>OZ022240.1:3003415-3145915 GCA_963978895.1 Erpobdella octoculata | reverse complement strand
ACTTATTATACTCGACATCGATTGGTCTTTGACTTAGTGACGCTTGTGCAAAGCGTCGAAGTCTTAAGCATTAACAATTTTTTACGACCAGCCAAAGCTGAATTCCAAACGATAAAAATATAAAAAAAACAGTTGTTTTTGTATTTTCCTTGAAAACATTTACAAAGCAATATTTAAAGAAAGAACAGCTGGTTAATGAAATCTTTAAATGACTGAAAAGATGTGTTTATGTCTTGGTTCAACCAGGTCATGTGTTTAGGCCGGTTTGATTGCATTTATGAAGGGTCGGGTTGGTTGGGAAAATTATTCCCATCCTAAGTTGTAATAATTTAAGCAATCATGAAATTATATTTTTATTATCATTATGATATACAAACAATTAAATTTATTGTTTTAAAAAATGAATTAAATGTAGGGCGCGTAGGCAGATTCGTTATATATTGAGAAAAAGTTCATGTTAGAAGCGAAGTTAAATTGAAAAAAAAATAAAAACATAAAAAATATTTATGTTCTAAATAAAATCAATTTTCAAATTGGAAACAAAAATAAAAAACACAAACAGATGGCGGACGATGGCCATTGTTGATCTTTTCTCTCCGTTTTATCGTATTACTGGAACTCATGGAAAGTAGATGGACTCGTGATGGGGTTGGAAATATCTTTGGAACGGGTCGAACGTGAGGAATGGCTCGTCAAACAATCACGCTGATTGCTCGAGTGTTTCAGTCCCCTTGTCCCATCTGGGTTGCTGCGAGGTCTTTCCAGGGGAATGAATAAAAACGATGACGGGTCAGTTTGGTTCGGTTTGGGTCAATGAGGGGGATGTTTATTATAGTGATTGGGGAACGTGTGAAACCTTTATTTGTTTTAGGCAAATAAAATAAATATTTTTATTTTATTATAATTGGAATACATACATAACTTGTCAAAAATTTGTTAACATTTTTAATAATTAAACAAAATAATACGAATTTCATCCAAAACCTGTATTTTTAATTGTATTTTTAAACTATAATTAAAAATACAATTAATTATTATAATAGAAAAATAAATTGTTTAAATTTAATATATTTAAATTTATTTGAACTAAAAAATAAACACTTTAAATGAACCAATTTACAAATGCGAACATTTTGATAAAAATTCAAAATTATTTACTTTTTGGTACACGTGATTAAGTTTATATTATAATTATAATTTTGCTGTGATTTATGAGAGGTCGCCCAGATGTCCTCTGCTACCTTCGTCATACGGATCTTTTTTCACTTCTCTCCACCATTTCCTGCCCTACCCTCACCACCGCCTCTTTATCCCGTTTTTTCCCGAGCCCCGTAGAAATAAAATCAAAAAAACGAAACATAAAATTAATTATTGAATATTAATGTTTCAGAAATTGTAAGAAAAGTACAGATTGCAGATGTTTGCACACGAAGATGGAAAGTAAAGTTGTGCAAGAAAAATGATGCACAACGAGTATCAGAAAAATATAGAGGTTTAGTGGAGTTCGGAAAAAATATGAGCTTGCAGCGGGGTGGTACTAGAGAAACATGGAGTACGGAGGGATTACAGGGGTACAGCAATGAACGGAAAAATTAAAAGGGTGCAGAAGGATACGAAAACAATAAAATAGTATCGTGGGGTATTTAAAAAGTATAAGGGTAAAGCGGGGTCTACGAAGAATATAGATTAATTCAAGCTTACCGTTGGTTTAAAAAATGAGCGCATATTTTTGTAAACAACTAAATGTGATGGCGCTGATATGTGAAAATGTAAAATCGCAAAGGTCAACAGCTAGTTAAGTCATGGGCTAGAGAGGCATCCAGCCAATAAATAGGTAAAATGTTATAATATGCCATGAAATACTTGTCATGACATTACAAAAATCCATTAATTGTTTGCACTAAATTAATCAGGACAGGCTTACTCCATCACACCTGACTGTTAGCGTCTCAGTTTCGCCCAGCAGACATTCGGAGCTTACAGGCTGCGACGCGGTTCCATCTCAGACATTTCCAGCAAATAATAATAATCTATAACATGAATCGGAAAGATAGCCTCCTCGTACAGAATTTCTTTTCCGTGCATTATAAAACAGGGGGGCCATAAACATGTCCGACACCGCTGGCCAGAACAAAAGTCAGGGTGGTAAATGTACCGGCTAGCCGTAAGATGAGCGAGATTAGCAAAAATTGCCAGGTAGAGTGGTTAGGGAGGGGAGAAAGATGGAGGAAATTGTGGGAGATAATGGAAGAAAGCCACATTTATCACGTGTGGCTTCGGGCCAAACTTCTATAAATCATATTTTTCTAACAACATGTTGTTTGGGAATTAGCCGGAAAATAATTTTTCAACTGGAACGAAGTTCTGGAGCGGTGACACTTTGGACATTGTTGGCTCTGCCGATGTGCTCATGTTTTCGTGGTTTTAATTGGAGTCGTGTTTGAAGTCGATGATGGAGTTGTTGGGGGGGGAAGCTGCAGTCGGTGTCGATGATGATCATGATGCCTGTATAATTGTTTTTTGGAGTTTTTGATAAACCTGTTAGCGTCCGTGTTGGGAGAGTTGTTGTTAAGAGGTTTGTTGGGAAATTTGTTGTTGGAAAAGTTGGTGTTGGGAGAGTTGTTGAGAAGTTGTTGTTGTTGGCAGAGTTGTTGTTGGAGAAGTTATTGTTAGGGGAGTCGATGATGGGGGAGTTGATGCTGGCAGAGTTGTTGTTGGGGGAGCTGTTGTTGAGCTTGTAGATAATGATGGTAATTGTTTACTTTATTTAAATTAAAAGCAATCGAGGTATTAAATTAAAACTTAAAACTTGAAACGGAAATTGAAGCGCTGATGTGGAAACGGTTGCGACGAAAAGTTAATTATGTGGCGCGCTTTTTTCATATTTTTTTATTTGCGCTTTTTAAAATTTTTTTTTTCTTTTTTGAAAAATTGACGAAAGAAAACTGTGGATGAGCGTGAACAATGTGGACATTGCGGGAAGTAATTTCGCGTTGGTTCAGTGAGTGAGGTAGACAAATGTGGTGGGAAAAAAATTAAGAAAGAAGGAAGGAAAGAAAAAGAAAAATAGAGACAAAAAGAAAAAGAAAAAGAGAGAAGGAGAGAAAGAGAGAACAGAGAGAAAGAGAAAGAGAGAAAGAGAGAGAGAGAGAGAGAGAGTGAGAGAGAGAGAGATGAAAAGAGGCGAACTCATCGTCTAAGAATGAGACGCACTAATCAGAAGTCACGCACTACTTTGCGTTATTAATCTTTTATTCGTTCGCATTATTATTATTATTATTACGTACAAAAGTACAAATAATCAAAAACCTTAAAAAAAATTTAAAAAAATGTTCATGTATTTTTATATTTGCAATTTAAAAGCTTATGATTAAAACGTTTTTTTTTACTTCAAAACAGGAGCAAACGAAAATGTAGAAAAAGACGACCCAACCTTAACTTTAATCTTAAGATAGATAACTGTAATCAATGATCACAAATTTATTAGAAGTTAATATGCACTTAATCAAACTATATGTTTCAATAACTGTAATTGAAACTAGTCTTAATTATAACACTTGAGTAGACTTGTAATATTTTTTAATTAATAGTTTATAGTCTTTTACACAAGATGTTCTAAGACTGTAATGGCTGTATGTTTGAAGCACCTAAGTACTTCCTGTCGTGGATCATAATTTTATTTTTTTAACTTTTCCCTCCTCCTTTCTCCACGCTTGGAACTGGCTTGCAAAAAAAAAGGCAGAGTTGCTTTAGTAAACTCAAACCAAGCATGTTAAGTTAACATATAGGAAAAACGTTAGCAGTTTTATTCATTGAATTACCTATCTAATTCAGTACAAATATTGAAAACAAATAGCAATCAAATCATTTGTGCCTTCTACTCAACCCCATCAGTTGCCATTTTAACACCGCCTCCCCGCGTGCCGCCACTAATCTCCCCCTCTTCCCCCTTCCCAAGAAGTTGGAATAATTTGACAGCTTGCAAACACCGGATAGAAAGAGTCTCCGGGGTATTTATTGGTCGGCAAGCACAAAATAGCAAATGCGAAGTTGACTCGCATTGAAAGCCAGGAAGTAGATTTCTATAATTTTATATTTTAAATCTTTTATTCTCTCTCTTTCTTTTCTCTCTCTCCATTTTCTCTCTCTTTCTCTCTCCATCTTGCTTTCTCTCTTTCTTTCTTTCTCTCTCTCTCTCTTTCTCTCTCTTTCTTTTTCTTTTTCTTTCTCTCTCTCTTTTTCTCTCTCTATCTCTCTGTCTGTCTCTTTCTCTCATGGTATTTTTTTGCTTCCCCAACATCCCTAACGATAGCTAGTATGTGCGGCAAAATGTGTCCGGGATGCAGTAATGGTCATCGCATTCCTATCGAGAGCAGGATGTACGGATGACAAGTAGAACTGCATCCTCCCGTCCCCTACGCCGTTCATTTCTGGTGACTCCCTGTAGCCCTGCTAGTCGTTAATAATTCATTATCGAGATATATCTTTCTTCTTTTTTTTGCTTCCGTGTAACACATTTTGCACTGGCGAAAAAGAAAAATTAAGGAAACCTCAGCAAAAAAGTAGGATTGATCTATTAATCATAAAAAAAAATATTTATACGCCGAAACATGCTAAGATTACACGCAAACGCACGAACTCATAAAAACGTTAGTCAAGAACACTCAGGCTTACATAGAGACTGACAAATACGAGTACAATTGCAAACAAATACACATATGGAAAGCAGCACTCATAACAGCACAATCGTACACACAAATACACATACATAGCATCACAATAGTACCCACTCACAGGGGAGCAAAAGCATGCATATACACAGAGGAAGGCACAAATACACACGTATTTGGCAGCATAAGCAGGCATATACACAGAGGAAAGCACAAATACAGATACGCAGCAGCACAAGCATGCATATACACAAAGGAAAGCACAAATACAGACAGAGACGCAGCAGCACAAGCATGCATATACACAGAGGAAAGCACAAATACACATGCATATGCACAGAGGAAAGCACAAATACACATGCATATGCACAGCGACCACTTCCGGTCACGCGGCATAAACATCATCGCCAAGGTGTTTTTATGACGCTCTGCGGAAGCTCTCCTTAATGGGACTCCGCTTTTCCAGCGAGGCTCGAAGAGGTGGAAGAGTTGGAATGTTGTAGCATCTCAGGTCGACACTTGCGAAATAATATGAAGGATCGCAGGATTGCTCGGTTTTTTACTTTAAAAAAATTAATAGAAATTAATGGAGAAAGAAGTGAGAGAAAATAAGGTGAAGGGAACGAAAAAGAAACAGAAGAAGAAAATGAGGTGAACAGAAAAGAAGAAAGAAATGAAAGAAATTGGTAGGGAAAAGATGGGAGGGGAGATTGATACGAAGAAAGTGAGAGAAAAGGGGAAAAAGGAAGAGGTGAAAAATGAGAGGGGGAGCGAGTGAGTGAGAGTGAAAGTGAAAGTTTAAGAAAGTGAAAGAGCGGTGAAGGGAAAGAGTGGGAAGGAGAAAGAGAGATAACATGAATTCTTCAGATCATAAAATATTCATGCTTTCTCTACAATTATAATTCGATTATTATTTTTCTTACTCGTAATTTTTTTTCTATTTTTTTTCAAATAAAAAATTGAAGATGAAAAATAAGACAAATAATTATTTTAAAAAAGAGTTGTTTTTTTTGTTTGTTGATGTAAATTATTGAGAAAGCTTTGAACCATGTTGATGATGCAATGATTATGATAATGATGATTGTGGTGGTGGTGGCGGTGGTGGTGGTCATGACGATGGCGGTGGTGATGATGATGATGATGATGATGATGATGATGATGATGATGATGATTATGATGATGATGATAATGGTGATTGTGATTGTGATGGTGATGGCGATGATGATGATGAAAACGATGATGGTAAGAAGGAGTTGATAATAGGAAAACGGTAACATCACAAAAATGTATTAAAAATTAACATAATTAATAATTGCAAAAATCAACTAAGGAAAATAATTATAAAAAAAAAACGTGGAGATTGAATATCAGAGAAAGAATGAGAAAAAGAGAAAGAGAATAGGCAAGAGAGACATGATGAACTAGCCTACACGGCTTTGGGCCGGTAGCTTTGGCTAAGACCAGGGTTTTGAGAGGTGAGAAATGGTGCCCTTTTGCAGCCCGAGTTAGGTGGGGTTGGTTCCAGAGGGAGTCGGGCGTAATGAGGTTCACGTGCTTGAAAAATTGTTCTCCCGCACCAAGGTGTCAGTGACTTGGCGTATGTTGTAAGCAAAGTAAATTCTAGCTAAATAAAAACATCTTTGCGTATGAATGTGTGTAAGCCTATGTATATATATTAATATATATATATATATATATAAATATATATATATATATATATATATATATATATATATATATATATATATATATATATATATATATATATATATTGAAATTATGAAATTATGAAATTATGAAATCCTTTATTATAACCAAAACTATCATAAAAAATGTTGAGAAACTTTTAAAGTATCCCAAAAAGACCGTTGAAAGAGAGCATAATACATTTTTATGGGTTCGTTGAAGATTTCCTACATAAAAAAAAAAGTTTTGAAACGACTGAGACGAAACGTGTGAGTGCGTGTGTATGTGTATGTCCGTGTGCGTGTCTTTGTGGGTGTATGTGTGTATTCATGTGTGTATGTGTTTGTCCGTGTGTTTATTTGTGTCACCTGCGTGGCCACAACTGCAAATTAGAGCGCCAGTATGTCAGAGGTTGCGAAGAGCGATACAATTTTTTCACAAACCGGATTGTCGCTCCATGGAATGCGCTTACGCAATACACAATTGACGCCCCGACAGTAAACGCTTTCAAGGACCGCATCTCTTAGGAGTCGCGAGTCCTCCAGCTTCTGTCAGTATAGAGGAGCCTGATGTAGCTCCTCTTCATCAAAAATATAACTTTCAGACATTAATTTTTTTATGGCTTGATTCTATAGACTTTTTTTTTTATATATTTTTGGTTCTGATAATAAACAAAACTCAAACTCAAACCTTATGTGCATATGTGTGTATGTGAGTGTTTATGTGTGTCCGTGTGTGTGTGCGTGCAAGAATCCTAAGTGAAACATCCACAATCTGGAATAACCACACACTGGAATTTCTTCTGAAGTTTTCATTTCGAAAACTTATTTTTCAACTCATAATTTTTTTAAATTTTTTCTCTTCTTTAGTTGCAAAGCAAAAGTTTAATTGAAAAAAAAGCTGCTACAAAAATTAGTTTTTAATTATTTAGCGCTTTATGTTATCACTCTTTGAAATAAATTTTAATTTCAAAATTTTTCTTAAGTTTTTCTAAAGTTTGCCTGATTGTTAATTATTCAAACTCATGTGCTCTATTAGGCATAAATTATTCAAATTAATGTGCTGCCGCATGCATAAATTATTTATACCTAAGTGTTGTTACTAGATAAGAAGTTCTAGAAAGCTGAGTTTTCAGCTGGTATAATTCTTATTATAATGCTCTAATTTTATATTAATAACCACCGTAAAGAAAGTTTTATTAAATCGCAGAATTACATTTAAAAATAAATAAATACAAATCAAAAACGATTCCGTCTAATTAGCTTGTCTTCCACGCGCCAGATATCATCCACTTTGGAATAACTCTCAGCTCGTTCGTTCTTTCCAATTTGCTCCAGTCGCTGAGGAGTACTTAGCGGTAACTACTTCAAATTGCGCTTTGCAAAATAGTGCATCGGGATTTGTGTTAATACGCTATCACCGCATCTTTCTTCTCCTTTTTCATTCAGTTATATTTCCTTCATCATCATCATCATCACCATCACCATCATCATCATCATCATCATCATCATCATCATCATCATCATCATCATCATCATCATCATCATCATCATCGTCATCATCATCATCATCATCATCATCATCATTATTATTATTTTTTTACATTTTTCGTTCTTTTTATTCCTAATCGTAGGTTCTTGTACAGATTAACACTGAACATTCAAATAAAATTGTGTATACGTTTAAATATTTTTATGTTTATGAGAGCATGAATTTGTAGAGACACGGCATCCTTAATAAGCAAATCTGCAAACTTTTCACTTCCAATTGTGCATTTTAATTTTAATTTAAGATTTTCATATCTTAAAAAAAACAGTTTAAAAAAATCACAACAGCAGAGATAAAGTTGTAGACATAAAAATGAAATTCATAGGACCGCAGAAATTGATACTGGAAAGACGTGGTCGAACGTCATTTAAGTTTTTCGATCACATTTCAAACTATAAGCTGTCTTTCATCTTCTTAATCGACTTAATCCGTAGAAACTCATCTTCTAGAAATCTGAAAGTAGTTCGGATTATTAAACGAGTAGATCACTGTTCGGAAGTAAAATCTTGAATAACAGGGGAGAACAGGGGGAAGAGTGGGAGACAAAAAAGTAGGAATATAAGTAGAGGAATGGGAAAAAAAAGAGAAGGTTCATAGGTTAAGAGGTCGATTCATCAGCTGTGCCAGGGAAGTCTTTGTTGGGATCGGAGTGAGAGATGGGCATTAAACGTGTTCTAAATGTCTTCTCGGAGGTCTTTTAGATCAACCAGCCCCATCCCCCCATGTCCCCTTTGCTGACGGCGCTAGCAGCTTCTTGGCAATTAATTTAGCTCTTTGAATTCTATTCCAATTAATTAGTATGCGCGCTTGAAACATGTTCTGTGCTTGAATCAACAGGAGCGCATCGAAGAGTACATTAGGGGTTTACTTGTACATCAATGAGAGGTTCAATGCAGTTCCAGCAATTCCAGCAATACGGTTGTTAATAGACTATTGAAAAAAAACATAATTTATTAAATTCTTATAGTTTTGTATTCAGTTTGAAATAGATTATGATTAAAAATATCTTCAGCAATCAAGTTTGAAGTCATGTCTCTGTGTTGTTAAAGAGAGTTGCAAATAAAACGTTAGAGCAATTTAAAAAAAAATATAATTGTAGACAACCTTGGACAGAGAGGTGTACCCACGATCCCTTCAGAGTTTCTCCATCGGGGCGACCTTCTGGGTAGACGAGGGAGCAATCGTACCACCCCTCGTCCCCGGTTTGTATGTCCGATAGTTGAAGGTCCGACGCGCCGATGAGTTGCAGTCTCCCCTGTTGTAACAACAATTGAAATTTGTTTGCTTGGAATCACGGAATTGAGTACGGCATGATGATGATGATGATCATGATGATGATGATGACGATGACGATGACGATGACGATGACGATGACGATGACGATGACGATGACGATGACGATGACGATGACGATGACGATGACGATGACGATGACGATGACGATGACGATGACGATGACGATGACGATGACGATGATGATGATGATGATGATGATGATGATGATGGTTTCACTTTTACTTTATATCTCAAAAATGTTTTATTAAAATAAACTGATCACTCAATTAAATTCAAAACAATAACTCTTAAGATATTTTCAAAACTTTCAACAAAAAGAGAGAAATGAAAAGATGGAAAGGTAGAGAGAGAGAAAGAGAGAGGATGAAGGAACAAGTGAACCGTAAAAAACTTTCGGAACTAATCGCCATATTTAATTTTCTTTTCCTGCAAATACTTAAGAAACTTTTCAAATCATGATTTAAGTGGTAGAATATTGCATTGTCATCGGGTTCAGAGCTATATTAAAAGTTTCAGAGCTGTAACTTGACAGAAAATGGTCTTAAATTTGATTGCAAAATTTCGCGGACAGACAAACGAACATACAAAAAAGTGACTCAATATAAACGTTGTAAAAAAAAGAAAAAATACAAAAAATATTTGTTGCAAGAATTAGCTTGAAAGATCCTAAAATTTCACATGAATAGTCGGAGTAACCATGGCAACAAAATATCACAATTCCAGTATCAAATCGCAGCCGACATTTTTCTTTCTATTATCCATAATTGAGTAATTGATTCCTACCCACGACAAAATCCGCTAAATAATTCATCGTCTCCTACAAAGCAACTCCACATTTTACGACATTTGTCTCAGAGATCAATTGGCTCAGGCCGACTGGGAAGTTTTTGTATTCAAAATATTGGTCAATGTCGCCGGGAATTAGTCAAACCATTTTTATAAATAGTGTTTACGTTTACGTTTGGTCTTAAAAAAAAGATGAATTATTATCAATACGAAACTTTATTTTATTTAGCTTCTATGCTAATTAGGTTTAGTTGGGCTATAATTTTTTTCATCAGCAGTTTTAGCTTAGTCGAGTCTCGCTTGCGATTGGCTGGCTAAAATTCGCCGATTTATTGTGTGATTGGCTATGAAGAATGCAGATGTGACATTAGATGTGACATCAGGTGTGACATCAGATGTAAATGCAGATGGAAAGCCTGAGTAAAATGTCATGGTTTCGGTTTCACTTTAACTTTCAGTTTTCATTTTCTTTAAAAACAATAAAACATGTGTGGTCTGATTTTTTTTCTAAATTGGTTTCAATGCTATGTTTTTCAAAAAACTTTGAGTGAAAAAGTTGAAAAATGAAACAAAAATTTGAATTCGAATTTTATATAAAAAAAATAATTTTCCCCACACTATTATTGAGTTTTGAAGCCAATACGTCAATAATAATTAGTAAATTGATAAATTAACTATTTATCTAAACGATAGAGCGGCTTGAATGCTTTGATATTACTGTAACTCAATGTATATACCTGGTACTGTTCCTCAACGTGCGGCGGATACCCGTTGAAGCGGAGTAGCAGAGGCATGTCTTTGTTTCGTTTTTTCCAGGTAAGAAGATGCTCAGTAGAATAGTTTTGAATGAGGGCGTCACTGATGTTACAGTTCAGGGTGACGGTCGACCCCAATCTGGCTGAGACCCGAGAGGGTGGGACGGGCGAGAGGGAGGTGGGTCTATCCCTTGTCGATGTTGTTGGAGTGATGATCGCTAGGAGAACTACAATGTTCGTAAAAGTTTACATCTATAAATTCTAATAGTAGTAATAAGTTAACGTGATCAAATGGTAATGGGATTATAACCTGGCAAAGACATATTTGAATGAAATATAGTTCTTTTTTAACAATTAAATGTTGTCACATTGTAATATTAAGCCAGTCGAATACGATCATATGAAAATGCAATCTTCTAAATGTGACGAGAACTAAATGTAATGCAGTGTTAGTCCAAACGTGTGAGAACGTAATTACATGCCAAAGCAATCATAACTGAATTGAAAACAAATGTAATTGTAAAGCTTACAGCGTAAGCATGGAAAATGTAAAAAGACGGTTTTTTGCTTAAAAAATGTAAATCTAATTGTAAATTATTGATATTACTATTATTATTATGGAATAACTTCTATAAACAACTTCTTAACAAAATATTACTTACTGAGATATCAACAACAACATCTCAACTCCGGCTTTCAAAACCAACAACTCCCAAAGTTTCACGAGAAACTTCCGCACAGACCGACTATCGTTAACCAACCCCGTCTCTTAAAAACAACTCGCTACCCAAGAGCTACAGGTCAATACACATCCCACCTACACTAAACACGTGTCTCTACACACACAATCAACAGGTAGCGTTCACACACACAAACATACACACATACACACATGCATAATTGTCTATAATGTCACACACATGCAGGCACACAAACACACACACACACACACACACACACACACACGCACAGACAAATCACAGTCGTTTCTTATTGCGGCGTTTAATCTGTCCTCATCTCATCGCTCAAAATCCCCTGTTTTCATTCGCTTTCATCATTTAGAAGAAAATCTCGTTTTATCTCATTTTTTTTATAATTATTTATAAGTTCTTCGTTTATTAAAATTATTGAAAAACACCAAAGAAGCATGTGAAAATAAATTTAAAAAAAACAACTATAAAATAACCAAATCGTCTTAAGATTTATCTCTATAATTTCTTTTTTCTTAATGTTTATGATTTTCCATTCTTTTTTTCCACTTTCTCATTTTATTTCCAATCTGTCTCAATCTTTTCTCAAATATATCTTTCTTCCACAACATCGCGTAACATTACTCCTTCTATTGAACGTCTCGTCCAAAAGATTTCTGCCGTAACATTCCATCTCCCGACTTTTTTTCATCTTTTTTTTCCAGGCAGCACCCATTTCAATATGGAAACCCGGACATAAATTATTCAGATGCAAACTCCAGCGAGATGACGCTCAGCCAACGTCAGCTGTTCACTCGAGCTCCAACTTGTCACTTGTCACCTGACGGTCTTGCACCGGTGCTTTCAGGACATCTTTGACGTCCATCAATCGAAATATCTGAACAGCCTCCTGGCCGAAATTCAGCTGCGTGTGTCTCTTTTAGATGGCGTTGCGTCAAGTTGACACTGTTATCAGATATGCAAACGAGATCTGAGATGAAACACAAGTAAACTTATACATACATATACATATAAAAGAGATAATGAGTGAAGATAAACTTCTTTTTTCTCTCTTGTTGTCGTTGATGAGTCAGAAAGGGTAGATTTAATTATGCCATGTCGTATCCGATGGCTGATTGATGGTTGTAATGATGAAATGCATCAATTAAGAGCCATGCACGCAACATTTAACCAACAAACGCCAGAAAGTCGCTTATAGTGTGGAAGAAGAAAAAAATACGTAAGAAAGACATGAACAGTCCTTTATATTATAATAAAAAAAATTAAAAATAAATGAGAACGCTATAATATAAAAGTCTGAATTATTTTTTTTTTAAATTTATCCTTGTTGCATTTAACAAAATAATAAAAACAAACAAATAAATATATATATATTTATATATACCTTTATATAGATACATTTATATATAAATAAAGAGACAAACTTATTTAATTATATTTAAATATATATATATAAGTTTAAATATGGATAGATAGATATGTTCTGTTTTGATATTTTCCAGCATTAATGACACTTGGTATTTTTCTACAATGCTTTTATTAACTCGTCGTCTCTGTTTGTCTTTCTGTTTCAATTCTAATTCATTCGCCAGAGTCGTCGTCTCTGTCTGTTTCTCTCTCTGTTTCAAGTCTTGTAATTCAATTTTTGAGTCACTTCCTGATGATAGATTTTTTTCAAATTTTGCATACATGCTCAAAATAGAAGACAATGCAATATTCAATTATTAGTTTTACAATAAGTCAATTAATTTAGTTAATTTTAATTAAACAGTCTACAAGAAACCGCAAATTGAATAAAATTTGTCTCATGGGAAGCTAGCTAAGTTGTTTATTTAACATGATGTGGTCTCTGGAAGTTTGCCAAGGGAATTGTGAAGAGTAATATAAGAAAAAATTGATTGCAAAATTTGTGTTTTAATTAGATATAAAAGCATTGGGTTTTAAAAATTCGTTTTTAATTTACTTGTTTGACTCTTCCCGTCGATGGGCCTCTCGAATTCGGATGATCCCAGACTACTCACTTCTTGTGATGCGTTGCGAAGAATATGGAAACATCATCATTATTATTCATAATCATCATCATTATTATTCATAATCATCATCATTATTATTCATAATCATCATCATTATTATTCATAATCATCATCATTATTATTCATAATCATCATCATTATTGTTCATAATATTCGGACAGAGTAATTTCGAATTGAAACTGATTCATCAAAATTTTGTCTCGACGTCGCAAAAGCAAGCGATCCGTCCCTGCAGGACGTGTTCGAAATAAAACTTTAAAGCAAACTGGAGCTGTTGGAAAAGTTTTACATCATTGCCAGCCAATAGGATACTATACACCCTGTATACATACATATACATGTATACATATACATGTATACATATATATATGTATGTATATTATTGTATAAATACATGATGTTGTTTTTAACATCATATTATAACTCCGCATTGCATCACCTGTACAATTCTACCTTTTTATTGAAACACATGGCTGGAACATACTTATGTGACTTCTAGATAGTCCTTGACGGAGCCTACATCGCACACACACACACACACACATACACATACACATACATACTCTCTCTCTCTTTTTCTCACACACACACACACATACATACTTTCTCTCTCTCACACACACACACAACACATATAAACTACTTCCAACACAACATATGTGAACTACTTCCAATACAACACATGTGAACTAATTCCAACACAACACATATAAACGACTCCAATACAACGGCATCGTGGCTCACGAAACTGTAAGCAGTGACCAACTTTTGCACCGATTGCGATAAGGAGGCGCCATTTTTTTCCATCCTTTTGTGCGACGACTTGCAATTGATGGCGTCGACACATTAGGAACAACAAACCGGGAAAAAAGTGTGAAAAAATTGAAAGGGGGGATGTGATGAATGAAGGAGTGTAAAATTTAAGTGAAAAAAGAGTATGATAGCGGGGTATGAGTGCGTGGTAGGAGAGTGGGATGGGAAAGCGAGGTATGAGTGCGGGGTGGGGGGGCGGGGTATGAGAGCGGGGTATGGGAGCGGGGTAGGAGAGCGGGGTAGGAGAGCGAGCGGGGTATGAGTGCTTCTTTTCAGTGAGGTACTCGCAAACCTATCAGTCACCATCAGTGGTGCACGTCTATTTGCGTGATGTCCTGTCGCGCTTTCATTTCTGTCGTTTTTTTTTAATATTTTTCCTTCCTTCGCCTTTTCTTGAACTTTTTATTCATCTCCATTTTTGTTCTCTTGGGTTTTTATCGTCAATACTGATTTGCTTTCGAATGATGTCGAGACTCTCATTGCCATTGTATTAAGCGCCCTGCCAAAAACTTGCTAAATTTTTGTCTGTCTATCTTGTGTTTAATCTTTGTCTTTTTATTTCATTCGTTCTCTCTTTTTTCTTTTTCTTTCTTTCTCTCTTTATTTCTTATTTTATTTTTTTCCCTTTATTTTTTTCTCTTTTTTTCTTCTTTCTAGTTTTACTATTCCCCCCAAAAATAAGCTCACAGGGGAACAGATTCTTCATTCCAGCATGGCCAACCAACGTGCTTCCCACTCCGTCCGAAATTCCTCGCTCGGCAAGGCGACCGGTCCAGTCAGCGAATGGGGACAGACCGCTATTAATCATTACTACAAGATCAATCTCTTCATCAGATTCCAGCAACATATAAGAATTGAAAAATCGGTGGGGATTTCAAGCAAACTACTTATAGAGATAACGTGGTTTAGTCAAGAGTTGGTTTTTTTTAATGTTTGAACGAAAATAAATAAACAGTATATGTGAGATGACTGACCACCATCACCAGGGTTAGGTGGCAGGGTAGGGTGGCAGGGTAGAGTTGCAGGGTAAGGTGGCAGGGTAGGGTGGCAGGGTAGAGTGGCAGGGTAGGATGGCAGGGTAGGGTGGTAGAATAGGGTGGCAGGGTAGGGTGGCAGGGTAAGGTTGAAGGGTAGGGTGGAAGGGTAGGGTGGAAGGGTAGGGTGGCAGGGTAGGGTGGTAGAATAGGGTGGCAGGGCATGGTAATAGAATAGGGTGGCAGGGTAGGTTGGCAGGAGAGGTAGAACGGGTCGGTGTCGACCAGACGTTTAGCTAAAACAGTCAGGAATCATTTTTGTTTGATCAAAATAACTTGTCTTTGCAAAGCAGTAAATTACTTATTTATTTTTTCATTTATTAATTTTACCGGTGTTCATGTGTACAAATATATAATTATTAGTTTAATTTTTATTTATTAGTTTATTCAGTTATCTATTTATTTATTCATTCATTTATTCATTTATTAGCAAAAGTATTTATTTATTTTATTCATTTATATTTATATATTCATTCATTCATTCACGTATTTATTTCTTGTATTCAAACAACGAGCAAGAAAAGGGGAGAACATTAAAATTTATTGGCAACGAACATTTCCTCGAATCTGATGTTTACTGAATGCGAATGCCAGTTTTCTTTTCCTATCTGTTTATTTCTCTACCTTTTTATTTTATTTTTATTTTCTCTTTCTCTCTTTCTCTCTTTCTCTCTCTCTCTCTCTTTCTTTCTCTTTCTCTCTTTCTCTCTCTCTCTCTTTCTCCCACTAGTTCCCGCTCTTCGCATGTTCGTCTTTCCATCTCCACGGTAGTTATTTCCCGGACATATTCTCTCTCTCTTTTCCATTAGTCTTGCCGCTGTAATGTGCACGATTGACCGACGACGACGACAACGCTGGAAACAACAATCATCATCATCTACAACAACAACATCACCTGCAAGCAACGTCAAACACTCGGCGACTGCATACTACTAGCCAGATCTGGTAATCACCTCTCAGTTATGATGGATGCAAATTTGGGCAATCATAATTCTACCGCTTCTATGAGAGAGGAAAAAGTGATGGAGAGAAGGAGAGAGAGAAAACCTGACGCACATAAGAAATAAAAAAAAGACAAAAAATAAAAAAGAATAGAGAGAGAAAGAAAGAAAGAGAGAGAGAGAAAGAGAGAGAGAGAGAGAGAGAGATAGAGAAGATTGCAGTGGAGGTTTTTATTTACATAAGGGAGTAACATTCCTCATCGACTTCATCCGTGTGTTTACCCGCGAAAAGTGGACTTTTGTGCCCGTTGAAAAAAAAGAAAAAAAATGGAAGATGAAAAAAGAAAAAAAAGAAAAAAAAGAAGACAAACAAGCCGATAAAGAAAGAAAGAGTAATAGTCTACAAAAATATAGAGGACGATAAACTTCTGAAAGCACTTCCAATTGGTGCAGCCTCGCCACGTCACTTGAACGCCTTGTCGACAAATTCTGTTTTATTGGGGACTAGTGGGATAGTACTGTAGAGGAAAAGAGAAAGAAAGAGAAAGAAAAATGATGAAACAAGAAAAAAATGATGAAACAAGAAATAAAATTGTTAGAAAGAAACACGGTGGGAAAGAAAAAAGAGAAAAAAAGACAGAGAGAGAAAGAAAGAGAAAAAGAATTTTTTCTCTCTTTTTCTCTTTAGGAACATAAGTAAAAAAACAAAAAAAAGAAAAGAAAAAATATAAAAAAGAGAGAGAAACGACAAAACACAATCAAATTTGAAATCATTCTGTCCATTGATAGCAAGCAAGTAGAAAATAACCAAAATATAGGCAAAGTTATGAAAAGTATTGAGACATAAATGAAAGGTAGGTTTGTGAGAGCAAAAAATTAGTTAATAATATTTAATCTAGGTGAATTAAAATTACATATACAGAATAAAATTAAATCAGTTAATTAAAGTCTTTTGGGTGAAATAAAAAAAATCATTAAAGCATACTAAAAACCCACTTGCATTCACAAGAGAAAAGAGAGAGATAATGAAAAAGAGAGTGAGATGTAGGATTAGGATGAAACAAATCAGATGTACACTATTGTACACTCTCCGTGTTTATCATCGCCATTCAAAATAAAATTAAAAAATAAAAGTTAAAGAAAGAAAGTGTAAAAAAGTAACAAACAAAATAAAAAAGAATAATTAAAAATAAAGAAATGAAGAAGTAGAGAAAGAAAAAAAATTTAAAACATTAAAAAACGAGAGATAAACAAAGAAAAAAGAGAAAAAAGAGACAGAGATACATACAGAAAGAGAGCAACAGAGAATAAGAAAAAGACTAAAAGGTGTAATAGTTCTCCTTTGGTTTCCTTTTCGGTTGATTGGAAGTATACTCATCTCTTCTTGAATCCCTGCCTTGAAACAACTACAATGGTGGCGTATCACTTCCTCTCACTTCATCAGAAGAACAATTGCATCACTGAGTGTAACATCTTTTTATTCTTTCTCTCTCTTTTTTTCTCTTTTTCTCTATTTTTGTTTTTTTATCTCTTTTTCTTTCTCTCTTTCACTTTCCATTCCTTTTTCTCTCTCTTTTTTGTTTTTATTACACTGTATTTTTTTTATTTTATTCTTTCTCATTTTCTACCTTCTGAATTTGTTTATTCTTTCATTCTTCATTTCTTAGGAGCTCTGCTTATGAGACGGCGACCAGCGGTGGTTGTTGTTGTTGATGATGATCATGTTTTATTGTACGACCACGAATATCATTGCATATTTACACAACACAATATATATACATATATATATATATATATTATTAATTTATTCATTAATTTATCAATTTCTTTATTTATTTGATTTTTTTATTCATTTATTCATTCATTCATTTGTTGAAATATGTAATTATTTTATTTCTTTTTCGACCACACGTGACAATGTTACGCAACAAAAACTTACATCTTCATCATCCCCTTCCTTAAACTTTCCCGCCTTTCTCATTTGCAGCTTCCAGCGCAATTTGAAGAGTGCTTGTCAAACAGGGATGGACAGTTTTGACTGCAGATGACGATGATGCAAAAAGTTCATTTGATTGTTTCTGATCACGAGTCGCTATTTTGGAAATTAAATTTTTCTTCGAGTATAACTTGATTTTCTCGTGATTTTTTTTATATTATTATTTAATATATATTTATATATTTATATTTATATATTGATTTATTTATATATTTGTTCACTCATTTATTTATTTATTTAGTTATTTATTTATTTATTTATTTATTTATTTATTTATTTATTTATTTATTTATTTATTTATTTATTTATTTATTTATTTATTTATTTATTTATTTATTTATTTATTTATTTATTTATTTATTTATTTATTTATTTATTTATTTATTTATTTATTTATTTATTTATTTATTTATTTATTTATTTATTTATTTATTTATTTATTTATTTATTTATTTATTTATTTATTTATTTATTTATTTATTTATTTATTTATTTATTTATTTATTTATTTATTTATTTATTTATTTATTTATTTATTTATTTATTTATTTATTTATTTATTTATTTATTTATTTATTTATTTATTTATTTATTTATTTATTTATTTATTTATTTATTTATTTATTTATTTATTTATTTATTTATTTATTTATTTATTTATTTATTTATTTATTTATTTATTTATTTATTTATTTATTTATTTATTTATTTATTTATTTATTTATTTATTTATTTATTTATTTATTTATTTATTTATTTATTTATTTATTTATTTATTTATTTATTTATTTATTTATTTATTTATTTATTTATTTATTTATTTATTTATTTATTTATTTATTTATTTATTTATTTATTTATTTATTTATTTATTTATTTATTTATTTATTTATTTATTTATTTATTTATTTATTTATTTATTTATTTATTTATTTATTTATTTATTTATTTATTTATTTATTTATTTATTTATTTATTTATTTATTTATTTATTTATTTATTTATTTATTTATTTATTTATTTATTTATTTATTTATTTATTTATTTATTTATTTATTTATTTATTTATTTATTTATTTATTTATTTATTTATTTATTTATTTATTTATTTATTTATTTATTTATTTATTTATTTATTTATTTATTTATTTATTTACTTATTTATTTATTTATTTATTTATTTATTTATTTATTTATATATTTATTTATTCATTTATAAACTTATATAATAATTTATACAAAAACTAAAATAATTCATTTATTTATCTATGTAGTATTTTTATTACTATGGTTACTGTTTATTACTCTTGCTACATTTTATGCGGTGTTTTAAAAAGTTTTTCAACCTGCTTTATGAAGATAAATTCTTCTAAAAATCTAAATTTTTATAAATATGATTAAAACCACACAAACTTAATGAAAAATTATTTCAATCACATTTAATACAAAAAAACAACTTTTTTTCACGCAACCTTCAACCTGTGCACACACTTTTACGCACAGTACAATAAATGGTCAGTACTCGTACAAATTGGTCAACTTTAATCCTACAATACATACCCGTGTATGAGTGTACACATAAATATACAATGCATTATCAAAATAGAGGTTTATGGCGTAAATGTTCATGTAAATGAAACAGGACAAAAAATCTAATTTATACGGCATTCGGACGATCGCATTGAGAGGAAAATATACCGGCCATAAAATAACAATGCTCAATTTCGGTCTCTGACGAAGGCGACAGAACGAGCAAATATGCAATGGAAACAATCACGTAGCGAAAATTTTAAGAAGCTCTTCATTTGTCCTTCTGTCTCTTTCAATTTCAAATTATTATTTTTCTTTTTTCTTTTTTTCTCTCTCTTCTTCTTTTTATCTTTTTTTCTTACTCTCTCTTTCTCTCTCAATTTTTCTTTCTACATCTCTCTTTCACTTTCAATTTTTTGTTTTCTGTGGCAGTAAGTTGTCATTTCAATTTGCAAACGTAGTCTCCATTCAAGAGAGAAAAAAACCTTTTTGATTCAATTTTTTCTTCATTTTTTCGTTTCCTTTATTTTTGTTCAACTGCCTGTGACTTTAGTTTTCTCGTGAGCAGCAAACAAAGCCAATATGGCGGCATACCACGGATTTCCCGAGGTTCATCTCATATTATTATTTTTTATTGCTTCTCAGTTCCCAGCCTCTTTGTCTCTTCCTTCTATTCTCGTTATTTTTTTGGGATTTTTTCCCATCCACTCTTTTCTTTCTCTATTATTGTATCGTCTGTTATAATTTTCCCTCTTTCTCTCTCTCTCTCTTTCTCTCTTTCTCTCTCTCTCTCTTTCTCCTCTTTCTCTTTTTTTTTTGTTTGTTTCTCTATCTCTCTTTCACACAGCTCACACACACACACACAGCCCACACGCACGCACACGCACATACACACGCACGCACGCACACGCACACAAGCAGCAGAGACACGCATTCTAATTTTTTTAGGCAGATTCGAGTTGATTCGGAGGTAAAGACAGAGAGAATCGGAGATGAAAAAAGTATCAAGAGAGTGCGATCGTATACAGTGCGTGAATCCTCTTTGATCCTCGATGTTTGTAATTAAGCCCGGAAGACGTCTACAACAATGATCCGGGATTGTAGAGGAATTGATTGAATATTTCATCCAACTCTCCTCCGTCCCGGTACAATCTGTTGGCATGCCATAAATAAACCTCTTCTTTTCTCCCATCGTTTCATTCTTTCTATCTCTCTTGTATTTCCTTTCTTCCGATCCTTCTCGTTTCCTGGTTACTTCAATAAAATTCCCGGCAACTGACAACGCCAAGAAAAAGATCTCAAAGATTTTGTCCGAAATGAATTTATCGCTTAAAAATACAATTGCATCTCTTCTGATATTTTTTTATGTCAGAGACTTAAACACGAGAAAATCTGTGTTCTATTTAATGTTATCCGCCAGGTTAGAAATCATGGTTAAGGACGCTGAGGTCGAAAAACAGCCAAAACGTTGAGTTCAACCATTTCTTCCTCTCTTTCAGTTTATCGTCCGTCCATCGTAGATGATTTAAATAAATGCTGTAGGTTGTGCGTGGGCTTGTGGGTTCCGTGTTGTCTAGTGTGTTGTACAGTTCGTTGTTAGTATTCAGAAGGCACAAGCCTGGTTCAACCCGTGAAGAGGCGACGAAGCTCAGTTTTTTTTTCTCTTTTTCTCCGTCTCCCGTTCTTCGGTGCAATGGACAATTTGAAGTCTGTTTAACACCCAGCAATAGTGCTGTTCCAATAGTCTGGGCTCTTTTCGAGTTCAAGCGTCTCAGAGAGAGAGAGAGAGAGAGAGGTGATTCATTATAGACTTCTGTTGTGAATCAGAACTCGTTTCTTTCGTGACTGATCTGAATAAATTGCGAACTGCCGACACAAGTTCAGCCTGTTCGCTAGTTAGAGGAATCGTTCGTGCCAGCCAACGAGTAAGGAGCAAAAAAGATGACAAGGAAGATGAGAAAGAGAATGAAGGACAGGAAAGAGAGAATAAAAATGTAAGAGAAAAAAAAAAGAAAAGAAACTTGACTGTGTTTCTTCACGATTATTAAATTTTAAAAAGCTCTGCATTCCTAGATTCACTTCTAATTCACTATTAACTCTTCTAACATATTTGTTTCTTGGGGGCTATTTAAGGCATCAACCAGGGCAGTTTTTTTAACATATCTTCCCACTCCCTTACGGGTGCTGTTGATTCCTTCAGCAAGAGAATGGGGAGATATTCATTATTCAAACCTCTACCCACACGGTTTACATGCAAGCATCTTACCACTGTGATCGCTAGTTTAAACGATTATTTTGTTTCAGTTTGTTAAATTTGAATCATTAGAGTTTTTTAATTATAAATTACAACTTTATAAATTTTTACATACAGCAAAAATAAGCATGTTTGTCCACAAAAATCAACCGCTATTTTACACGCGTTCGATAACAAAATCAACCGAACATAAAAAGGAAATTTATTCACTAAGACTAAAATTTTAAATAAAACCACCAAACAAAACAACTCTATCTAATCTATGCCAATCAAAACAACAACAAAAAACACTTTTAAAACCAACGTACTTGAGATGAGAATCCCGTATTTAAAGAGACAAGACAAACTCGAGAGATGTAATTCTGCCTGTTCTCGTATCATCGGGGGTTCTTCCATTCCAGTTTGAGTGAGCGAATGTGAAATAAAAAGAAAGAGGAGGAGGATGAAGGTGAAGATATGGATGGATCTTAAGATGGATGGATGGGTGGTTAGGTGGATTGATGGGTCGATGAGTTGGTAGACTGGGAAGAATAAGGTGAAATAAATATGACGAAGTTATTTGTTTTTGTTTTGCAACAACTACAGCAATATCAACATCGCCAGCAACAAAAGGTGACACGAAAAATTTCTGAGAGGCGTCATCTTCTGTTAATCGCCGAGCGAATTCCCGGCCGCACCGGGGGACGTTTCACCCTGCTCCTTCTCTGTAAAGAACAAATGGTCTGCAATTTCGTCCCATTTCACGGAGACCCACCCGGTAATTTCCTCCGATCTTTCTCCGATTAATTTTTGATCAGAATTCCTGTTGCGTTGTACGATCCGTGTTTTATGGAGGGGCCCATCCGAACTGAGATGGTAGGGAGAGAGGAAAAAGTATCAAACGATCGAACAGACACAACTTGGAAAACAGAAATCTTTTCTGTCAAAAACTGATGCTTTTTAATGTACAGTTTAGAATTTCATCGTCTGATAAATTCAGTTGTGATGAAAATTATTCATTTAATGATCAAACTGCGGTCAGTAGTTATCCACTTAAGTATCAAATTATAAAAACAAAACAAAAAAATTAAACCACTTCTATATGTCGCCGAAAATCCCCAATCTCAAACACGAGTCATCTTCATGATCTTCGTTTAATGTAGATTTGAGATAAAAGTTCAAATACTCCTGCACGGATTGTGTTTTTTTTTAAGACGACTTGGATTCGTCGAATTGTTTATCCGATCGATCGAAATTGAAAAGAAAAAAAAATTCTTTGTCAACAAATGCTATAAATATATTCACAGTAGCCGTGACACAAAGTATTCCTCAACGTAAACTAACAATTCAGGTTTTCTCGCCGTAAGAAGTTTTAAAACGAAAGCGAAACTGGTATTTCCAGACACGTGACGCTTCGACTTCACCGTTTCAAAATTGCTACATTCAAAAATACATTACTGTCGATAGCTTAAACGAGACTTTGGAGAGAGAAGCGGCACCTCTTATATTCCATCCTCCAAGCTTTCCGCCGACGCGGACGAGCGAGTGCCTCTGCGGGGGGGGGGGGGGGGCGGTGCATGTCTGCGAGGGGGTGCATATTCTGCGAAGGGGTGCATGTGGCAAAGTGTGCCTCAAACTTGCGGACGTTTTCATCACTTAGGTGGGCCCGGGTTATTGGGATGTCGCCTACTTAATTATCTATATTATCTAATCTACTCGGCCGTAAACTCAGAGATTAACTGGACAGAAATCGCTCCATCAAGTAAATGGCAAATCCGGTAGAAAATAATTCTCTCTGAACGCTTTTTTGCGAAGAAAAAACGCTAAGCTTAGCCGGAGAGAAATTGAGGAAGTTTTTATATAAAAAAAAATATATGGGAAAATAGAAAAAATATGAAATTAAATTTAAAAAAGTAGAAAATTAACAAAAACACCAATAAATAGAGAGAAGCAGAAAGAGAGAGAGAGATAAATAGAGAGAAGAGAGAGAGAGAGAGAGAGAGAGAGAGAGAGAGAGAGAGAGAGAGAGAGAGAGAGAGAGAGAGAGAGAGAGAGAGAGAGAGAGAGGTATTGTGAAATGTAAATAAGAATATTATTTCGGCCTCCAAAATGTGATATCAAATTTTGTTTATTTGTTTACCTATTTATATTAATTTATATTAATTACAATTATTTGTTTTGTTTTGTTTTTTAGTTTTTTTTTTAGTTTTTTAGTTTTTTTTCGCATATTTATTTATTTTAAAATCAATATTTATATTATTATTATTTGTACATATTTATTCAAAGATGAATTCAAGATAACAAACAAAAGCGAAATTAGAGATGGGAAGTGTGATTTTTTGTTCTATCAAGGCCGTGTGATTTAATAGATTGAAAAGAAGAGAGAGTTGAGCAAGGAGAGGGGAGGGAGAGAGATAGGGAAAAAAAGAAGGAGTGAGGGAAGGAAAGAGATAGGGAGGAAGGTAGAGAGGGAGGGAGGTAGAGAGGGAGAGAGTGGGAGAGTGGGAGATAGAGAGAGGTAGAGAGAGAGATAAATAAAGAAGACAGACAGACAGATCAAGTGATGGGTAGAGAAGATAAAACGAGGGGTTGGGAAGATAAAGTGAGAGGGGGAGGGAATCAATTCATCTAGGCATCCACCGACCCCTGACAGGGGGGAAAGAAGTAAAGCAAAATTATTTGTCATCTTGCAAGAGCATCAAGAGGCGAAACACATTCTTATTGAACTGTCGTACACACACTGTACAGCCACCCACACGGGCAAAGATGTATGCACACTAACGTGGTAGTAAATTTACACGTAAAAACACCTACAAATATACAAACATAGCATACAGCGAGCATACTAAAAAACAGAATCACTCATATATTGGCACATTCCTAAACGTACACAAAAAGCAAGAAACACAGAGACACACAGACACACACACACACACACACAGGGACATGGATCTTTGTTCGCGACCGATGGTGGAGTTAATTTGAACCCAGCGGGGGGGAGGCCGGTTTTCCCATCAGCCATTCTTCATTCCACCTCTTTCTCTCTCTATTGCGTGAACTAACGTAGTCGCGTGCAATCGAAGAAGGCGAAATTTTGATTCGTAGTCATGCATCGCGTCTAAAGTTCTCAAGCCTCTGAAATCCTTTGCGATGTTGTCGACCCCGTCTTCTTCTTCTTCTTATACAATCCTCTTCCATCTTTAAACAAGATACAACAAAACAACGTCTGTCTATATACATACATACATATACACTTGAATGTCTATACAGTATTTATAAACAACACACATAATTCTACGGAAAAAAATCGTTTTTCTGAGAAAATTGCAATCTACATAATAAAACGGGACTCGCAGAGATTGTTTATCAGGACCTGCTGGTTGCAGAACAATGCGCCCTTATGAAGGATCCGATTAGGAAACTTCTCCTTCTCCGTCCGCCATTACAGTCCTCTTTTATCTATCGCATTGATAACTTCTCTTTTTCTTCTTCTTTTTTTTATATTTCTCTTCTCCTTTGCGGTTTTGCTGCCTCGACCGGGATTGCATGTGAGACGGTCATTAGGAAGAAGTGAGAAAGAACGCAAGGGGAGAATGAAAAAAGGAAAAGGGACTATATATATATAGAGAGAGGGAGGGAGAGAGGGAGGGAGAGGGAGGGCGGGAGATGGGGAGCGAGTGGACTGAACGCTGTCAGAGGTGGAATGGTCGCTTTCTGTTCTGCGGAAGGTCGCGTGTTCGAATCCTGACAAAGCCTATCTTGATAGATTGGCCGAATTTAATTTCGCATGAAGTGTGAATGCGTGGAGGAAAGAAAAACGACAAAAAAAAGAGAGAGCGAAAGAAAGAGAAAGAGATAAAGAAGAAAAAGAAGAAAGAGAGAGAGCAAATGTGAAAAAGAAATAAAAAATGAAACGTTTATTATTACGGCCACTCGGTGTTTCCAAAGCAAGATTCTAACCCGAGGCCAAACGAGCGACTTCATCCCAGAAAGTCATTTTTGCAGACAAATTTCCAGAGCACTCAGCAATCCCTATCTCGGCGGCATCGCATTGCACGAGCAGATTAGTAGTCACTCGAGCGGAACGGCGCTATTGGCTGTCGGCATGGCAACCGTCTGTTGACGCGGCGTTTCCACCAACACGGGAGAGTTATTTTTAGAGATTTTTTTCCGTTTGTTTATTATGTGTGTGTGGATTTTCGAGCGGAGAATAATGATAATTATTATTTTTAAATAATCGGCGAAAATGCGAAAACTCGTTTCCGTATTTGTTACAGCTTCTGAAATAGAATAAAACCGCGCCGAATCCGGAATTATCGTTTCAGCTACACCAGCGGACGGAAAGTGCTTTTTGTTCCATCTAACGTTCAGCTCTGCCTGCTGCCGGAATATACAAAAAAAAATTGGATTCCTTAAATTTTATATTCCGGGTCGTAAAATAAACTTGTGGATAAAATCATGGGGGCAGCTGCTTCGCTGGAGGAAGTTGAAGAAATCCAACAGATGATTCTTTCGGAAGACAATCCGACTCTGGTGACGGTTCCTAATCTGACTAAAACGAGTCTGAAAGATGCTTTCTCAAACAAGGACTTATCTGATGCAAAGCTCAGAAGACTACGTGCCGCCGCCCTGGGTAATCAGTAATCAGTATAATCAGTTCCGATGAATCTTTTAATTGGTTAATCGATCGGTCGATCAATCAGCGGGTAGATTTATAAACCATCCATTATCATTATTATTATTATCAGCAAGCGAATGGAAGATAAACGCCGTCGTTTTCCGTTCACCGCGTGCCCTCCAGTTATCCTCATCTCTCAAAGACGGATTTTTTTTACTACTGCTAACTTATCGTGACACGGGGCTTGCAGGCCCCCTGGGTTGATCAGAATTGGATGACGACCTTTGAACTTGCCTCAGCAACTTTCGCGCGCACGCAGTTTTCTTTCTTTTTTTTTGTGCTAAATTATTTAAATCATAAAATAAACGTCAAAATTCTTTTTTTTTAAATCTTTTTTCTCCTTTTGAATAACGCGCAGGTCGTAGGTGCGTCTGTACGGTGGAAGCAAGTGGAAAAGGATTTTCTCTGCAGCACGTGTTACTCTGCGAAGGGCAGGTTAAATGAAGCCATTATTGTAGTTTTTCTCTTCAAATTGAATATTCAAATATTCGACGTAATAAATTATGTTAATTAGCTCTAATTATATTAATTTTCTCTAATTATGTTAATTACCTCAACTATGCTAATTAGCTCTAACTATGCTAATTAGCTCTAACTATGCTAATTAGCTCTAAATATGTTAATTAACTCTAACTGTGTTAATTAGCTCTAATTAACATAATTATTTACGTTTGCTGCTCTCCGTGTGCAGGCTGTCTGTTTTAAACTGGATGACGAGGACGACAAGACACACGAAATCATTCAAGTGGGCATAAATTATCAAATTAAATACTTGAAATATTAGTTTTAAACAATTGAGAATGTTTTCAGTTAAATACTAAAAATTTCAGAAGAAAAAATTGACTAAAAATAATCAAAAAAATATTTAAAGTAATTTATTTAAAATTTTGAATTGGAAAAAAAGAGAGTTCAACATCTGCGTTACCACAAAAAAAAGAGCTTCGTTAATGAAAACAACTCCCTATCCAATCTAGCTTTTACTAGTCTGTAATATCTCCCTCTCCTCTTTCTCTCTCTCTTTTTTCTTCTTTTCTCTTTCCATCTCTTCATCTCTCCATCTCTCATTCTTTCTTTCTTTCTTTTTTTCTCTTTCTTCCTCTCAATTTTTCTCTTTCTTTCTTTTAAAGTCCTTCAAGTGATTCTCTCTCTCTCTTTTTTTCTCTCTTTCTCATTCTCTCAATTTTTTATTTTTCCTATTTTTCTCTCTTTCTCAAAAATACATTTTTTTTTCATTTATTCTAGCTCTTCGATTTTTTTCTGTCCTAAGCTCTTCAGTTTAAAATGTTGACCTCAGTTAAAAAATGTAAAACTCCCATGAACATAATATTTTTCACTTTTTTTTATTTATTCTTTATTTTTCAATTTTTCCTTTTTTTCAAGGTCGTTCACGATGGAGAAAAATACGTGGACGTAATCGGTGGATACGCAAGTCATGGATCATCATCTTCTTTTTCCAGTTTCTTCCAGCAGCAGTTCAATTTATCTGGAGTTTATTACTTCACAGTGTAATAAAAAAAAATAGTTTTATTTTTATGAATTCATATAACTGGAAAATAAAATAATAGATTCTACTCAGTTTAGATGTTAATATTGTTTTTTAATACATTAAACCAAAATCTCAACACATGTAAAACCTTATAAATTGTACATTGTTACTTAGCTCATCAATCAAAAGTAAATAACTGCTAATGTTTTTTCTGAAAAAAAGAACAACCCATGAACAGATACAATAGAACCTCGTTTATACGATTTTCAGTCATGCAATTCTTGTGTTTGTAAAATCTATAAATTATGAACGGATTCATGTTATTATTTTGTTTGTCTTTTGAGACCAATTTTATGTAGCAAAACGAGGTCCTATATACTGTTTATCCGGTCAAATCCATCCAAACCAATAAACATCTTTTTTTTACACCAGTTATATTTTCTCATCGCTCCAGAGTCGGAGTCAAATGTACACCTCTCCAAATCGAGGTACACGCAAGAAAAGAAGTGGAAGCGACGGTCGGCGATTCCGGATTCGATCCGAAGATCATCCGGGTGGACGAAGGCAACTCCATCGTTTGGACGTGGACGGATTGCGAGGCTCCGAGGAGCGTCGTGGAAGCTTCCTTCGATCTCGGCCAATGGTCGCTGACGCAGAACAAAACCAGGTCTTAACTTAAGAGCCATTTTCTTTTCTTTTTTTATGTAATTTTTAATTGTTTTTCTTTTTAACTTACTTTTTTCGTTCCACCAAACGAATTGCTTATTTTTTTTAAATATTTTCTTTTCTTTCGTACAGCAACGTCCCGATGAGAAGTAGTACATTTAAAAAAACTTTCAAGTGAGAAAATATATATATAAATAAATAAATATGCGTAAATAAAAATTTAAAAAAAGGTATGCATAAAGTTAAAGGTTAAAAATGGACATTTATTTCAAAGCAAACCGGGTATGTTCTACTTCCAGACGGAGGGCATAAAACACGGAGAGCCAATGACTTGCATCGTTCAGGTCAGAGAAAGACAGAGGTTAGTTTGACACTTCTTATTTTCATTTCTTTTTCTTTTTTGTCTTTAATTTTATTTCTGCACCGGAAAGAACCAAAAGGAGAAAAAAATATCCATCCCATCCCATCCATCCCATCCGTCCCATCCATCCCATCCGTCCCATTTGTCCCATCCGTCCCATCCGTCCCATCCGTCCCATCGTCCCATCCATCCCATCCATCCCATCCCATCCGCTCGCTCGGTCGCCTGAGTAAATTTCTTTCATTAGCTCTTTCTTTCTTTCCTCTCTCTCACTAGCCTGGCGCGCGTGATTTAAAAAATGGCTGTGCCTCTTCCTGGGAAACGACTCCTCATTATGGAATTTCTCTGGAAATTTCTATTCAGTAAAAATTCAGCTGATCAATCCGTCAATGATTATTATTCCAGAGGCAGCTAAAAAGAAAAAAAGGAGAAAAAAACGGGGTTACCGACAAATTCTTACTTTGGGAAATTTTCTCTGCTCAAATAGTATTGCTTCCCACTAAATTAATGTCGGAATCTTTAATGATGCATCTCAAACCACGTCCTCCACCTCCTTTTCCCTTTCCTCTATCTCTTGCTTAAAACGCCCAAAACAAATAAAATGAAACAAATATTACACAAGGGAAGGAACCTTCACATAGCTGTTTTGCAAGATGACAACAAGCCTTCAGTTTTTTTTATAGCAGAAGCGGTCTTTCTTTGAAAGCACGTTATTTCAAAAAAAATCTGTCTTTGACATTTTCAATGGCGCCTCATTAGCAATTAGACGGAAAAAATACTTGCATTGCATTTTCATTGTAATTTTTATTTCTACTAACTTTTTAAACAAAATATTTGCAGCCCGAAGTTGCTACTCGCTAGGTTTTAGTTTTTCTGCAAAGTGTGTTGACGTTGTTGCAAATGACATTATTGATGTTGCCTTTTAATAATTAACCCTTAAACCATAGGGAATACCGAGTTGTGGTTGATGACGATCGTTTTGAGCCACAAATATTGGTCGTAGAAGAGGGGGACAGGGTATGGTGGGACTGGACAAACAACGAGGTTAGCAGTAGAAATCTTAATTAAACTGTTATTTTTTTTTTTTTCTTGAATGACAAAACTTATACTGGGCGTGTTTTTTTTTTAAATTTTATTTAAACCAAGTTTTTGCGCTGCAGTTTATCTAAAAAAAAATATAATAGAAACTGCCATAACACTTTAGTTAGCACGTACGTCCACTGAGAAATTTCACATTAATAGAATTGTAGGCATCTGCGCCAGACGCCAGTGATATATAATGATTCTCTCACGTAGAATCCGCGGTAAAAATGAGTGAGACAGTTCTTTCAAATTTACTGGCCCGGTCTAAGTCCGGATATTTTCATCCGACGTGCACAAAATGTTTATATTTAATTATACAGTTTTTTCTTCTTTCTTTCTTTCTTTTTATTTTTATTTTAGCAGGGTGATAAATACCATTGCGTGTTCGAAACCAAGATGGCCGAGATTTCTTCTGCTACGGAGAATATCTTCAAGGTTATTAAATTTGTAACCACGTTATTTTTTCGAGATTTTAACTTTAAGAAAATGTTTTTCCACGCCCTTCAGCCAGATGAAGGGGGACTCGCATGGCCGCAGCCAACGTAAGTTTAGTTTTCATACTAGTTTTTCTGTATAACATGGTGTCCTCGTGTCCTCTCCATGTGACGGTGTCACCCAGTGCTTGTATCTATAATTAAAATCTATACATGAAGTTGATATTTTAGAAAGTACGGACTTGTATCACGGGAGTTCTTCAAATCGGGAGTGTACTATTTTGGCGACAGAGAGTTTAAAAAGGTGGCTAATTACGTTTGCACAATCATTGTTAAACCTGCTCAGACGGATCATTTTGTTGAAGTTTCAAGAGATGGATTTGCTCCAGGTGAAATCATTATAAATATTATTATTTGTAAGTTTTATAGCGTAGCAGCATAGCTTTTAGTGTGGACTAGTTGGCACTGAGCCAAACACACACATTACATTTATCAGGGACGTGTCCGTGTTCAAAAGATGAAAATTCATTTTGTCTCATTAGTTAACCCTAGCCTGTTAGTTACCCCTGGTCCATTAGTTACCCCTGGTCCATTAGTTACCTCTGGTCCATTAGTTACCCCTGGCCCATTAGTTACCCCTGGTCCATTAGTTACCTCTTTCCCATTAGTTACTCCTGGTCCATTAGTTACCCTTGGCCCATTACTTACCCCTGGCCAAACAAAGTTTTTGTTGTTGACAGTTTGTTTGTGGATTTAATTTAAACTATTTGCTAGCCTAATTATTTTCAAGTGTTAACTTTTGACTGGAGCACTGCGTTACGTTGCCGCGTTCATTAGCTGGCGCCGTGCCAAAGACTAGATACCTGGATGTGGCTACGGCTACTAGCTTCTAGCTACAGACCTAATTTTAGCTACAGAAGTTTTACGTTCTGCGATGTAAAAAGCTATTGTGGGTTGAATCTTGTGGCGATTAATTAGATTTTATTATACGCGTTTAACTCATGAGACTTAGGCTGTTTCATTAGAGTTAAACTTGACTTAAATCTTGAATATAATTCATGAAGACTTGCTGGACGTGTCTCTAGGAGACAGAGTGTGGTATACGTGGCTGATTGGTCGAAATGACGAAGTTGTGGACGTTGAAAAGTTTGTATTTGAAATTGAAAAGACCGTCACTGGAGATCAACCTAAAGGAGCTTCAGAAAAAACAGGTTGTGTCAAAAAAACTTCTACAAAATAACTTTTTATTTGGCATGCAAATATGATCATTTCAAACAAAATAATCTTAATAATCAATCCAGGAAATCATCAAGGAATTGATTCTCATCTTTCAACTCAAAAATATGAAGTAGGCTTGGAACTGGCTGTGGCTAACCAGATAGGAGTTTATCATCATCATCATTCTATCTCGAAAAAGTCTTGCTCAATCATTTGCAAGAGTGGATCAAGGGTATATATAAATTTATTGATTATTCTGTCTTTTACTGTCAATCGACAGTTTGAGTTTAAACTTTGGAATTGAATGATTTTGCTGAAAAAAGTGATTTATTTTTTATTGTTTTTCTCTAAACATTTTGTATTTGATCATTACAGCTACAAAATAATTAATTAAAATTTTCAAAAACAGTGTAATTAAATAAAAAAAAAAGGTTACATTTGAATTCAACTTTCCTAAATCGTGCTTTTTCGATTCATCCGTAAAAAGAACCATACCGTGTTGGTGTCAGACGGTGGATTCCAGCCAAGCCGTTTGACAGCTTACCTCAATGATAAAGTTTGGTGGGTCTGGCAAGATGCTAAAAAAAGGCACAACATATTGCAGGTAAAATTTTGTTTTCATTTGCACACATGTGAACATATTTGATTCGTGTATTTCAATAATTTAAGGTGATATAAAATATCGTTCGGAATACTTCATGAAATTCACAACTTGCATTTTGTTTTTGCTAAGTGGAAAACCCAGCATGAATCATGTCACAATAACTTTTAAGTTTACTTTTTTTTTAAATATAAACTTGCATATTAAATCTAATTTTGTATGAATACATAATCCGAAAGCAAAGCTGCTTATCATATGCGACATATTACAGGTCAACTCTTCAGGCAGGGAGACAGACGGTGGGTTCGTGAGCGGGCCTGCTGTGTTCAGTCCTTCTGCTTATGTATATCAGTTCACTGAGGCAGGAGTTTATCATTATAAAAGGTATTTATTTTGTTTTTTGTTCTTTTATTTGAATTTATTTCCTGTCTTCTTTTGAATATTTTATTTAAAAATTATTTATTTTAATTTCAGTTTTTAGGTTACTTATTGATTAAATTATTCTTTTTAAATGAAGTGAAGGCCAATTTGACGGAATAATAGGAGTTATCGAAGTTCATTTGAGACCCACGGTTGGTTTTATCATTTATCTTATTTTGTTTTTCGAATTTTTTATATTTTTATTGATCTATTTTTAATTGTTTATTTATTAATTTATTTATTGTTGTTTTTCTACGACCTTCTTAGGTGCATACTGTGCAAGTCCAACCCTGTTCTTTGGATCCCGACCCGGTTGTCGTGGCAACGAAGGATGTAGTAGCATGGATGTTCGAAAGAGCCACCTCGTTCGACGTCCAGGAAGTGACCACGTTTGATGATGTCATCAACGCACAAGTAGTTCCGCAAGCGATCCCATCCAGGTAAGAAAAAGAAGAATTTGAAAAAAAATAAGACGAATTTTCTCGAGAAGGCAATTTTGCACGTAATAATATTCCGAATCATCTTTAAACCGTTTTGATTTTTTGAGCTCGTTTAAATTGAATAATTAATTAATAAATTAACGATTTAATTAATTAATAAATTAATGATTCAAACAAATCATTTAAAGGAGGTGCATGTCGAAGCTGTTCGATGAGGCGGGCGTGTTTCACCACTCGAGCAGGTCATTCGTTAATCCGATGAACAATTCCGTGAGGATCTTCGTGTTTAAATTCTATTTTTTTTTAAATTATAAAAACAATTTATGTCTTAAAAATTAATTTCAGGCAATTGTAATTTGTTTTGCACCATATTGAATTAAATCAGGAATTACTGAAGGCAGTAAATTAATTCTTTTTTAAACTGGAAGAACTAGTTTTTTGATTTTTAACTTTCACCAATGCTGTTTGCCTGTTGGCTATCTTTCCAGTCAAGGCCTGAAGATCAGCAGATAAGTTCAGTTATCGTGGCGGATCCCGAAGATGCTGTCATCGTCAGACTCGATGATCAAGGGTTTCATCCACCGCAACTCGATCTACCGGAGGTTTGAAAGAAATTGATCTGTTTAATTTTATTTAAACCAATTATTTAATTTAAACCTATTATTTAATTTAAACCAATTATTTAATTCAAGCCTATTATTTAATTTAAACCTGTTATTTAATTAATTCCAATAATTTTATTTAAACCTGTTATTTAATTTAAACCAATTATTTAATTTAAACCAATTATTTAATTTAAACCTATTATTTAATTTAATCCAATAATTTGATTTAAACCAATTATTTAATTTAAACCAATTATTTAATTTAAACCAATTATTTAAATTAAACCATTTATTTAATTTAAACCTATTATTTAATTTAAACCTGTTATTTAATTTAATCCAATAATTTGATTTAAACCAATTATTTAATTTAAACCAATTATTTAATTTTATACTTATTGCCTAGGTATTAATTCATTGATTCGTTGTATATGTGTTTATTTATCCCTAAAATAATTTACGCACAATTTGACCGGCTATCATTGTAATCGAAATTGATTTAAAACAGGACGACTTCGTCATATTTGACTGGAAGGACTGTGAAAGTCCGCAGAATGTCGTGCAGGTCGACTCAAAAGGGGTGATTACGATGATTACGATGATTACGATGATTCTGTATTTTTTTACTTTTTTTTTTGGTCGTCAAATTTCATCGTATTTCGATTGTTAATTTCTTTATAAGTTGTTGAATACTTTTTTGGTTTTCTTCTGCTGGTTTTAATTAATTTTTATCGCTGAATTTTCAATTCAAATTTGAAATGATTTTAATAACCCTAGATCAGGTCTGTTTTGATTTGCAAGATTTGTTCGCATCGTTGACAGAAACCCGTAGAAGTTTATGAAGATGAAGAAAAAGAAGAGTCAGAGGTTGTCAGAAGCGGAGAACCGGAACTGAAAAGTTCTTTCATTCACTTTTTCGATGTTTCAGATGTTTTCTACCTCACTTCAACTCCACTTGGGCCGGGTCAAATTTGTACCGTTGGGGTCAACAAAGGGGGTTAGAATTATATATATATATATATATATATATATATATATATATATATATATATATATATATATATATATTGGAAAATTTATTTCGCTTTTAAGCGTGACGACAAATTTAATGATAATTAAAGCAAAAATTTAACATTGAGAACTGGTCATTTGCTTCATAAAGATTGATGTATTTATTAAATTAAACACATTAAACCTTTGTACCCTTTTGGAAGTATATAAGCTTTCTTCTTAGCAGTTTACGTTTTGGACGTTTAGCTTTCGGCACCTAGTACAGTAAAGCACCATAACCAGACAGAGCAGTATTAACTTTTTGCATATTTATGAACTCAAAGGGCAAATGTGCACAAATGTCATTACGATTTCCTGCTCATGAGACTTACGTCAGCCGTTGACTGTAAATGAATAAAAATTAAAAAAATATTTTTAAAAAATTGAAAAAAAATTGAACAGTATAATGAGTCAATAGTGTGTATTACACAATCACATGTTATTTATTTTTAATATTTTTTTTATTTTTATTATAACGAGAGTTTAGTTATGTGTAATACAAATCAGATTTTAAATAAATATTTGTAATCGTTTTTTTTTATAATAGTTTGAAACGTTTTCTTTCTACTAACACGCACATTTACATATTCGTACGGGGCTTCCAGTCCGGAAGACGCCCATTCCAGAGATCGTCGGTTACAACTGGAAAGATGAGAAAGTTCTACTGAACTACGTAGTTCATCTTACTTGCAGAAATTCTGACGCTCAAATTTACTATTCGCTCGACGGCGACCTGCCGTATCTACACAAGAAGATGATTATGGTCGGGTTTTTTATTCGCCTATTTTGTCATCGTTGGTGTTGTTTTTTGTTGCTTGTCTTTTATCATTATTTCATTTGAAGAGTCTGCAGTGATGTTCATGCATGTGTGTGTGTGTGTTTATGTGTTGGTGTGTATGTATGTGTGTTTACAAGATTTTCATTCGTATTTTATTTATAATTTAATTTATTTCAGCATCTATTCATAAAAACAAACAAACTAGCAATAAAGAAACATCAGTTTTAAAATAAACAAATAAATTTTTTATGATTCGGTCCATTCTGCCTCACCATCCTCATTTTGTATGTATGAACTAAATGCCGACTAGTGCTCTCTTTTTACACCTTTTTAAGCTTTCTTTTAGTGGCTATTTACTTTTTATTTGGAACTTAAATTTTCGTATTTGGTCAACATGTGGTTTGATTATTCATTTATTTATTGGTATAATGATGTAATTTCATTAGTTTGTTGTGTGGCTTAATATTTTAAATTGTTCTATTTTTATTTATTTATTTAGTTTTATTAGAAATATGTTTTTATGTAATAATTATTTTTGAAAAATCAATAAAAGTTTACAAAAAGTGGATAATGAGTGTTTTGACATGTTAATTAATTATTATATTGGTCGTAAGTATTAATAATATTAAATATTTTCAGTATTAAAATCACCATCTAATCGTGGTGATGATGATGATCATAATGATGATGGTGATGGTGATTGTGATGGTGGGTGGTGGTGGTGATTATGATGTATTTATCATCACTCTACTTATGGTGTGAGATGCCAGAAAGTAGTATGAAATATAAAAACCTAAAAGCACTTCATCATTGACTTTTAAAAGAGTGCTTTTCAAATAACAGACATACGATAGGACAAGTGGAATCATCCTGCAACATCCGGGTATCGTGTTCCTACGAGCGATCGCTGTTTCGTCCGGTTTTACTAGGAGTGACGTTCTAACGTCAAAGTAAATTTTTTGTTTGGTTCTCACTTCTTAATACTTCAATTCCATGTCTAGAAAAAAACTCAAGTCATCTTCATCTCTTCAAATCATTTTGAAAATGCCAAACACTTTTAATGCCTTATGCTTTGAGCCTTATGTCAGAGGTCATCTTTAGTTATAAGAAAAATTTGCAAAACAAACTTGTTATTAATGCAGAAGTAGATTAATTAAAATGTAGTTTTGGTTATAGGAAATTTATCGTGCTGCCGCAGCACGAAGATTATGGAAAGTTTTTGTTGAGCGCCGAAGAAATTTACCACAAATCAGCAGTGAGTTTTTAATTATTCATGCTAATTGTTTGCGTGTGTTGTTTCTAGTTGTGTATGCTGCTGTTTGTTGCATATGTTGTTGTTAGTTGCATACGTTGTTGTTAGTTGCATGTGTGGTTATTAGTTGAATATGTTACTGTTATTGTGTTGATATTAATTGTAAAATTTCTCACAATTTGTAACATTTAATAAATCTCTTGGCTTAGATAAAAAATAAAAAATCTACACTGACTTTGAGAAAGTTTTTTAAAGGTTTTCTGCCAATGAGATATATTTAAAAATCGGATTAAATAATGAACAATCTTACACTCGCCGAGTTTTCAGTTGCAAAAAGTATTTTGTAATTTATATTGATGAAGTTCTCCGAGCTTGTGATGGTAAAATAATTTTTCTTTTCGCTGAGTGTTCAAAGTCATTTGAGTCGATGAACCACAGATTCGTCAAAGCTATTTGAAGCTGTTTTTTTCACCTCTCAAGTAGCTGGCTCCCATAACTTAGCCATAGCAAATCTATTATTCTTTCCTAAGTATAACCACAAATACAAACTTTATATATATCTTTAATTAAATTCTGCTAATATGGAATGCATGAAAGCATTTACAGAACAAAAAAACATTGTTTTATATTAATTTACAATTGTTTTTTTATTAATTTACAATTGTTTTATATTAATTTACAATTGTTTTATATTAATTTACAATTGTTTTATATTAATTTACAATTGTTTTATATTAATTTACAATTGTTTTATATTAATTTACAATTGTTTTATATTAATTTACAATTGTTTTATATTAATTTACAATTGTTTTATATTAATTTACAATTGTTTTATATTAATTTACAATTGTTTTATATTAATTTACAATTGTTTTATATTAATTTACAATTGTTTTATATTAATTTACAATTGTTTTTTATTAATTTACAATTGTTTTATATTAATTTACAATTGTTTTATATTAATTTACAATTGTTTTATATTAATTTACAATTGTTTTATATTAATTTACAATTGTTTTATATTAATTTACAATTGTTTTATATTAATTTACAATTGTTTTATATTAATTTACAATTGTTTTTTATTAATTTACAATTGTTTTATATTAATTTACAATTGTTTTATATTAATTTACAATTGTTTTATATTAATTTACAATTGTTTTATATTAATTTACAATTGTTTTATATTAATTTACAATTGTTTTATATTAATTTACAATTGTTTTATATTAATTTACAATTGTTTTATATTAATTTACAATTGTTTTATATTAATTTACAATTGTTTTAAATTAATTTACAATTGTTTTATATTAATTTACAATTGTTTTATATTAATTTACAATTGTTTTATATTAATTTACAATTGTTTTATATTAATTTACAATTGTTTTATATTAATTTACAATTGTTTTATATTAATTTACAATTGTTTTATATTAATTTACAATTGTTTTATATTAATTTACAATTGTTTTATATTAATTTACAATTGTTTTATATTAATTTACAATTGTTTTATATTAATTTACAATTGTTTTATATTAATTTACAATTGTTTTATATTAATTTACAATTGTTTTATATTAATTTACAATTGTTTTATATTAATTTACAATTGTTTTATATTAATTTACAATTGTTTTATATTAATTTACAATTGTTTTATATTAATTTACAATTGTTTTATATTAATTTACAATTGTTTTATATTAATTTACAATTGTTTTATATTAATTTACAATTGTTTTAAATTGATTCAATGAAATTATTTTAAAAAACAACTTGACATAATTTATTTTAAGAAACTCATAACGTCGAGATGGCAAGCATCGAAACCGATTCTGACCGTCGAATGTCCTCCCCCCGCGGCCACGGCCACGAACGCCACCACCGCGAAAATTCAGACGAGCAACGGCTCCGCTAAATTGTCGTGGGATTTTCTCGGAGATGCATCGACTCAACTGTCCGGTTTCGAGGTTGGTATCAATCATCATCACGAAAAAATTGCTCCGAGTTTTCAAACTTAGAATGCTCTCTCTCTCTCTCTCTCTCTCTCTCTTTCTCTCTCTCTCTCTCTCTCTCTCTCTAATGCTGAAATTATTTTTACGGAGTTTTTCGATTAAATTTTAAATAAGCAGTTGATGTTATTTGATGATGATTAAGAGGCATTTATTAAATTTTCGTTTCATCAATCATTGTCTTTTCTACAATCTGCTGACATCTATCTCGTTTAAGAAATTTTGTTTCTTTTATGTGTCCCCGATCTTCCTGTTTGGCAGTGTGGTCTCAGTTTGAACTCCTGTTTAAAGCATTTTTCCAATCCTTGTGCTACAGAAATTATTAGAATCAGGTGGAAAATTTGTTGGTAAAAAATTCGGCAAAATTGTGGTTTTGTCCTGCTTGCCACTCAAGAACTTCATCAATGTACTATATTGTATTATTTTTATTGTACTTTATTGCATTATTTTTATTGTACTGTATTTTAATTTTTTTATTGTACTGTGTTGTACTATTTTTATTGTATTTTGTCAAATACATTTTGATTGCTTAACTTTAATTTTAAAAACAGCTGCAAATAAACGAGGTATCCCACAATATCCTTTTTCCGCCCCCGTCTCGGGGTGTGACACTTCACGGTCTGTCGCCTCATTTCACTTACAGTGTCAAGGTCACTGCCCATCCAAACACTGCGGAACTTCGTCCTTTGAAATCTGATTTAGTGGTGAGTTTTTATTTCAAATTTCAAACTATATTACTTCATATTTTAGTTAAGTTCTGATTGTTCATGTATATTTTCATGCTAAGAAACTCTTTAAAAAAATTACAATTATGATTGGCATAACGTTTTTTCTTGTCCTAAGAAATTTGAATGCCCCGAGAAAAATGGAGGATTCCTAATCTCGCTCAAATCTCGTCTGGACACCAGTGCCGTTCTCTTGCATTGGAACTTCCCATCAGATGAGGAGCTGCAAGGTTTTCAAATGTTTCTCAACGGATGTCCTTGTGGAAATATGGTCAGTTTATTACAACGTTTATTTTATTCAGTACAGTTTGAAAGGATTTTTATTTATTCATTTTTAATTACTATTATTATTTTTATTATTATAGGTGTTATACTCACTAGACTTTAGAATTTATCACTTATATTTATTATTATTTAGAATTAAACTTAGGATTTATTTGGTTACAATTTCACTTTTGCTGATCAGATAGCCATACAGGATTCTTCGTACTCGATTCTACTTGATGGATTAAAGCAGAATGACTTGAACAAAGTATCCGTGGCCGCTATATTTGATGGTTTGCTTCTAATTTTGAATGAATTCTGTACTCTGCTATCAAGTTTTTTTATTTATTTCAATTTTATGTATATTATTGCACACACACACGTACGCACATGCGCGCACGCACACACACATGTTCATACATTACATATATGCAATCACTTATAAAAACATACATGCATACATACATACACATATTTATAAAGACATACATGCATACAGACACACACTTATAAAAACATACATGCATACATACACACCTTCATAAAGACATACATGCATACATACATACACACACTAATAAAGACATACATGCATACATATACACACCTCCATAAAACATACGTGCATGCATACATACATACACACCCTCGCAAAAAAGCATCTCCACTAATTTAAGGAAGCAGAGGAGCCATCATGTCAAACGAGCTGGAAGTGAAACTGCCAATGGATGGGAGTTGGATGATGCTACCTGATGGAGAAGATGGAGTGAACATTATTAGAGTAGAAGATACACATTCCATTGATGGTGATTTTTTATGGGGCTAATTTTTTTATATAAATACGAGAATTTTTATGATTATGCTAAATGTTAAAAATATGCTAATTTTCATAGTCATACTAATTTTTATATATATGCTAATTTTTGTAAATAAGCTAATTTATTATAATTATGCTAATTTTTATCATTATGCTAATTTTTATAAATATGCTAACTTTTGTAAATATGTCAATTTTTTAATTATGCTGATTTTTTTTATTGAACTAAATTTTATAATTTGGTGATTTTTATAATTATGCTAACTTTTTTAAAGTTGTGATAATTTTTTTAAGCTATGACATGAATTAGTTTAAATAAAATTGTTAATTGGTAATACATTTATAGTGTTTACTTTAAAATTTTGAATTATAACTGGTAATTTTTTTTTTAGAATAAAGAAATCAATACTAATAGGCAAAATTGATAAACGCCTGAGTAGCATACAAATAGAAATAGTAAACAAAATAAATTTGAATATTATTTTAAAAAAGAAAACAATTGCTATTTTTTTTCATGCCATCTTTTTTAAGACTCCGTATTCGAAGTTGGCGCGAAGCGTGAGAATGTCGGAGACGAAATGGCTCCTTATTTCGAAACGGATCACATTAGTTCGCCGAATCAGTTCACCGATATCACTTCCGATTTTTCTCAGGGAAATAATTCACGCTACGACGTCGGTAGTGAAATCGCTGTAGATGATAGGAGGGAGTACGAAGGTACATCATCATAGAATTAGCCTTTGGCTTATTATGGATTACTTTAGATTAGTGCTAGAGCTATTGTTAGAATTTAGAAAATGTTATTTTACTGAATTCACAGCAGTGCGTGTCAAGTCAAGAATCATTAAAATTTAATGTTACATTCCCACTTCGTGATCATCTGAATGTCATGTATTTTTCAGTTTTTTTTGTTTCTAATTTAATTTTTGTCATAATATTCACATTAGGATACCCAGAAGCTGTTGGATACGAGACAACCGAATTTGGTATCGGGGAGTACGGTTGGACAAAATTTGGAGTGCCAGATGAAGATGCAAGTGAATTTATTGTTGTTGACTATGAAGCTGAAAACTATGAAACCAATGAAACAAAACATGGCAATGATGGTAGCATTATCACTGATCATGATGCATCACAATATGGAATGGCTGAATATGGAGTAGAGAAGCATGATATAAATAATTATAATATTATCCATTCTGGAAATGTGGAGTACGGAACATCAAATCAGATATACGGAAGCACAGGCCCAATGCCTATAGAACACGGAACTGAAAATTTTGGAGTTATAGGAAATATGCACACAGAATATGGAACAGAAGAACTTGGAGTTACAGAAAATATGATGACAGGGTATGACAATATAGAATGTGGTGGTATAGGAAATATTGTCAATACTAATGATGTGACAGAGACCATCGCAGAATACGGAATTGCAGACACTGCGACTAAAGATTTTGAAAATTATTCACTTGAGAATGGCCTTCCTTGTGTCACGGTCACCGAGCCGTATCCTTCAGATTTTCTTGTTCACACCACAGATAAGAGCGTTGTTGAATCGATGTCGCCAACAATTCGAGAAAATTTTGACCAGCCAAATACTTATGAATATCAAAATTTTAACGGGATTACCAAACAGCAATACGAAGTACCAGAGGGCCCTAAGTGTGACGTATCGAATGAGCCAAATAATTTTCTGACTGGATTTCAGACATATGGCATTAATGCAAACAATGATGGGGATCACTTAATGCTAGATTATAGTATGCCCGATCAAAATTTAATTGTACCTCATGCTGAACAATCCGGATTAACAAATAAAGCAGCTGAGGCGAATTACCTGTATTACGATAATGTACCTGTTATTGATGGTGCACCTGTCGGTATTCTTCAATATCATAGAACTGATACAATTCAATATGAGAAAACGGAAAACCCCATTAATGAGCATAAACAGATGAGTCAAGATTCAAATGTTGAAATATTGGAGCAGTCTTTTGTTAGCCCAGATGATGATTACGTTGGCGACTTCAATAATAGAAACTATTTATTGACGCATGCTGCAGAAAATGATGGGGGCATGCAAGATTTTATTCAGAGAGATTATCCAGAAAATTTTTATCCAAATCAGCAGCAAATATTTACTAATAATGAAATTGGTAGTTATAACAATAATCAAAATGATATGATTGACAATCAGCAAGCTTTATATCATCTAGGCAAGAGATATTACTCTGAAAACCTTATTGGAAAGTCTTCCCAGTTATTTGGTCCCGAACCAAACGATGCAAATACCAGCTTCAATAATGTTGCATATAATTTTGCTACCAAAAAACCCGGTGGCATTTCTAATGATTTAACGGATCACTTCAGCTCCAACGTTCCTCTCTCAGAAATCAATCCGGGCATGTTCTCATCTGCAGATGCAAGAAATACCAACTTCAGAAATTCTTTTTTGTTAAATATGCTGCCCCCTATGGATGAAAAAGATAATTTTAGAAGTTCAGATATGCTGCCATCTGCTGGTGCAGAAAATAACTACTTTACAAAATCTACTGTGCCGAATATACTGCCACCTTTTGAGGTAAATAATAACAGTTTTAGAAATCATGAGATGCGAAATATGCCCGCATATGTCGATCCAGCCAATAACGACTCAGGAAATTCCAGAATGCCAAATAAGCCCAAATTTGTAGATGCAGCAAATAGTAATTTTATCATTTCTGGTGCTTCAAATGTGCCACAATCGGCTGGTGATGCAAGAATTAATAACTACAAAAGTTCTGGCAGTTCTCAAGAACTGAGAAAACTTTTTCCACGAGACCACTCTCTGAGCAGGGCTTCAAGTCTTTTATCTGCTTCTAATCTGACAACACCTCTTCCTCCTTCTTCAAAAAAACTTGACAGTAGATTGAGAGCGAAAAACTCAATGCAACACAGATCTAGAAGATCCAGATCGCGCTTAAATGACTCGAGAAACAAATCGAGTTTTGATTATTCAGAAGGGGAACTCCCCTGTGGCGGACCGGCAAGCGAGACTTCGGCAACTTGCGACTGCTGCTGTCGCCATTCTCGCCATCATCGCCACCGCCGCCACCAGCATCGAGAGATCGAATCCTCCGTGTCAGGAGCGTCCGAATTATCCTCCACTCAACGAACTTCTTATGAAAAGCACAGTTATCCGAAGACGGTGTCGATCGGTAGGTATAAAAACGAGGTTATAGAAAAGCATTCAATCCGAGCTGAGGCTGCTGCTGCGCCTTTTGAGATCAAGTTGAGTGAGACGAAGGTGCAGAATTCCAGCCAAGGTAAAAAAAAAAGAACATTTGTTTGTGTTTGCTATGTAGACATCGATTGTTCATTCGAGGCAGAATGTGGTGTAACAGTTTGTTTTAATATTTTCTACATCTCCTTCAAGACTTTGCCAGTGATGACGAAAGTTACGTTTTGGTCGATTCGTCGGATGAAAATTTCGGTAACTAGAAGTGTAAAGCGTGATATCACTTTGTCACGAATCACATTGATGTATAAATAATATGTTAACAAATTCACATAATTGTGTAAAGAATATTAATAGAAATTCACATTGATTAAAATTCACATTTAAAATATGTCGTCACAATATCGCAATCAATGACACATTTAGTTTTTAAATATATTATGATGCGTTCGTTAATCAACTATTTGTTAGTTGATTGGTAGATAATCTATAAAAAAATAATTAGTTATATCACTGGTTAATGATAATACCTCACGAGTCACTTGCTTGCATAATTATTTAAGCAATTTAAGTTTTAATTTTTTATCAATTTTATTATTATTATTTATTATTGAGGCTTGAAATGCCCAATGTTATTCACTTTAAACAAGGACTTATTTTTTTACTTGTTGAAGAAATTGATGCATAGAAAGTTAACTTTAAAATTATTTTATTTATTTATTTAATTATTTATTTACGTGTTTATTTCCAAAACACTAGGCAGGAAGAAAAAGCGTGAAGTGAGATTTGCCGTTCCGAAGGAAGGAGGAGGAGATGAAGGAAATAATTCCGATGGTTGCGGAAGCGACCGACGTTCGCTGAAAGAAACTCTGAGAATGGGTGGAAGCAAGTTTAATGCTTATGTACCTGCTGATGCTAGCAGTGATGTGAGTGGTCGATATAAATAACTTTTGCATATATTATTATAATCTCTTCTTTTACATGTTTAAGAATTGCCTGCATTTGTGGTGATAGCAGTTGAATGTTATCGACATACATAATTTGTAATGTCTGTATGTGCGTATGTATGCATGTTGTAACAACTTTGCATTGAGCTGTTAGGTGGTGCCACAATCGCAAAATGATATATAATGAGATATCAAAAAAATCCATCATTTTTGATTGGCTATCCCTAGTTACGAGATGCTATTTAATTTTTTTATTGTTGAAGTAATTTATACATTTAGATGATTTGAAAACTGCTTGCAAAATCAGCTCATCATTGGTAATATTAAATTAATTTAAAATGTTTATAAATACCGCATCAGGATGACTACTTACCGGTGGCTCGAGTGAGCATAGAAAATAAAAGCAAAGATTCTGTTCTTGTCCTCTGGAAGTTTCTAAAAGATGTTGAAATCGGCTTCAAGAGAATTGCCAACTATGTAAACGTCGTTGGTAAGCGCTTCCAACAAAGCGTCAACAGCGACTTGAGGTACGACATTTTAGTGAAATGTTGGAAATTAAAAAAACTTTTGTTGTAAATGAATATATATAACTGCGTTTTTTGCTGAGTTTTCAATCGGAAAATTTGATTTTTCTACAATGCTTTTATTAACTCGTCGTCTCTGTTTGTTTCTCTGTCTGTTTCAAATCTAGCAATCAATTTTTGAGTCACTTCCTGATGATAGATTTTTTTCAAATTTTGCATACATGCTCAAAATAGAAGATAATGCAATATTCAATTATTAGTTTTACAATAAGTCAATTAATTTAGTTAATTTTAATTAAACAGTCTACAAGAAACCGCAAATTGAATAAAATTTGTCTCATGGGAAGCTAGCTGAGTTGTTTATTTAACATGATGTGGTACTCTGGAAGTTTGCCAAGGGAATTGTGAAGAGTAATATAAGAAAAAATTGATTGCAAAATTTGTGTTTTAATTACATATAAAAGCATTGGGTTTTAAAAATTCGTTTTTAATTTACTTGTTATGGCTTATAAACATGATCGGCTTAGTTACGATGCACCTTACATTAAAGATATTAAAGTGAAAAATTTCTATTCGATTTTTTATTTTCAAGTTTTGAGTGTCTTCAAGAAGTGAAAGAAGATGTCGAACCAGCTGTTCAACATGTTTGGAACGTCATGGAAGGGGACACCTGTCTCGTACAGGGATTGTTTGAAGACACGCTATACAGGTTTGTTGCTTCAGCTCATTTTGTTGAGGTTTGACGTTTAGTGTTTTTAAAATGTTATTTGATTCGTATTTAAAATTTACATGGTAATCAAATTAGAGATGCCTAAACAACATACTGAATAATTAAATAGTGAATTGTTGCCCCGTATTATATAATCGATGTCAAACAGTTGTCCAATTTTATTGATTAGCTTTCTTAATTCATAGATAGATCCTGTTCCTGTTGTAGTTTGCCCTTCAATTATCATCAGTAGATGCACTGATTATTATCAGAAGATTGTTCAGAACTAAAAAATATCTGTCTTCTATTGCTATTTTAATTAATTAAAATAGTCAAAAAATTATTAAAACATTGTCGGTGATATTAATTAATAAATTTATATATTAATAATTTGTTGTAAAAGAGGTTTTCTTATTAACGTTAAAAAAATTCAGCATCCACGTTGTTACGAGTTACGAAAACTTGAGAGCAAAAAAATACCAGGAAATACAAACCATGTCTCGATCGCTTCTTCACAAAACATCGGCAAGCGGAGAAGCTCTCAAGCTACAAGTCATCTCTTCGGAACCGGGAAAAGTTGGTTGAGATATCTTTTCCAGGGTTGACCTGTTTGTGATTGTTCAAATTGATTAATTGGTTACATTTAAATATAGTTAGAGTTACATATGCACGAGCTGTTTCCGGTACTACTGTGTGACCTTACGAACTTACCTTTACGGCGCCCTAATGCCCTTACCTTTACAGCACCCTAATGCACTAACCTTTACAACACCCTAATGCCCTTACCTTTACGATGTCCCAATGAACTTACTTTTACTAAATATTATGTTTGTATTTTTATAAATAGTTTCCCTTGAATTGTAAACCGTCCAGGTGACTCTAACATGGTCGCCGATGAAAAATCTGGATCCTTCTCAGCTGGCTGGTTACCAGGTGACCGGAAATGGGAATCCCATTGGCGCCATGCTGGATCCAAACGCAAGAGATGTTACCCTCGACAAACTGCTACCTGGAATTTGTGTTACTGTTGGTGTAACACCTGTACTGAAGAACAGCCTTCAGGCTCTACCTGAGTTTGCTGCTAATGTTGAGGTTAATAAACCAGCTGTGTTTGTATTTTAAATTATTTTTGAAAATTCATCAATGTGGGTCTATTTGTAATGAAAGTCTTAATAATAATTCTGTGAATTACTATAAATAACTTTTGACCTGCAGGTCATTTGCCCCCACAAACCCGCTCCACCAATCATATCAGAGCAGCCGTCGTTTAAGCAAGGGCACTCTGTAGTTATCTCTTGGCAGAATCCTATGAATGATGGTGATGGTTATGATGATGATGACGATGGCAGAAGAAGTTTGGATTCTATTGATGAAATTTCCTGTTACAGGTGAACTATAAATATGTAAAAATATAAAATATGCGATATTGATTTTATTGTTTGTTTAAATTTGTTTAATTCCAATGTACATGTTACTGTACTGTGCATGTTGTAGAAAAATCAAAATTTTGTTTCAGATTTCTCTTTTATTTGTTGTCATTTAGAAATCTCAAAACAACAAAAACTCTTTTCTTTTCTTTTTCTTCATAGAATTTATGTAAACAACAAACTGAGAGGAGAGGTGAAAACAAGTTCATCAGGTGAAAGGAAGGGATATCAGTACGAGCTGTCCTCTATGAAGTCCGGTCAATCTTATGAGGTTTTTGTCAAGGTAAATTCTACTTTTAATTAGTACAGAAAGAAAATGCATTTGAAGACATATAAATTGAATTGACCTTTGAATAAAACCAGATATGCTTTAATCCATTTCTTTCTTTCTTTCTATCTGCTTTATTCTTTCATTCTATCTATTAAATAGTTTTTAAGTATTTTTAATTAAACTGAAATGAAAACTTATCGGGTGGGGGGGTTTCGATGAAGAAGTTGAATGTAATTTTTTTTATTAGTTTCATTGATTTTGGAATTTTCAACACAGTCGTGTTCGGGCGGAGAAGAAAAAGGATTGGACGATAACGAGAGAATGGTCCTCATTAAATGCGAAAGCGATCCGTCTAATCTCCTCACGATTTCCGTGCCTGGGATTCCCCAGTCTCCTCAACTTCGTATAGAAAATATGAACTCGAAAGGAATTGACCTGGCGTGGGATGCTGTGCCGCATGCTGCCGGAGATGTTGAAATTACTGTAGGTCATTTTTACTTCTTAATTATATATGATATATGTGTGTGTGAGAGTGAGTGAGTGAGTGAGTGAGTGAGTGAGTGAGTGAGTGAGTGAGTGAGTGAGTGAGTGAGTGAGTGAGTGAGTGAGTGAGTGAGTGAGTGAGTGAGTGAGTGAGTGAGTGAGTGAGTGAGTGAGTGAGTGAGTGAGTGAGTGAGTGAGTGAGTGAGTGAGTGAGTGAGTGAGTGAGTGAGTGAGTTTGTGTGTGTTGTGTGTTTTGTGTGTGTGTATAAATATGACTAAGCTGGCTTATTTGACAGGGTTACCAGCTGCTTCTGAACAACAAGGTCTATGGTTCAATACTTCCTAGTGATGCACGCAATCTGCTACTCAAGAACTTGAAACTCGGAGAAACTGTGGAACTCCAACTTGTGCCTGCTGCTGAAGAACAAGAAGAAACCAATGAAAGTCTTGGTTGTATATTTATTTTAGAGCTTATTTTTTTTAAGATTTTTATTAAATTGTAGTTTTGTATAAAATTGTTCTTTAATGTCTCATCCTGTATTATAACAGGCATCAAGTTGAAAGTTCAATATTCAAGTCTTGTTGCTCCTCCTTCGAAAGTTTGGATAGAAAAAATCTCTGGCCACTCTGCCACCATTAAGTGGATTTTAGGTTGATTGACTTGGTTATCATATCTGTTTGTTTATCTAATTATTTTATTGATCAATGAATGATGATTCTCGGCTGCTGAAAGCAATCTATCGATGACATATTTAAGGTTTATAACCCAATGAATTTTTTGTAAATGTTATTGATTATAAGTTGAGTTATCAGCTGTTAATTAATAATAATGATAATTGTAATTGTAATTTTAATGGTAATGATAATAATAATAATAATAATAATAATAATAATAATAATATTTTTTATTCAAACATAAGACAAGTTAGCCGACCACTACGTTAGGCCGGATAAATACCAAATAACGTGGTGGCCTGGCAATAAGGCTGAGTCAGACATCAACAGTCAATCGACCACAGGTATGCAACTTTGTAAAAACTTTTTGTTCTAATAGGTTTATAATCGCTGTGATGGTTAATATTCTGTCATTATATGCAATCGAAATAAATCTATAGTCAGTTAGTTTAGTTTATTCGCAATGTCAATCATGTGTTTTTTTACCCTGGTCAAGTCTGATCTCTACCTGACAGTACCTGATCTTTGTAAATTGGTGAAACAGCCATTCTTCTTCTAGATGACAACAACTTTCCTTATCGTAATTTTTATTCAATTATTTCCTTTTATGTTTATTCAAATTTGCGTGTCAGATGATCACGTGACGATATCGGGGCTCCACGAAAACATGTCATACACCGTCGTTGTTGAATCGAGATCTACTCAGTCTTATGTGGAAATTGATGACAGTTAGCTAACTTTTAAATTTTTTTATAATTGTTCTTTTTAAACTTTATCTTAAATAGCTTTAATGACGTTCTTAGATTTTTTCGATCATTTCTTTGAATAAAAGTCATATTTTTATTAAAAGTGCGTATAACTAGCATTTCGGGTAAAAAGTTCAACCGTGGACTTGAATCTTGCCTGCATCACTAGCACTCAAAAATGTCAGAATATGCCTTAAAAAATTCATATAAAAATGTACAAACAGATTTAACATTAAAGGTAGAAAATTTAAACTTTGCTTTAGGGATGCGAAAATTGGTTGAGAATAATTAAGATTGCTTGCTGAAGATTGTATTGTAATCAAATACAAATAATAATTATTCTTATAAAAATAATAACCATAATAATAATAATAGGTACAGGTGAAAATATGAAAAGAAATTTCATTGTTTCATCTCCGTCTGATCCTCTCACCGTTCATACGATCTCTCCACCCTCGGGTCCGACCAATCTCCAGGTGGCATCGACCAACTGCGATTCCATTCTTCTCACTTGGGATTTCCACGGAGATAAGAAATATAAAATTCTAGGTTTGGAGTTAAATAGAAAAAAATGTTTTGTAATCAATTTGTTATTGATAATCGTTCAAGCATCGGCTATCCTTGATTTTTTTTTAATGATTATTTCATCATGAGATATAATTTTTAACTTCTATAATAAAATTAATTTAAATGTGATTTATTTTTTTTTTTGTTTTATCAGTTTTATTTTCTAAAAATATGTTCTTTTGTGGAATGTGTTTTCTTCATTTTAAAGGATTTATTTACTAAATTATTTACTAATTTATATATTAATCAAATATACCTACCAGGATATAGAGTGGGTGTATATATATATTAATTTATATATTAATCAATTATACCTACCAGGATATAGAGTGGATGTATGTATATGTATATATATATATATATATATATATATATATATATATATATATATATATATATATATATATATATATATATATATATGTATGTATATTAATTTATATATTGATCAAATATACATACCAGGATATAGAGTGGATGCTGTTCCACGTCACATCACAAAGAATGGAAGTTCTCCATCTCTCATCAGTCTCGATCTCCCGCGTGATTCCAACCGCGTGAAAATCACAGGTCTCGCGGAAAAAACGGAATACGCGGTTACCGTGACTGCGGTCACACAGGAGTACTTTGACCAGATTACGATGGCAGCAGACTCTGACCAAGAGAAAACAGATAAAAGAAGAAAGAAGCTCCCGAAGGATTGCCCAGCTTCTAAAAATAAATGGCTGCCAAGCTCTTCTATCATCTGTGCCACTTCAGGTTCGAACAATTTATTTTATTTTACATGCATAATCTTCGTTTTGTTTATACATATATAAATTAAATATACTAATGTGCACAGTGCAGACTCGAAATATAGCTTGCTTGAAATTTAACATGCAGATTTATATAACGTTATCAAAAGAATATTATAGCACATGCACTTAATAATAATAAATACTGTAACCTTTGGCATATTACTTTCGTGTAATATGCATGTTCTTGGTTACTTAATGTATATATTACATTGAGGCTTACAAAATGAATTACTTGTGTGCTTGTATATTATTTCTAATTATCAGTAGAGATAGCAATATAGGCCGTTGTGTTGATCTCTTAATTTATTTACAAAGGTACCGATGTTCCAAACGACATTAAAATAGTCTCGACATCACCAGACAGCATCAGTTTAAAATGGCAGCCATTCAAAGTGTACGGGTCAAACAGATTGACCAAGACGACGGTCAGATGGGTGAAGGTAAAATCCGGTCGATCATCAGGGATCGGTCAAGAGAAATCGATTCAGACCAGCAAAGATCGAGTGACTGTTCATCATCTTCATCCAGGAGAAGTCAGCTGAGCTTATTAGATATAATATTTTCATGCTTTAATTTACTGATTTCATTTTAATATCATGTTTTTTCTTTTATTAAAGACTTACAGGTTTACAGTGGTTGCTAATGTAAGCAGAAAAACAGAAATCGAAGAAGAAGAAGAAGGAGCAAATGGCGATGATTCTGACCTTCAAAACAGAATGAACTCTCAAATATTTTCCAAGTCTATCACTGCACGAACGCCAGCCCCTTGCTTACCTCCGTTTCCCATCATCACTGGGTTCACGACCACCACGTGCCATCTGTATTGGGAGAGGCCCTCGATGCACCTGGCTATTGGAAATAGAAATCAGTCTGATGATAAATCTTCTGGGTTGGTACTCTGAGAATAATTTTTTTCCAGTCAGAAATTGTTAAAGATTGATATAAACTTGTTTGCTTAGAGTTGATAAGGAAATTTTTATTTAAAAAAAATTAAAATTGGTGATCTGGAAAGTTTGTTCCCCGAGCTTCAACTCATTCATATTGGTTTTTGTTGAAGACTTACACCAAGCTCAATTTTTTTATATTTGATTCATTCAATGAAGTATTATTATTACATTGGCAACAGAAAAACAAATTTATTCCCAATGAGTCCACGAAACAACTTAAATATTCATTTATTTTTCTCTTCCCAGTAAGAACGATACGACCAAGAAACATCTGAAATTAATTCTACTCGGTTATCGCCTGGAAGTCAACGGTAAACCTCACATGAGACTTTCTCCTTCCACTCAGAGTTGTACTCTCGTAAAGTGTAAACCGGGAAAGAAGTACGAGGTCGTTCTCGTTGCTCTCACGTGTCCTTCGAATGTTTACACGTGTAAAAAGAATGAGGTTTTTTTTGTTAAGTTGTTAATTATTTGTAGTTCTCATGAAACTTATTTGTGAGAATGTATCATATATATACTTTGAAAGTAGATGTAGCTGTACAAATGTTGTGTTTTTTATAAATATGTTTTGCTGTTATTCAGCTTTTATATTTTATCTTTTAACTATTTCATTAATTTATTTATATACTTTCATACAATATTAAATCTATGATTTTACATTGCAGGTTGTATCATGTATACAAATTAATTTTACGTTTATTTCTTGTAATTTATTGACATGCTTCAGATGGGTTCCAGCACGTTCGGTTCCGATGTTCCCAGCTTCGAGGACTGGAAAGATTTGCCCGGTGATGCTGATAATGATTCTTCAAGATCTCAATCCATCATCATCTCACTCCCAGAACTCCAACCAGGTTTAGTGAACAAACATGATGATTGTAGTCCTTTTGATTGTGTGGTTTTATTAAAAAAATGTATTTGGTAATTTTTTTTTTTTGGTAATTTGGACTATTTTCTGCAAAGTCATGTCACACTGAAGATTGTAAAACTAATATGAAAGATAAATACGTTTTCATTTCAATGATTATAATTTTCCTGGTTATGTTTTGTTTATGAATATTCGTGTACCACCAGGATTGCTAGCAGAAAATTTTGCAAAGTTTGTGCCATCTGGTGAGAATAAGAAACACCAGTCTGACATCAGTCACGGCAGCAAGTTCGGAAGCATTCAAGTCAAGTGGTCAGTGCAGACGGGCAGCAAGAAAGCTCCGAAGATCAGACAGTTCAATGTGACATGGAAGAGTTTGAGCGATGGTGACGACAGTGGAGGGGGGCTGATGCAGCAGGAATCATTCGATCCAGACGCCAACAAATACTCTATTCCCGTGTATTCAAAAAAGTATGTTGTATTCCCGTGTATTCAAAAAAGTATGTTGTATTCCCGTGTATTCAAAAAAATATGTTTTATTTCATTGAATACAAAAATTTTGTTAGTTTAAATATTGTTAAGAGGATATTTATTGGTTTGTTTACAATATGACCTGGAAAACTAAATCTCCTATTCATCCTTGCTTTAATTCTGAATAAATTATTTATTTATTTATTATCAAGCCAATAAGAGTAAATATTTTTTTTAGATAATTTATACAAATTAATTAATAAATTTATTATCAAGCCAATAATAGCTATTTGTACAGATGATTTATGTAAATTAATTAATGTATTCATTATCAAGCCAATAATAGCTATTTTTACAGATGATTTATGTAAATTAATTAATGTATTCAGGTGCATCGTGAACATACTGGTCGAAACGGTCTACGAATCAAGTGATGACATCAACAGCGAATCGACGTCGCCGCCCAATGGCGGCAACTCGCAGCACGTCCAGGCCCTCGTGCCCGGCCCTCCCGACAAGCCCGAGTTGTGGCTGAGAACTGTTCGAGAGAATGAATTCGTAGTGGAATGGATGGAGCCACGATTACACGGTGGATCGGTCGGGGGCTATCAGCTGTTCATCAACGACAAAAAAGCCGGCGGACAGCTGGAAGCGAGTCACAGGAAAGCAGTCGTTCCGTGCAAGCCGAAGAGGTTTTTTAGTCGTTCCGTGTGTGTTGCGTGTGTGTTGCAATCTGTTACTCAGTTCATTATAATAATTTATGCAGATGCAGGACTTTGAAAGTAGACGTGGCTGTAAAAATGTTGTGTTTTTTATAAATATGTTTTGTTGTTATTCATCCTTTATATTTTATCTTTTAACTATTTCATTAAATTATTTATATATTTTCGTACAATATTAAGTCTATGATCTTACATTGCAGGTTGTATCATGTGACTCTGGTGGCCTTGTCCAAAGAGCAGAACCTCGGCAGTTCAGATCCCTCCGATGTTCTGACAGTGAGCACATCAGATCTGAAAAGATCTGGCAAAGTCAATGAAGAAAGTCTGAAAAAGGTGTTCAAGACTTCTTCACCGGACGATCGGGAAGATGGCGCCAGTGAAACGAGTGGAAACAATGACGATGCCGGAGAAGGGGGTGGCAGCCTGGACGATGAACTGTTGCTAAGGGTGGCAAGAGTCGAAGACAGCTTGATCCACCTGGATTGGGGAAGTTACGTTGAACCGTCTGATGCCGCTTACCTCAAAATAAAATGGAGTTCGTCATCACAGCTGCAAGTAAGTGCATTGTTGTTGCTGGTATGTTGTAATTGTTAGTGCATTGTAATTGTTAGAACATTGTAATTGTTAGTAGTTGTAATCTTTAGTACATCGTAATTGTTAGAACATTGTAATTGGTAATAGATTGTAATTGTTAGTACATTGTATAGTATATTGTAATTATTAGGCCATTGTAATTGGTTATAATTCTTAGTTTTTGTAATTGCTAGTATTATCAACTTTCTTTTCTTGTTGTGATGTTTCAAAAATTAGAAAAAAATTATGTTGTGTTGAACCCATTAAAACTCAGCGAGTATTTTATAGTTTAATAAACATTTATAATGAATATTATAATTTCTAATAAATTTAGAAAAAAGAAGTTCAACTTTCTCTCGGCGAGAAGAGTTGCATACTACACAGGTGCGTACCCGGCATGTTGCACAAGATACGACTTTACGTTTACAACAGAAAAGACAAAATCATCGATCGTTCAGAGTTGATCAAAGTGGTCACTTTGGCACCGGTCAAGTCTCCAGTTCCTGTTGTCAAGTTTGTTTTTTATTAACATTTTCTTTCATTCGAGTAAATGGTTTAATTGAATTTCAGTAAAGTGTTTAGCTGAATTGCTTTTTTAATTGTGTGATTCTATAAATGCGACATTAAACTTTCTACCGTGAGTGAGTGAGTGAGTGAGTGAGTGAGTGAGTGAGTGAGTGAGTGAGTGAGTGGCAGATGAAATAACTGGCAAAAAAAAATTTTCTGCACCTTTTCAGAGCTTTGAACTTCAACAACGTGGCCATTGAGTGGCCCGAGCCACAGCACTACGGCGAAGCGATAGTTAGCGGCTACAAAGTTTTTGTTAATGGCGTCATGCAGTGTCTGCTTCAGAGAGATCAGACTTCGTATTCTTACTCTGGCGGCGAGTGGTGCAAGGAATATGTATTTCAAGTACAGGTCAGCTGTTCAAGTTTTATTTAGTGGTGGTTATTTATGTGATCGAGTGATATTTAGCGTTCATGTATCAATAATTTTTATATTAAAATGTCACTAAATCAATTCTTTTATCTTTAATGGTATTATTGTACGTTTAAATTTATCTTAATTCGATGACTTTGAAAAATATTTCAGGCACTTTCAACCCAAGAATCTTACAACAGCGTCCTTTCTGACCCGGTCATTGTTGCATGGCCCGGTGTGATGGCCCCCAAACTTCACCAGGCTTCTTCAAAAAATGCCAGCTTCGTTCGAGTAGTGTGGGATCCTGTCATTGTTACTGGAAATGCAAAAATAAAGAACTTGAAGGTGAGAAAGCATTTAAAGTTTAGTTTACTAACTTTCCCCTGGTGGCGCCAATAAACTCTCGTGTCGGCACTCGTTGTCATTCTGTCTTCAAATTTTTTAATTAACGTAATGATTGGTTAAGAAATTTAAAATATTTATAATGAGCCTTTTTAACGTTTATCAAGTGTTTCAATATTTTGGTTCAAGTTGATTTTAAGTGAAGAAGAAAGCCATCAGTTGATTCAATCGATTGATCTTCCAACGAATTCAACCAGTTATGAGATTGCAGACTTGCAGCCTGGAAAGTATATGGTGCACATGGAAATCCAGGTGATGTTCAATGTTTTTCCTATTATTTTTATAATAAATACAATTTTTTTATTCAATTAATAAACATGCAATGTTTATCGATTAAAAATGAATAGTTTCTCTCTAATTGCTGCCGTCTCAGCTCCACGGAACGCAGAAAATCGTGAAGAGTCGATCGGTTTGCGTGTCGCCGATTTCGCTCGTCGAATCACCTGCGATTTCTGCCAGAATTTTAAACCTGGACGTGAGAAGGATGCTCGACGTAGAAGCTGCTGCTCTCATCAACAATAGAGACAGGTGATTTACTTATTTGTACTACTGGTCAGTTATTTGTGTCAGATGATTTTTCGTTAAACCAGTTTCAGTTGAATAATCGTTTTTTTTGTTGATTTGTCGACAAATCAAACCAATTTGAGCAACACAAGGGGTTGGTAAAATCTAATAAACTTTTAATTTTTTCTCAAATTTTGCCACAAAAATTTCACCCCCCCCCCCCCCCTCCCTCCAAAGTTTCACCGGAGGTGGACCGCAATCCATTCTTCGTCATTAGATTGCTGATGAAATGTTGAAGTGAATTGAATTGTGCGTAAATTTGCAGACTTCTCAGCTCCAGCTCGAAAGATTGTTTCCTACCGCTGACTGATTCACTTTCTCAAAGTTTGGTTAGCCAGTTTTTTTTTTTTATTTATTTTCATAAAATTTATTAGATATAAAAAATATTTAATCGTAATCAGGATTTTAAAATAAATCGAAATGTTTATTCATTGAAAAGAATGTTTCAAAGAGCAGTGCTGAGCTGAAGAACATCGAAGAAAGTTTGAGTTCTTGTCTTGCCATAATAGAAAATAATTTTACTGGTATAAAAATCTAATAACTTATTGATAAAAATGATATTATTGCAAATAAAATTAATTTTTTTAATCAATTAATTTTTATTGTGATTCAATAAATTAAACAAAACTGAACGGTATGGGGACCAACTATTCAATTTTCCAGCCACACAATGTCAATGCACAAAATTAAACCGCACACCTACTGTTGAACACCTTTCCGAAAAATTCATAGATGCTCTAATCATAAGACAAATATTCATTTTTCTGATCCAATTTATCTTCACCAAATTAATATATTAATTTATTATTAATATATTAATTGATTATTAATATATTAATAGATTATTAATTGATTATTAATATATTAATAGATTATTAATATATTAATAGATTATTAATTGATTATTAATATATTAATTGATTATTAATATATTAATTGATTATTAATTGATTATTAATATATTAATTGATTATTAATATATTAATTGATTATTAATATATTAATTGATTATTAATTGATTATTAATATATTAATTGATTATTAATATATTAATTGATTATTAATATTCTTGCCAGATGGTGTTTTTGTGCTTGTCACTTGGTCGTTTGCTGACGTAGAGATGAACAAGGAGATCACTGGAATTCAACTGATACTCAATGGGAAGAATTATGGCAATGAGTTGAGACCAGGCATCAAATCGGTTCCTCTTAAGGTTGTAATTTGTAGTTTCTCTGGTATTGCTCGATCTCTTTTGTCTTATATCAGTTATATCCATCTGCACGATTTGAATAAAGTTTATACATAAAGTAAATTGAAACAGATAACTCTGGGCAGCTACTCTAAAATGATTTTGTTACCTCTGTTTCATTCACGGCAGCTTTCTACAGCGTGCAGCAGCTGTCAGATAAGCTTGAAAGTGTCAACGTCAAAATCCAACGTCACGTGTCTGCCGTCGAATGTCATCGAAATTTCTACAGAACCGTTTCTTCCCTTCTCCTGTTTTTCATTTTTCAGTCAGAAGCCCAAGTAAGACTGGGAAGGAATGTGCAGTATTGTTTGCTCGTTATTTTTTATATTTATTGTATCTGTTTAATTTTCAGTTGTGTGAGATTATTTTTCGTATATTTTAAGTCGTATTATGAATATTTTATATTTGATTATAATTACATTTTCTGAATTTGTTTTCTATGTTCATGTATTTATTCGTTAATGATTAGATTATCAGCACACAATTTGAAAAAATTTTAATTGATTATTGAACTTGGTTATGAAATTGTATATTTAATATACAAAAATATGATTCTACTGCTTTTTATTCTACAAATTCAGTGATTCAACAGTTTAATAATAACATAAATTTTTATTGTAATATATTATACATAGTACTGATTACTCTTAGAGTAAATTGTTGAGAGGTTTAAAGTTTTTTTTTTTAATCTTAAAAATTTGAATTAATTCTTATTCATATTTAGAAATACCTATTTAATTTATAATCAAATTCAAATTTAGAAATACCTATTTAATTTATAATCTATGTTTTGTAGAAAGTCTCACAACAGACCATCGGGGCAGATTCCTTACACAGAAACTCTGGCAATAGAGCGCAAGTACGCATCCAAGAAACCTGTTCACCAAGGCTTTCTGAAGAGGCCCGTTGGAATTTCGACTTCTTGCTCGGCCAATGACATCCGCGACGGAGCTTCAAGAAATATTTTTTCATCGTTGAACGTCGGTTTTTCTTCTCTCGTCTATTTCTGGTCTCGCCTGTCGTCAGCTTCGATTAAGATGCTCACCTGGTTGAGAACTCTCTGTGGCAAAGAAATCGGATTGAATTTCAATGCGAGTTTGTTTTGCTTTTTAAGTTGGTTTTTATTTATATTATACATGGCGATGGCACCAATCGTTTTAGGGGTGAATGTTTTTGTTTCTGTTCTTTTTAAATCTTTTATATTAACTTCACCCTGTTTGCCTGCCTAAGCCAAACGTTGGGACCATTTACCACCTAAAAAACTAACTTCCTGTTATCTGATCAAGTTGAAATTTGGTGGGTTTGCTTGTCGTTGCGGAATTTACATTCTATTAAATTTTCACATTAATTGGACAATTTTTAAAGGATTTATAGAATAAAATTAATTAAAACTTAGAGAAATGAATCATCAAATTTTAGTTTGTTTAAAGAAAGCAATATTCAATTTTTTAATTTAAAAATTTATAAAAAAAACTTTGTTTTTTCCATATTGATTCGAAAGTTTCTTATATTTCCAATCCTCTATACTTCACATATCAAGTATTTATAAGACTGTGGTCAATGTTTTTTTCTATTTTATAGACTTATTATCATCAAAAAATAATTTGCAAACAACCAGTAGCCGCCAAATTACAAAATTAGAATTATTTAAAAAAATTAAAAAAATTTTACGCTTTACTTGTTTATTTATTTTAGATCTGCACGATTTCATGTGACACTCAAGTTCAAGGGTCATTGAGAGAGGAGGGGCTGAGAATTCTGGCAAGCTCTGGCTGGAATGATGGAGAAATTGTACATCCTGCTTCTCATTTCATGACATTCACAGGTATCGTTTCTTCGACTACTAAATAAAAAAACTTGCAACTTTTTATCTCATTTCTCAATAGTCACGATGCGTTTTTTTCTCCATTGTTAGGATGTTAATAAAAATTATTTCGTTCAATATATCTGAATTAACAGACATGATGGATGGAGTGACAGAGATGTTTGGAGTTGTTGGCGTTCCTACGTTTGTCTTTCTCAACCAACAAAGTTTGTTGTATTCTTTACAAACATACGAGTGTTACACACTTAACCTTGTATTATCTATATATTTTTATCACATTTTCAGTTTTATTGTGTGCCTCCATTTTTTTAAGTGTTTGATATTTACATGTTGTATTCCCTAGTGAACCAATCTCAGAAAGTTTGATAAAACTGATAGGGTAGGTAGCAGACATAATAAACATAACGCAATTAATTTTTTGAATTTTATCATAGTAGCAGGCATTATAAATATATAATGCAATTCATTTTTTCAATGTTATCATAGTAGCAAGCATTATAAATATATAATGCAATTTATTTTTTCAATGTTATCATAGTAGCAGCAAGCATTATAAATATATAATGCAATTTATTTTTTCAATGTTATCATAGTAGCAGGCATTATAAATATATAATGCAATTCATTTTTACAAATGCTTTCCATCGTTAGGAAACATCGTGTGGAGGGGACGCTACTGTGCATTGGATTACAATCAATTTGAAAATTTTCTTGTTTTCGTCCTCGTACAAATTGTGGGCAGTAGTTCTACCTCTTTGGCATCTTCTGTACCCGATCCTTGGAACCAGATTATTCAATTTAACAGTCCAAGTAACTTTTAACTTTGGTCATTTATATTTGTTTTATTAAGTATCATTTATTTAAGACATTTCCAGAAAACTGGTTTCTGAGTTCTTTATCCTTACCCCTCCCATGTTCACCACTCAGAACTGACAGCCCCCTTATCCCCTTCCCTCTTATTTGCGGGCAATCACTAAAAATTAGCTGATTCACGTTTTCTATTTGTGTGTTTTTATTGGTCAGTTTGAAGTAAGCAATTCTGTAAGAAAACAATGTATTTTTAGTAGATAGCTGATCTAGTAAACTTCGTTTCGTGCAGTATTTCGAAACCAGCTCTTTTCCAACTATCCCCAACTGGCGTTTACTGACGGCATGGCCTCGAAATCGATGACCGGCGGCAGAGGTTCAGTAGCCAGAAAGGACAGCCCCTCGTCCAGTTACAAGAAGAAAGCTCAATCACTGCACAGGCTCAATAAGAAAGAGGAAATCGATGTGACTCTGAGACCCTATTCGTCGGGCAGGCCTCTGTACGACGAGAGACAGTCCATCAGAACTTACACTTTAAAATCTGCAGGGTTCAATCAAGCTTCAAGAAGCAATTATTAGTCGTTTCTTTAAAAGAAACATATTTCTATATATAAAAAAAAACATTTTTACTCATTTTGAGATATTTTTTTTTAATAAAAAAGATTCGATAAAAAAAAAATTGTGAAGCGCATTTTTTTTTTGAAAGATAGATTAAATATCTGTGCAGGCAGGTAGGTTGTGATGTGATAAAGAAACAACAATTTTCGATTCGAGTGGCATTATTGCTTTTCATGAGCGCGGGTTTCTATGAGCCTGTTGTAGTCGTGTGAGTTATCCTCCAGTGTTTCATCGCTTGATGGGGTGGTGCCGTCCGGGTATTTATCATTGGAGGGGCTGACGTCAGAGTTGCTGAGCGCGATGGGGTTTGTGAAGGCGATCGTACCGTCGTTGAAAGCCTTCTCGAGGGCGCCCAGCCTCTTCAGTGCCCGGTCGAGACGTATCTGATCGCGGTAGAACTCGGCAAAGTTGCTGACGATTATGGGTATGGGCAGGGCTATGACCAGCACGCCACATATGCAGCACACGGCCCCGACTAGTTTGCCCCAGTACGTGACCGGGTAGACGTCTCCGTAGCCTACCGTCGTCATGGTGATGGCCGCCCACCAGAAGGTCTCTGGAATGCTGGTGAATTGGTCCTGCTGACCGAGATGGCGTTGGTGGAAATGGTTCTGATGTGAGCTGGGTTGGGCCGTGGTTGAGTAAATTGATCTGTCTGCAAAAAAAAACACACATTTGGTGAAATGTATTTTGTATAAAGTTTCTGTCAAGGTCATTTTATAACGTTTTGTTCTGTTTAAATATACCTATGTACAAGTTTATATGATTGTAGAGAAAAGTAAAGATGGTCCCAATAATTGCTACGCTTTTTCTTCAACAATAAACCTAAAACAAACGGTAGTTCGCTATTCTTCTTTCGTCTTTCATATCCTACGCAGTCTTTTACATCAAACGACGAGACAAAAAAGCCTTTGAAAATATCGCCATGACGTCATCAACAGAGTGTGTGTGTGTGTGTGTGTGTGTGTGTGTGTGTGTGTGTGTGTGTGTGTGTGTGTGTGTGTGTGTGTGTGTGTGTGTGTGTGTGTGTGTGTGTGTGTGTGTGTGTGTGTAAGTGTAAGTGTAAGTGTAAGTGTGTGTAATTGTGTTTATGTGTATATGTGTAAGTATGTGTGTGTGCTTGTGCTTGAGTTTGGTGTTTGTGTATTAATTCAAAGAATTGTATGATTCGGTTCTTAATTAGACAGCATGATTGACCCACTTACCTGTTTCCTCTTGTTCTTGATCTTGATCGCTGTCTTCACGGTGCTCGGCGAAGTAAGCGAGACTTGAAAATATGAGGATGCCGATCGAGATGAAGGTTACCAAAAGTCCAAGCTCCTTATAACTTCGCCTCAAGGTGTAGCCGAGCGACTGGAGACCGGTCGAGTGCCTGGCCAGCTTGAATACTCGGAATATCCTCATGATCCTGAAGATTTGCACGAGTCTCCTGGCGTTCTGCAGTTGATTGCCACTGATCCTCGACTCGGTCAGAAAAAATGAAGCGTAAAAGGGGACCATTGCAGCCAGGTCGATGCAGTTTAGTATGCCCCTGTTTTGGTGGAATGGTTTTTTTTGTATATTGGTTTAAACTTTGTTATCAATCATAGTCGTCGCCGATTCCGGTTATATGGAAGTGAAAAAGAACGCTCACAACGGAGTGTCGGTAAAATTTGATGTGAAATGATTGCAGTTTGAAGGCAGCGACAGTTTTAATGAAGAGATCGTTCCGCTAATAATAATTTGGCCCTCGTGTTTATTGAATCACTAAAAAATAGAAGATACAGCTTGAGCTACATGTTACCGGTGGTAGATTTCTTGGCAGATTATTGATTATATAGATACCATTCCACCATTCTACCAGCGGTTCCGCATATAATAGGTAAGCGCCCATAACGACTCGTTTTTCCAGGAGGAAAAGTTAAGCATTAGCAGGATAAAATTGAGAACGTTTGATTAATTGAATGATTTTGCTCCTTATTTTTAATGATTTTCTCAAAACAGGGTTTTGTTGAAATGAAGCCTATAACTACTAATATACACTACTACGCCGTTGACACTATTATGGAACTATCCGCTCTGTTATCGGAGTCCAACGTAAAGAAGTTTTACTGCATTACTAAACGGTTTGGCGCCGTGGAAACGGCATAAACAATACACGCACATACACAGACACACACACACACACACACGTAATCAAGTCGGTAAAAATTACCGTACAAATCGACATTTGTTGGGCGAGGCGAACAGTCTGACGGTGTACTCGATGGTGAACCAGCAGATGCAGACGGCCTCGATGCTGGCCAGGTGCTCGTTGTCGCCTACGACCGTTCCGTTGGCATTTCTCTGCTGGAGCGAAGGCATCGTGTTGAGGGTGAGAGAGATGGTTGATAGGATGATGAATATCACAGATATCAGAGCTATGACCTGTGTCGGCATTGTAGGAAAATAATGAATCGTCGTATTTGATGTTATAAACTTTCATAGATGAGTTTGCGGGAGGAATAATTAAAAAAAAAACTTATAGAACTTTTAAACTTTAACACGATTCATAGAAGCGTTTTTCAGAATAATTTTCTTAGATCTAATACCGAAATCGAAGGTTAAACAAAATCTTGAATGACTTCGAATTTCACAGTTTGATTTATGAAAACTGGTTAAATTCCGAAAATTATGGTTATTTACTTCTATTTACGAGTATAAAAGTAAACAACTCAGTTACCCTAGCCGCTTTAGAAGTCTGCGGCTTCTCCATAACTTCCCAGATTTTCATGCGCAGTTTCAAACACCTGTCGTGCTCGCCGAACCTGTCCTCCCTGGCGAAGACCTTGAGGCATTTCTTCTCCTTGCGCATCTCTTCCAGCGTCGTTTCTTTGATACGACTGTACTGGAAGTGGCAGCAGGGCTCGAGCAGGCACTCCTCTATGCCCCAGTACTCCAGATCGTCGCTGAAAGACTGGGCGCATACCTGGAGTTAGTAAAGTAAGTCGGATCTAAAATCATTACTCAGAAACAAGTAAAGGAAAAAACGAGTTTTTCAACACAAATTTTATTTCAAATACACTCGATTTAGAAATACGAAAGATGTTCAAATTAAGTTTTTTTTTAATTGAATCATGTATAGTCATCCAATATAAAGCTATGCTGAACATTTCAGCTTCCTAGCTAGTCAAAAAGCTGGTTAAATTTTACTTGCAAGATTTGCGTACAGAGAAAGACACACACACACAAACAGAGATTTTAACCTAAATAAAAGTTTGTAAAAAAAAAGAATTTTTCCTACCAGAAAGAAATATCATCGAATAGTAGAAAAAAACGTTTTCAATTCAATTGTTATGAGAGCGATAAATGAAAAACGTGGGATAGAGTAATGGCGGTCAACGCACGACGAGCACCAAGGCATCACCAGTGCTGCTTTCGATTGCTCCGTTTTCTGTGGTCGATAAATCAATGGTGTGATAACAAAACGCTGCTTCTTCGAACCTTATTTAGACTTTTATCTTCCATATAAAAAGAAAAGTAATTAGGTAAATACATCTGCAGATCCCTATGCAGATAGTTAGACCGTAGTTATATAAATACCTGCCAATGCAAGTGAGTGATGGCTTGTCAACAACAGGCGATGATAATGATGCTAATAACGAAGGTTAATTTTTGCGTACAAAACGGATGCAAGTAGATTGTATCCAGGTTTTGTTGTTAAGCAACAGCAAAATCTGGATACAATCCAATCACACACGGATAAAAATCACACACACACACACCACTAATAACACTTGCACTATTAAATTAACTGTGATGCAAGTTAGCTAAACACCAGCACACGGATAAAATCACACACACACATACACACACCACTAATAACACTCGCACTATTAAATTAACTGTGAACAACTACCTCCTCCAGGCAGTGAAGCTTTCCGGTCCTGTAGAAGTTGATGATGTTGGTTGAAGTGACCGGATGTCGGTCGAAAAAGAACTCCATTTTGTTTTCCTTCCTGTCAAACCGGACGTCGTCGCACAGGCCCAGTACGTTCATGGACTTTTCCAGCTGCGAGCCGAGCCGTCCGAGACGCGAGTAAGGCGACCTCCTGAGGTCAGCCACCCGGATGAGGTGTCTGTATCCGCCGACGTTTATTATCACAGAATCCGTTGCCATGGTGGCGCAATGTCATCGTCTTCAGTCGTGCACCGACTTTCCTTTTCTGTTGTATTGTTTATATAATTCCTTTTTCTCCCACGACGTTCATCTATTTCAATTTCTGAACGTTCCGTTCGCAAGCAGAGCCGGCGAGAATCCGAGAGAAAATCATCAGACGGTTTTGTCTTTTAATGGGGTTTTTTCCGTTCGTTCGTTCGGCAGGATGAGCTTTAATCCCGTTGATCGAGGTCATTTGCGAAACATAAGCTTTACGGCTCTCTCAGGCGGTACCCGGACGACATTGTACGTGTACGTGTACGTGTACGTGTGAGTGTGTCTTCCGGTCAGTCTGTGTCTGTGATCGCTTCCAAATCAGCTGAAAGGCCAAAAAAGATGATCCACGAGCACAAATTACTCTCAATGATTTCCGTGCCTGTAAACTAACAATTGCTGTTTTTATTTATCCGTGAGTAATTTTTTTTATTTTATGTCAGATAAACAAGATGGTTAAACTATTGTGGACGTGTATTTCGTTAAAATTTAAACAAAAAACTGTTATTTCTTTGTTTAAAAAAGTTATGCGAGTCCATGTAAACAAACACCATGTCAGTCACATACGTAGCAGCCTTACAGACACGCATCGCTCTAGAAGCAAATAGGAAAAGTAAGTTAAAGTAAACTATGCGCGCAAGTTTGTGTGTGTGCGTCTGTGCGTGTTTTTAGATATATGTGTGTGTGTATGTCTGTGTGTTTCTACGTTAACGCTCACGCTAAAAACACATCACACGTAGATTCCAGAAACGAGCTACCACAGATAGATGGATTGTTGCTGGAGTGGTTGTTTATTGGGAGTGTGGTTGTTGAGTTGGTTGTTTGCATGTGCTTGTTTTGCTTGTGTTTGTGTGTGTGTGTTTGTGTGTGAGAGTGTGTGTGTGTGAGTGTGTGTGTGAGTGTGTGTGTGTGTATGTATGTATGTGTGTGTGTTTGTGTGTGTGTATATATATATGTGTGTGTGTGTGTGTGTATGTAGGAGGAGGAGGAAGTAAGGCAGTTTGATGGCGTCGATGCGATATTATCTTTTTCGTGATTACAGAGATGTCAGTTAGAGTTCAACTAAACTTCTTCCAGTGATGTTTCAGTTGGAAGACGTTAAGGAATCTGTCAGTAGTTTTCGTGATCGTGTGCCAAGAAATTCTTCCCAGAACTTCAAACATCTGAACCAGTCCCTCTCCCTCCCTCCCTCTCCCTCTCTCTCCCCGTCCCCGTTTCCAAAATAGAACATTCTTCGTATGTTTGCGTGGATCGTTGAGTTGCAGTTTAAACAATCCGTTTGCATAAGTGGTGGTAGCTGGAGTGTAAACGATACGTTTCATTGTCCTTCTGAGTTTGTGTGTGTATGTATGTATGTATGTATGTATGTATGTATGTATGTATGTATGTATGTATGTATGTATGTATGTAATGTAATTCCAATGCTATGCTTGTGTAGGTGCTGAAAGAAATATCCAATGTGTTTGCAAGTAGGTGGGTTCACATCTCATACACGTGAACTTTATAAAAGATTATCTCAGGGGCTCTGTGACGCCAGAATCGAAACAAACTGCGTCAGCATTCCAGATTGACATCACCACCATCATCACCATCGACATCATCATCATCATCATCATCATCATCATCATCATCATCATCATCATCATCATCATCATCATCATCACCATCATCATCATCATCACTGTCCTCATCATCATGATATTTTTGATATTATCACGATCTCTCTTCAGTTTCGCTCAACTTTTAAATAAATAACAAGTAAGCCTTACAAAACCAGGTTTTTTTAAACAAATTCTTTATATTTCTGGATTTACCGGCTTTTCATTTATCGGAAAAAAATTATTTTAAAATGACATTTTTTGGAATTTATTTATGTAAACATTTATTTGATATGTTTTTGTTTTAAAACATAGAGAATTATCTTTTTTAATTAATTTTTTTTTATTTTAAAATTTAAATAAAATGCATTGTCATGAGAAGTAAGCTTATATTTCAAATTGCAGCTCGATTAAATGACGGAAGTTAGTTAATTTAAACTTTCAAATTTGGCAAAACATTCAAGACCGGCAGTAAAGTTAATATAAAATATTTAAAAATAAAACTTATAAAAATAAACTTGGAAGAAGAAAATCTTCAACTGCCTGGAAATTATTTTTGCTGTTCTGCCTATTTGTTGTTTATATGCCCTCTGACTTCTCTAATCTTTTCTTTTTTTAAACATTTAGCGGAGAAACATAGTTTCGCCGATTTCATTCATCTTGAGAAAAATTTGTTGCTTATCGAGAATAAGCTTATTCACTTAAATTGTAAAATAATTTAATTTTACCGCTTGCTTACAAGTAGGTAATGTAAAGAAACAGCTCAACCGGAACAAGGAAAGCAACAAGACAAAATGAAACTTAATCAAAATTAAATCAGAATGAACGAATGAAGAATAAATGAATGAACAAACTCAGAAGCATTTATTTATTCATTTATATTTTTTATTTCCCTAACTGTATCTCATTCTCTCTCTCTCTCTCTCTCTCTCTCTCTCTCTCTCTCTCTCTCTCTCTCTCTCTCTCTCTCTCTCTCTCTCTCTCTCTCTCTCTCTCTCTCTCTCTCTCTCTCTCTCTCTCTCTCTCTCTCTCTCTCTCTCTCTCTCTCTCTCTCTCTCTCTCCCTCTCCCTCTTTCTCTCTCTCATACTTTTTTCTACACAATGAATTGTTATTTTTTTTTCAAATTCCCAAACACCAACCAAGGTCGAGATGAATAAAAAACCACGTGTCTCGAGAAAACTAATGTTGAATTAATTGCATTTCTTCGGTTTCGCAATATCTAAAAAAATTTATTATTTTATATAAAAAATTTGATTATCGAATTGTGATTTACTTTTCACACAAACAAATTTTTAAAAGTTCCAATATGGCGAAATCACTTTCGCTAACAACGTGACATCAGGAAATTACGCAATTCTTTCGCCTGAAGTATGAACGATAATTAAATTTTCTTCGACTCAATAAAAAAACAAATTTAGTAAATGATTTTTTATGCAATTCTAAAAACACAGTAAATGAGAGCAAGAAATACAACCGATGTGTGTAAACAAAAGTGTGTTCGTATATATGTATCACTGTGTGTAAGTAAGTGTACATGAAAGGACTTAAGTACAATTGTACTTAAGTACTCAAGTACAATTATTGTACAGAATAGCAAATTATTTTATTGCATTGTTTTTGTATGTATGTATGTATGTAATATATAATAGTGTAAACAAAAGTGTGTTCGTATATATGTATCACTGTGTGTAAGTAAGTGTACATGATAGGACTTAAGTACAATTGTACTTAAGTACTCAAGTACAATTATTGTACAGAATAGCAAATGATTTTATTGCATTGTATTTCAAAGAAGATAATTGTATTGAATCGCACATGATTTTATTGCATTATATTTCAAAGAATGTAATTGCATAGAACAGCATCGTATTGCATTATTACATTACACTGCATTTAAATGCATTGTGCATTGCATTGAAATTCACCCGGCACATTACTTTTCACCCGGTCCGGTCTGTTTCACCCGGTCCGACAAAGTAGATGATAAACAGCGATGTCTCGTTTAATGATTTATTAGGAATCTTGCGATGCAACCATTTTGCTGCAATTTTTTTTTTACTTCTTCATTCATCTTTTTTTAAATTTATTAGTTTTCTTTTTAGTTTTTCCTCAAACCCATGAAAAAAATAAATAAATAAAAATAATTATTGTAATTTTTCACAGTTTTTTTTTAAATTTTTATTTCAGAAACCCAATCTGATAAGTCATCGGACGATACGCACATCCCTACTCGAGCATACGTGCTATTGGCCAGTTTATCTGAGTTAGTCATGCGCAGGATGCAATCAAGTTATCTGCCAGTCCTTCCGGCCTCTGCAATCAAGCGGCCATGATAGGCCATCGCAAAATCCGGTCGGACCACGTGATTATAAATGATATGGCCAGTGTTTATTTATAGAAAAACATAGCAAAGCATGTTATGTTGAAATATTCCCTCAATTCAACCAATGGCGAAGTAATTCGCTAATAAAGAACTCAATCGATTTTTTCCTGTTTTAATGTTTAAAGCTTATTTTAAAATGAGTATTTAAATTAATTTTAAATATATAAAAACAATTTAATTGATGTTACTTTTAATAATTTTTTTATCTCTCTGCCAACGCCGTGCCGCACTTGTGAAAGCATTTCCAAGTTTCGCCATACGCGAGTGTCTGCCGCTTCGAAAAATTTTAAGAATTCCGACTGTTCTCTCGTAGATGAAGTTAGAATGAAAGTTGAACAGAGTAAAGACAAGAAAAGAAAGGTGGATAGAAGGGGAAACAAAACAAACAAACAATACACTTGATTTAGAAATACGCAACGGAAAAAAATGAAATATAAAACTATAACTATAAAAAATATATAACTATAAAACTATAACTAAAACTATAAATGTTAAACAGTTGTAAAAAAATTTTTTTTCTGCGTTTTTTAATCATGGAATATAATTTTTGTTGAAATTTAGTAATTTGTAGGATGATGACCACTCGGCACACTTGCAATATATTATTAAATTACCAATAAAATCATTTATTTCTAAATTGAAACGTTTTTTTTTAACCGTGTCAATCTATACGAGCAATCTTCTGGCTTAGAGGTAGAAGTGAACAATACCAAACACCAAAATATTTCCGCAAGTTCTTCGGAAGGTTTTTTCCGGCAAAGTTGAACACCACTGGACCAATTCCCCAAGTTCATTTGTAAGCACTTGAGTCCCGTGCGTATGCGTATCGTTCCAATCCGACGAGTGCCCATAATCCATGCGTGGCGTTTTTGAAATATTTTTCCAGACGTGTAAAAACGAAACTCATAAATCACTGCCATAAACAACAGTGAGAAAAATAAGTTTCACGTTGAAAAAAATAAATAAATTAAGTATATATAGTTTATCGCGCGACACAGCAACGTCCGCTTCACCTATTAAAGAACAACCAATTTCTCGTGATGTCGCATAAACATCCTCTTTTCTCTACGGGGGGGGGGCTGTCCTCGCACCTCCCCCCTCGACGTGTGGTTGGAGTCCCGATGTTTTATCGCGGGTTTATTTAGCGACGATAAATTGGGAGACGAGAGGATAGGGAGGGAAGAGGAGGGAGATAGAGGAAGGACAGGGAAAGGAGAAGGAGAAAGAAGAAGAGAGAAAGAAAAGAGAAGGGGTTGTATCACAAAAGTGTTAAAAGAAATATTGTTCCTCCTACGCAAACAAAGTTTTTGTTGCTTCAATTTTGCTTTATGAGTAGCAGCTGCTGCTGAGTTTTTTGCTCTCTCTCCACTCTCTCTCTCTCTCTCTCTCTCTCTCTCTCTCTCTCTCTCTCTCTCTCTTTTTCTTCTTTCCTTCCTTTCTTTCTTCCTTTCTTTCTTTCTTTCTTTCTTTCTTTCTTTCTTTCTTTCTTTCTTTCTTTCTTTCTTTTTCATCTCTTGTTTACTCCCTCAGGGAAAACAACGGAGTAATTAATTGATGCAAAAATATTTTTAAGAAAAACAATCAGCGCTCGGAAATTTTTTTTCTGCCCCCTCTTTCTTTTCCTCGTTTCTATCTCTCCTCTCTCTTTTTTCATCCCCTTCTACCCTCCCCTCTCTCCCTCTACTCTCCACCTCTCTCCATCGGACGGACGACATCACCAAACGCAAACACGAAAACTCCGAACGACCTCGGAGAAAGTTCGATGAATAAAATTAACAGCAAAACTTTTTTATTATTATTAAATGTAAGCTATTTCATTAGTCTGAAATAATTAATAATTAAGCAATCAATAAATCACATTTGATATTTTATTAAAACATTGTTGTTGTGATGATGATGATGATGATGGTGATGGTGATGGTGGTGGTTCTGGTTGTTATGATGTTGATGATGACTGATGACGATGATGACGAGGATGACGATGATGACGATGATGATGGTGGTGATGCGATGGCGACGGTGATGGTGATAATGATGATGATAATGATGGTGATAATAATGGTGATGATAATAATGATAGTGATGGTGATGATGATGATGATACTAGCCCTTTTGATTATAATAATTGGAAATAATTTGACTAACCCCAACTATTCAGTCCGCTTAGTTGTCGTACAGTACAGTACAGTAAAGTACAGTACGATAAATTACTTACTACTGTGATCCTGTTTTATTGAGAAATGAAGAGACGAACTTAAAAGCAATTAAAAAGCACTCACAAAACGGCATTATTTCTACTTCAAAAAGCTCTCGAATGTATCGATGTTCACCGTTGCAATCGAGCTGATGTTTTATTTGTACGAAGCGTCTGGAGTCTGGAGTCTGTATGGATGTTTGTCGCCTCGCACATCCGGAAGAAAATTTCCAAAGGCAAAAAAAAACAGCAAACGAACGCAAACAAAATCCACGAACATCTCAGTGGTGTGTGTATGTGTGTATGTACGTGGGTATGTGTATGTGTGTATGTACGTATGTGTGTGTACGTGTGCCTGTGTATATTTGTACGTGTGTGTGTTTAACTATGTGGCAATCATAGCTGGAATGTTGGCTTTAACATTCATTTCAAATTTTTTATATTCTACATTTACCGCAGATGATTGAAGGAAAAGCGCAAGCAAACGTCCTGGTAGATAGAAGGCTATCAAAATATGTGACACTACGTTAGCCAGTATAAAATCGGTTAGCCGATAATATAATCAATTCGGGCAAAAAACGAAATAAAATATAACCGATTTACAAACCAAAAAGTTTACAGATGAAAGCACTAACACAACAACAACAACAACTACAACCACAGAACAGAAGATTCCATGTCAGACGGCGCGCCAAGAATATTTTTCATCTTTTAGTTGTCCGTTTGTTGAGGGCAAACCAGTGAGCGAATAAACGGATGGATAAACGAACGAACGAACGAACGAGTTAGCAAACGTACGAATGAACAAATTAGTAAACGAACGAACGAACGATGTTGAAGATATAGGAGATGTGTTGTTTACACAGGCATGAATGAACGGTAGCAGTTAAACGGTCCCCTTGAAGTTGCCGTGGTAGATTTATTAACGAAGTTTTCTTCTTACTTCAACTCCTCCCGGCTGCTTTAACTCCACCTCGTGTTCTCCACTCCAGTCGGGTTGGAAATAAACCACTTTTCTCGAGGCTAGTGTCTGTTGTAGAGAGGGGAGGGAGCTTAAAAACAGCATATCATCGGCCCGTGGCCCGGTAGTTCAAACCCCCCCCATAAATTCTTACAATTCTTGTTTGTAAATTTTATCTTAAACAATCCACCGAGTGCACTTCAGAATATGATTGATTGCGACTTTTTTATCGAATTGTATGATCCCACTGTTTTTGTTGGAAAATTCCATTTTGTTATTTATAGTATTTTAAATTTATTACTAAATTATTATCTTTGCTCCATTTATTTGGAGCAAAGATAATAATTTAATAATAATAATAATACTTTGGTAATTAATTTTGTACATTTAATTGGTCAATAATATTTGTAAAGCCATTGCAATTCATTTCTCCAACTCAACATAGAAGAAAGAGAACAAACGAGAATGCTGACGTCACAGTGTTTGAACGGCCGCATGACAAGTGTCCTCCAAGTCCCAGAATATTCTGATTTCATACGCGCACACTCTGCTGCTTCGTTCGCTTCTGTCTATACAAACACTCGTACGTGAAAATATACACAAAGACACACACACACACATACACAAACATTAAAATTAACATACACACACACACACACGCATACAATATAATATCTGGAGGAAATAGAAATCAAAACATTGAGTTTTTCCGCCGGGAATCCCTCGAGCGTGGAAAGATCAACCGAATGGCGGTTGCCGCAGTGACTTCTATGATACCAACTTTCGCGTCATGAATGAAACGAATTTAAAAAAATATATAAGTTTTATTTAGTTTCAGTTTCCTTTGTGGGTCGTCGGTAGGAATTTCCAGACTGACGTAATAATGTTTTTATTGTGTTTATTGATTAATTAATAAATTAAATTATCGATTAATTGTTTTCGGTTGTTCTGTTGAACGAAGCAGCAGACAAGAGTTTTGTTGTTCTTGAAAGAACATTTAAAGATATGCATTAATCTCTTGGAGGTGGGATGATAAAAGTAAATGCCTCCATCTATGAATATGGACGCTACACACACACACACACACACACACACACACACACACACACACACACACACACACATACACACGTACAAACACATAAAAACATTTTTAAAACAAAGCTTATATATAAATGTACTAAAAACTTTAAAATAACATTTAAGTGTACTAAATACAATTTTCCGAACCAAACTGTTTCGTTTCGTTCGGAAGATGAAACCGTTGGTCGATTATTTTTATTTTATTTTTTTAAGTTTTGAACGAATCTTGTAATCGATTGACCTAGACATCAAATTTTTTTATCAAGTTTATTTATTTAAGTGTATTATAATTTATTATAATTTAATTCATTTGTAGCTTCACATTCTGCATGGGTGAACGTTCCACTCCTAAGCTTTAAGCTTCTTCTACGTATGTGTTTTTTCCATGCTTAAATATTTTTGTAATTTTTTTAAAACCTGAAAACGGATTAATGTATTGTCACCGGATATACACCCGAATAAAAAAAAATCAACTTCTTATAACCATTAGAAGTGTCTTAAGAAAGCTTTAGAAAATTCCATGAAACAAACAACAAACTGTACAACCTAACATATAGGTTATCGTTGTAATAAATATAAACTTTTCTGCTCAAATAATTATTTTTAAATATTTGATGAATTGTTTGGTTTTATTTTTTGAATAAAGAAAATGAATTTTCAAAAAATCGATGAATGAGAAAAATTCGATCAAGATTAAATTGATTTTTTAAAGCATTTCGAATCAACTGTCAGATGTTAGATAGGTGCGTGCGTGCGTGTTTGTATGTGTTTTGTGTATATGCATGTGTGTATGTGTCTGTGTGTATGTGCATGTGTTCGACTTATTATGTGTGAATAACTAGATATACCCATACATGCACATGATATATCAAAGAAATTGGGTGATTGGTCTCATTGTGGAAAAACATATCTCTTACCAACCAAAATGTTGCAGATATATATATATATATATATATATATATATATATATATAATATTTTAAATATTAAAAAAACGCAAAGGATGAAATTATAAAATTATAACAACACCCTTATATATATCTTCCATGGATTTCAGAAGCGAGAGCAAATTTTGTGATGCCAATAAAAATCTTCTTGTCGACATGGATTGGAAGTTTACTATGGTGCTGGTGCTAACATTCCAGGATTTCAAGTGATAAAACGACAGTAAGGTTCGTAGCTGTTAAAACCGAATCGATCAAATGTCGCACAAATTTCGCATAAAATTTTTCGAATAAAATTTGAACGCAGTTATTTTTTATTTTATTTCAGTAGCTTTTTCTTCAATATAATTATTTACAAATAGTATACAGCATTCACCTATATATATATATAATTTTGCAGTTTATTTTGTCAGCATTTAATTCAGTATTTAATCAAATTTAATTAAATATTTTTAATTTGTATTTAGTTTGTCGTAGGATAAAGCAATCTAGAAAGTTCATATGAGAACATCAAGCAAAAAAGAAACAAATCTTATTTTACACTTTTTTCCGAATCACTTAATTAAAAGATTCTCTTGGTAATTTTTTATTGTTTGTTATAGGTTATATCTTTATATAGCCTCAGCTGCGCTGCTGTAAAATGAAGATAAAAAATCGGCAAAGCACAAGCAAGCAGACATATTTTTATCAGTTAAACACATCATCCAGCTGATATAGAGACATCAGGCTAACGTTTACCTATTTTCTTATTTCTCTCTTTCGGCTCTTTCCTGTCATAAATATCATGAATAATGACCCATGCAGGACCCTCAGAAAGACGTCACCTATGTACGTCACATTTTCATGGCTAAAACTCTATAGTTACCTATATTATGAGGATTGGAATTTAAGCGGACTTACGTTTAATGGTTTTGGAGATTTTTTTTCTGAAGACTTAGCAAATAATCTAGAACACCATCCATTTTCAGCAACTGTTATGACCTCATTTTCTATTTTTCTTCCAAAGTCCTGGTTTATTTTTAGAAATATTATTTGTTTCTAAATTGAAATAAAAAACACAAATTTGTTTTAAAATTTTAATATTTAAAAATTAGTATTTATTATTTAAATAGTATTGATATACAAAAGTTAAAAACACATTTTTAAATTTAGAAACTGCGTCTACTTTTAACCTAAATATAAACAATGCGTGTTTGGACTCGCATTTTTTTACTTCTGCGGTAGTAAAAAAAAACTGAGAACGCTCTTCTTTTAACCAGACAGTTCTCATATAAAAAAGTTATGAAGTATATTTATTTCAACTGAAATCGAGATGAGCTCGTTTAAATTAAGTTCAATTGAAACTGCAAGGATTTCACAAGAAGAGAAAGCAAAATTAAGAATTCAAAGATTAAACAAAGTAATGATGCACAGCTGTACAATTAACACACTTTAATTAGTTTAATTGGTGATTTTTGACGTCAACAAGCTGAACTTTTATTAATCATTCACATGCTTAGTAATATAAATAGTAATAAATACTGATGCTTAACTCTTGAATTATTGTTTTCATTTCGAACAATGCAGGTCCGAGATAGTGAAAAGCTCTTAGCTGCTCAGCGCCGAAAGGCTGTCGAAGAAGAGAAAAATAGACTGCAACAGCATTTTCTTGTGCGATTCAAGGTGATTTTTAAACTTTAACTTTAATTTTTTTGATGTCAAGTTTATTTCAAAATCAAAGTGTCAATGATCATTCAGCACCAATGGCAAAGCAATCACTTGGAAGAAATAATTAGACTGGAAGAGACTCTTAAGTGTAATCTTCTTGAAATCGGTGAAAGTCATAGAAAGGCTGAAGCTTTAAATATCGTGAGTTGTTTTCAAGGAGTTAATTTTTTCAGTTTTTTAGAGACTTGAATGATTATTTGTAAACTATAAATATTGATGAAAGGATGGTCTAAATGAAGAAAAAGCACTGCATAATAAAGAAAATCGTCAAAAGGCATTGAAAAAGTACAATAGTGCACTCAGTAAATTGAGAGATGAAAAAGAAAAAGAGGCTATTGAAAACAGTCAAAATATTTTAGCTAGGTTAGATATTTAGTGCGTAATGAGATTTAAATTGATTTAAAGCCGATTTATTGATTTCATAGCATGATCGATTATATAACTATAAGTCATTTAAAAAAAAATACAACAATTGATAGGTCTTATGCACTTGACATTGAAAAATCTCGGGCTGCCATGATTGCATCATTGCCAAAACCAAGACAAGTTCAACCTGTGCCTGAAGTGAATAATGAAGAAAAAAAAAGTATATATACATTTACATCAACATACATAATTTCCAATGTCTCTATGTATGAATGTATGTGTGTATGTATGTATGTATGTATGTATGTACGTATGTATGTATGTATGTATGTATGTATGTTATAAAGTTGCACGTCTCTAGTAAGATGTTTGAGAGTTTTTTTTTAATAATTTTTAAAAGGTTAATTATTTTTCACTTTGTTTGTTTTTCAAGTTAAAATCCCGAGGACCACAACGATTGATGTGATTGTTGAAAAAGAAAATTACGATTCAATACAGGTTTAATTTTAAATTTATATTTTTTGTATTAAAATTTACAAGTTTATGTTACTTAATTTTCTTGTTATGCTAGATCATAATTCAATCTCTTTTACATTCGACCAGACAAATGCCGCTGACAATGCCGTACTGTGCGAGAGAAATCTTGAAACACGGGAGGAAGAGAGAGAAAGAATGATAAAAGAAGGAAGAGAAAAGGCACTGCAGAGGCACAAAGAGGCTCTGGAGAGAGAGCTAAAACAGCGAGTAAGTGTCTGTGTAAATGTTTCAGTGGTGTGTGTGTTCGTATGTTGGTGTATGTGTCTTCGACTTATTCTAAAAGATATATTACATGTGCTGTGAAGTTATCGTGTTCAAATCTCACAAGTTAAGAATGATTATCAATTACAGTGCTTTTTATGTTTTCAAATTTTATTAGAGATATAAATAAAAGAATCTTTTTTAGAATGAAGAAAATGAGCTTCGCTATATTGAAGAGTTCCAGAAAAATAGAATTGCAGAGAAAAAGGCATTGTCTGAAATACAATCTGTAAGTTGCTTAATTTTGCATATCAGTTATGCTTTTTAAAATCAATGGAAAAGTATTTGAATCTAAAAGTAATGAGGGGGGGAAAACCCTAATAACAAGAGAGCATATTTGCAGCTTGCATGGGTGATCGTTTTATGAAAAAAGTGTACTTTTATACATTTTGGGAAAAAAAATGTTTATTCTCGTAGTACATTTACTTTGACCAACAGATATCAGTATTGCTTAATCGTTTTTTGTTTTAAAAGCTTACATTCTATTAAGGCAAAATTAATCATAACATCAATTTCTTCTAAAAATTTAATTTATTTTCGAACACAAAAGAAACAAATACTCGCCAACAACCTGAAGCATAAGGAGAGAGCCGAAAGGGAGGCAGAACTCAGGAAAAGAAACGAAAAAGTTGTTCTCCATCTCAGTTCAGGCATGTTTTTAACTTTTAAACTTCCATCCCTCTCTGTCAAAAAGATTCGGAGAAAGAATATATATTTACACCGAAAAAATTTTTTAATTAATTTATTTCCATCTGTAATATGTATTTCAACTATAATTATACTTATATTCATAGCCTACAATTTAAGCTGTAAATTATAACAGTTTCAGTTTTTTCTTTTCATAAATACTATATTTTTTTTATTCATAATTACTAATTTTTTTATTCATAAATACTATAATTTTTTTGTTCATAAATACTAAAAAAATTTTTATTCAAAAATACTATAATTTCTTGTATTCATAAATACTATAATTTTTTTATTCATATTTAATCGGTTTTTCTAATTGTTCGTTCTGAAATACACTGTCTATGTTTACAAAATTTGAATATCGCTTCAGACGTCCTGAACGTGACGGCCGAAAGTGACATCCTAGACGGAGAAGAAGAGCAAGAGGCGGGCCGAATTACTCCGATCGACTCAGACGATGAAGCGGGATTGCTAGCCAACTATGGAGGTCGGAAACCTGACGGCGATGCAAAGAGTGTTGTAGCGGAAGATAGTAATGCTCGTATAGTTGATCATTCAATGGTGTCGAAATTCCAGTTGTCGCCAGGTGCGTTTCTGTTTTTGAAATGCTATAAATAATGTTCGGTTTTTATTTAATATTACGGTTTTTGATTTCAAATTGAATTAAAGCTTTAAGATTAATATTTTATACATGCGCGTGACTGCAAATGTAGATGCCATGAAGAAATTACACGAGAAGATCGAGCTGCAGAAGAACGACTGGTTGAAATTGCAACAATCAAAATCGGAAAAGAAAGATGCGATGCTACAGACGGACGACCACTCTCCATTCACTTCGGGTCGAATGGAGGAGCAGACGACTTCGACTTCGGGTACCGAACTGAAAATATGTTTAAGAATGAATTATTGTATAATTTGCTTTGCTATGTGCTGTTAGTCGCTTGGTTTGTACTTGAAATTCACTTATTGTCATTCCAATGACGTTGTAATGTTCAAGTGTGTGGAATTCTGCTAATGTGAGGTTTAAGAAAGGTGTTCACATTTCAGGACTTTCATGTATAGTGGTTTTCGATTACATGGATTTATAATTTTAAAAGAAAAAAGAATGATTGCTGAAAGAAGCATTTAAATTCGTAGATGACTACAGTCTGGAGACATCTAACTCTTATGTTCCTCAATTCCGTTCTGTACCGAATGGTCAAGAAAAATTTCGGTACTCTGAAGATTCCACGACCCGGTCTAGAGACAATTTCCAAAATGTTGAAGATGAAGCTGAATTGGTTTTAGAAAAAAAAGAAATCGAGTCAGTTACCTTTTATCCGTCATTTAATCATCAATTTGATTGCTATTATATTGATATTGAAATTCCGGTTTAATTAAACGTTCGTTAATCATTTCATTTAAAATGTATCTATAATAGGAAAAAGAAAATGGAATTGTTGCATTTCTTGAAACTCATCGAAGAACAAAAACGAATTTTGGAAGAGCAGAACTCGGCACTCTGCGATTCCAGTGCATACGACGAAGATGGAAACGTACGGAACATCAACGCTTCCACTTCGATGATTGGCGATTCTCCAGCAAGAACCTCATTAGGCTCTTTCAGTAATCTTCCACCAGTTCGGAGTGCCGTTCAGATGACGTCTCCATCTTCGGAAGGGTCTACCACGTATCTCGAAATGCCGCAATCGGCTCGTCCGTTCAATGAGCGTGATATCATTCCTTCTATTGTCATTCCTCACTTTTTAGGAAGTATGGAAAGTTCAGAGGTGATAGTTGTGGGCTTAATTATCTGTATTTTTTTAAATATTATATTTTTTTCAATATGGATGTTTTGATGCAGTAGTTTTGGTAGTTTTCTAATTTAATCAGCATCAACAACATTTTATGCATGGAAAACAAATAATTTTACTTTTGTTTTCTGTATGGAATTTTTGAGATCAAATTATAGCATAAATCCTCCTTTGGTTTGCCATGTCATTGTAATCTCTAAAAATCTTGAAACTATCATATTATTATTATTATTATTTGTTTGTGGTGTTTTAGATTTTCTCCAAAGAGCCCGATGAGAAGGAATCTTACCTATGTGAGGATTTAAGGATTGTGTTAAAAGTTTTTTTTTTTTAATGTCAATTCGAATAATTTACAAAAAAAAATATAATGAAAATAATTGGTAATTTAATTTACATCTCAACCAGTCGCCGACAAAAGTAGTTCTTCGGTTGACAACTCGGGTAGCACAAAATATTATAATCTTCCCGTCAACCAAAACTCTCTGATTTCTAGTAAGTTTTCAAAGTATTTTATTTCAATTAAGTTTTTTTATTGTTGCTTAAATTTTTAAATTTTTTTCCAATCAGACAACATCCGCTCAACGTTCGACGATAGTTCCCAATATAATGATGTGGAAGTAAATAGAAATGATCAATCATTAGCTTTTCCGACCTTAAGACCTCTTCCCATTATAACCAACGATACTCGTATACAATACAATCAACAAGGAAGAAATGGACAAATACACGAAGTAGAAGAATGCCATTCCAATGAACATCGTAATTTAAACTATACAAGTGGTCTTGAGACAAGATCGGCGAATCACGGAAATCATCTATCCAGCTGTTGCGATAATTCTAATGAAGTATCTGTGTTAGATAACTGCCCTTGGGAAACATCCAGTATAATATCTCATTATGAAACAGAAAGTTCAGAAACCTCACTTTGTAGATCTTCGATATCATCGGCTGGTCTTCATGAAAAAGCTTCTTGGCTTTACAAGTCATTGGAGATACCAGACGACGGGCCAACCGATTTGCATCATTTTTGTGATTGCACCAGCCTGAGTATCAGTGCGCCGTACGATGACTTCATCAATTCCAACATAAACAACAACAACGACTGTAGTTGTAGCGATGTAACCTTGTCCAAAATTAAGGATCCATCTTTCTCTGAAGACAGTCTGGTAAAAAACTGGGCGGAGATATTCCGGCCCTATCAGGAAAATGTTAATGAAGTAAGCGAATCGTTGAGTCTCAGTGAACATTCCATGGAATCTTCTTCAGCGTGTTCTGAAGAATTGCTGGTAAAATTTGTCATTTTAGATATAAAAAATAAACGCACCAGGAAGATAACGGGTTTTATTTTTCAGTTGAGTCATGCAGGAATACTGGAAGAACCGGATCTAACTCTGGTCAGTTGTGACACAACGCTCTCATCTGTTGTGAATGCATCAGCATTGCCACCAGAGCCTCCACATGATTCAATCCAAGTCCTAGACTCATTGCTCTCATTTGAGAAGCACGAATTGAGTATCGCAAACGAAAGCGACTTATCATTGATCCCAACATTTCATGGAGTACCTACTTCTGTTGGCATCACCAAATTTAAACAAATGCCTAGCAAAACTGCAGCTACCCATACATCCTCAATGACTTCAAGTTTGTGTTTGAAAATATACTTTTAATGCTTTATACATTTTGATAGAGATAGAAACATTATTTTGAACTTTCTAACTGATTCCAGATGCGACAAAAAAGATGGTTGAACAGTCAAAACCCTCTACTTCAAAAGTTTCAGTTGTGAGAAAAGTTCCACTGGTTAAACCGAACGCCAAAACTCAATTGCTCATTCCTGATGCTAGAAAGCTGCAGGCTGACATGAAAGCAACACTAGGTACTTGGAAAACTTCTCGCTCTGCAACATTCCCTTTGAGTAATGCATGTTTTTTGCTTTGCCCAAATATTAAAATATCAATGTTGCATTTATATTATTCCACAATCTCTAGTTGAATATTTATTTTTAGACAATGAAACAAACCATGGAAGCTCTACATTGAGCAAGGAAAGGTTCGTTCTGGCTGTTTCTTTTAGTTTATAAAATAAAAAAATACTGATTGTACATGTACCACTATTCAAAGGTTACCCAATGGCAGAGAAACGGACTAAAGACTCATCCATCTAATATCCAAACATCTGTCCTGGATGTTTACCTATTGATATATTTTAACTTCAAGAACCAAAGGCAATGAACAAGTGAAGAATGTAGCAAGAACCAATTTTAAATTTAATCATTTTAATAAATTTGTATATGATTTCACTGCTGTTGTTACCTGAACCAATTTTTAATTTAATTACTTTGATGACTCTTATTTTCAATCAAGCAATGCTGATGTATAAGGGCAACATAAAATGTGATTTGGTGGGAGATTCGAGTAATGAATGGTTTGTTGAAATTTGCAGCTGAAAGGTCAAGCCAAATGTGAAAGTTTTAAATAATGAATCTGGAAAGATTTTTCAATTAATTTCTTCTTCCTAGGTCAATTTGGACAGAGAAATAGAATTGCTGTTATTATATTATATCTAGTCCTTTGTACCAACTGTGTTAAGATTGATTTTTATGAGTTTAACGTGGTCCTAGTCTTTACACCTCCACCCTCCAGACCATTATTCACTTACATAACTTTACCCTGTCATTTATAGGCGCCTACCCACACCCGTTGCAGACGTTGGCGGGATTCAAACCACCGACTCCCGGGTCTACAGGCTTGTTGTTTATTCAGGTCCTTGTCACTTTTTCAGCAGTTAGGACCAATAGATCCACAGGCGATCGCCTTACCGCTATATATATATATATACCACCAGAGCTCGCCATTGCTTGTCTATTTTCCCAATATATTTATGTTCTTTATTTGCGCAAGATGAAGCCACGATATAGCGTCTAAGGAAATTAAAGACATTGCGCAAACTGGTTGATAAGTTGACTTCATTAGAGAAAATGTTTAGAAAAAACTCTAGAAAAATGTGATTGGACACAGTTTCGACATCAGTGACGCTAATGAATGGTCGATTGTCCCTACTCTGACTTGAAGTGTACAACCAAAGCAGTTGGACTTTAGAAAACACTAACGAATACACTCTCCCGGATATAACCTACCTTGAAAAATGTTAACGTCTTCAGACAAATTTTGGAAACGTAGTTACAACCCTTCTTTCCGCCATCACGTTAAAAAAATTTTGAACGCGTGTCATGCAGGATTACATTTTATCACGCCAACTCCAAAGCCTGCTGTGTGACCGATGGACGGTGTTGACGCACACTTAAGAGTGAAGGAACATCTTAACCTCGCCGTTCAGCCTAATTTATAACAGCATTAAGCTCAAACTTTTAAAAGTCTTAAAAAGCAGCAAGAAACAGTAATACCGAAGATAGACAGTTCAGAGAAATTCACGGCACTATACAACTTTTTAAGGTTTTGTACAGTTGAAATCCCAAAACCCCGCAACCGTGTGGAACAAAACGACACTCTTAACCATACAAGTTTATTGCTATAAATTCAAAAATTGACAACCGAGTTTTAAACAATTTAATTCAAACATCTATATCTTGGTAAAAAAAACAAACTGAATAAACAACGTTCTGAACCACTGGCACTTTAAAACATCTCAACTGAACCTTACTAATACTACTCCTTAAATGAGCAGATTATTGACTTGTACAAACTGCAGAGAGGTAGTATAACAAACAAACTTTTTCAAACAAGACAAGCTGTAATTTTTTAACTTTCCGCCATGCCTTTACACTCATTTTATAATTTGTTTATTATAATTGAAAGAGGCTACATTGATCATCTATAATTAACAATTTTCTTCTGAAGATTGGAAATATGTTCATTTCAACACAAACACTGGGTCAACTCTGTACTCACCTGAAAACCGTTTCGCACTACAAGCTACCAAAAAAATTTTAATCGCAATTAATGAGAAACAAAACAAGAAACATAAAAAATGATAAAGGTGACCTTACCTGGTTTCAATGCAAAAACAAGCAAAATACTTACCGTGATTGACGAAACACCTACTTTATCATTAGCCTCGTGAGTCAGGAATGGTCTCAAAGCTATAAGTCTCTTCAGACAATCAGGTAGAGAGGAAGATAGCAGCTGAAGCGTTGGAATGATCCACAAAACTTTGGTATTGGGTAAACTTACATTTAATCTTGAATTTGTTTCTAAGTATTCTTCTCACACACTATATTAACGACTTTACTTTTGCAATAAATTTCTTTAAGCTCTTTTTGATAATTTCTGAATGTAGTGACTTTTGAAGAGAACTTCTAAAACTTTTAATTGTACCCAAAGTTGTGATTTTTGAAACATTTTATTTAGAGAAATTTTATCTTAAAATTCTATTTGCTTTTCTTTTTTATATTTATCAAGAAACTGTTGCACAACCAGAAATCAGAAAAAGATGCAATGCCAACAACTCATCTATAAGAGTATTTTCGAAGAATAGCTGATTATAGCAAGGAAGTCGGTATAAAAGAGAAGACAATATATTTTTTGAAAAGTAACTCACTTCATACACTAACCAAATTCATATCAGTCCTGAAAGCATTTTAATATTACCCATACATCTAAAATCGTCTTTGTATAATGAATATCACTAGAAAATATTAAATCAATTTTGGATTATTTTGATATTTTTACTTCACAAATAGACCACCAGTGCTCCTCTTCAGATACATTCAAGGGTATGGGAATCATTAATCTGCCAATCGAAGAACACCTTGGAAGTTTTTAAATGAAGAATTTCTTTCAAGAACTTCATTCCACGCAGAAGTTTTGTATGAATTATTTCATTTGATTCTAAGAACCAGATAGCTACTAATCTTATTACGAAAAACCAAGTTATATGAATTTCAGACCAAGAGAAGAAATCTTTGAAAAGCATTCAACTTCATCAAATCAAGGTTTTGAAAATGTTGTGGTGCAAGGACTTCTGAACTATATCTGGTCTATTTTAAATCAATTTAAGTTATTTGAAATAATCAAAGTTACAGGAAGCACTAGAGACTGTCTTCAATGAAGTCATTTTTATACAGATATTTTTAGCAGTTTTCCAGCATTCAAATTATTTTTAAAATTTTTGCAACCCAGTTCAAATGCATCAACTTTTAAAATTTACTTTCACATTTTTGATTTTCCAGAAAACAATAAATTCATCCATTGTAGTCACGCATCGTTCGAGCCCAAATGTCTTTTAGATCCTCATTGTCATATTTTTTCATACAAAACCTACTACTCAGACAGAAATTTCTAGAACACAATAAATTCATATTACCAATTCCAGTCGATAACGATTTACACTGACTTACTTCTGTTGTAAAAATAAAAAAATCACTTTTCAACTGATTCTGTAAGCTCTTGACTTCAATACATAAAGCATCACCTTCCAACTAATAGACCATACGATTACAAATTTATAAACAATTGGCACTACTTAAATTTGTTGCAGGCAATGATAACGTATTCAGATTTATTGATTGGCCGAGGAATTAAACAGAAAAATATTGCAGCCACCTTCAGGCATGACTAGCTGAAAATTTCCAGAGGATTAAGCATTTATAAACTTGAAAAATCAGTTTTTTTCATAATTTCTCTGGAGATAAATATACTTTCCTTTTTATTCAAAGTTGATCATAGCCTTGTCAACAAATTTCAATAAGTTGAAGGTGTGACACTCTTAAAAATGCAGTTCAGTAAACTGAGCAAGACATAACACTATCAGACAATTCAACTTCCAGTAGGTACATCGTAACTTCTAACACTCACCTGGCTCGGAAGTTCATTTTGTCGTCAGGCCACTTTTAAAAAAAACTAGTTTTTACACTTTTCACAGAAAGTGACAGATTTTTAACTGATCGAAGAAATTTGAATTCCTTATTCCAGTTTAGAAATTTCACATATCGACGATGAAAACAATCTACTGCCACATCAATCAGTTGCTTCATATAACTTTTCACGTAGTGTACAAACTTTGTTAAGGTATCCGACGCGAGCAAGAGTTCAGCACTCCGAATAAAAACATGAACCAATGATGTATTCGTGAAGAAATGCTCTCTTCTGTCTTGCAGAAAAGATCTTTGAATATTCTAAGAATTGGATAGCAATTATCAAACAAAAAATAAATGAAGCGGATCAGATTTTTATAAACAATTTCTTCTTCGACAGCTTGAAAGTTTGAGCTTGGCAACAGACTACATAGCCTTTACAGAAATTAAAACCTACATCTTGTGATAATTTTTTTAATTTATGCTCGACATAAGAAAACCATCTGAAATTGTCTCGACATCACAGAAATAATCAAAAATTTTTACACTCTATTTCAAAAGCAATCATTCATTCGTGACATCTCCTCGTTTGGTTTTACTATTTTATCAGTTGATTCAAATCAAGATTCCTGAATATTTGAAGAAGATAGCAAGATAAAGTTTTCTTTATTACTAATGCTAGGGGTATTTGCTACGAACAACATACTTTATCCAACCACGCTGAAAGCAAAAATGGATCCAAAAAAACAACAAATTCACATCAGTGAATGACAATAACTCTGGCATATTTTGTTCATACTGGTACTGGAAAAATAATCCAAATCTAAAAATAATCCAAATCTAAAAGCTTTCTTCATCTATGTGTATTTTCCCCCCTGTATCCAGTTTTGATAAAAAATCAGCTGGACCTCTTGACCGATTTCTACTACACTGTCCAATCATAGTGAAGTCCATAAATTCTTGCTGTCAAACTGATCTTGAAGTAGTTTAACAGAATGTTGGAAACATGAATAGTTTTTTTTTTTCAGAAATTAGTCTAGAAATTTATAACCACACAGATTTTCTGTATCTGAAATTTTGAAGAACACTAAATACTGGACTTTAAAGACACGACTTTAATCAAACTCTTTCCCTGCTCTGTTCACTACCAGATTTACCTGTCCTACATTAGGTGTTAGTGTAGCAGAATAGAATTCCAAAAAACAATCATACTTTATGCATTGAAAAACACAAAATTCATACCAAAATATATAAAATAAAATGGGAAACCCCTGTACAACAACAATCCCCTGCTTTAATAAGCGTTATTAGCTCGTCAGTTACTTGAGTCAAATTTCTTTCTTTATTATTTAAAACCTTCTCGATGATGACGTTTGGACCCTCTGTGGTGGAGAAGCTCCTCTTCTTTCATAAGCCTCAGCTGCATGCTTAATTCTTTTCGGAGGCGGACTGACGGACCTCACGGGAGCCGGGCGTCTGATCGGGCCTCCGTCTCTGACCCCACTGTTGGAGTGAGAGTAGTCCCTGGGAACGGGTCTTGGTGGAGGTGAAGCTTTAGCATAACCTGAATTCATTCTACTGGAATATGAGCCTGAAAAGTCAATTTCAAAATGATTGGTTCTAGAGTTCTATGTTTCAAATGGTTATTTTTCCCTTTTTTGTCAGTTGATTTCATCACCACTGAAGCAGAACACTGATTTTATAAAGCAGTTATTAATCTAACATATTTGACGTTTATATCATTTCTGGAGTTTTTTCAACATTTGGCCAACACTTTATTTCACATTTTTTAATGGTTGCAAGTTTGGACTGATAATTTTTTGTCGATACATACACTCTGGTATTAGCTGGGCATCACAGAAGTTCAATTTCTCAACACGATGACTTTCAACTTTTGTGTTTCTGATTTTTTTATGACCGACAAACTTTTTTTTAGCTTCAATTCAATCGAAGATGCTTTCTGAAATTTTCACTTCTGCTCTGTACTGTTATTTCGCTAAAGTATCGTCCTCGAAGCTTGAAAACGTGGCAACTGGATTATCAGCTGACAGCCAAGCCCAAATTAGCTTTCAAAATTAACATACAATACTAATAAAAAAAACACTTTGAAAACAATCAGAACATGGATATTATGAACATCATGTGCAAAAATAGATTTACCAGCATATCCTCTGCTTGTCTCAGCCGAGCGATAAGCATACCCATCGTGTCTGGAAATCTCTATACACAAGAGCAAAATCATTGCGATGAGAAACCAAGCCATTTACATATATATATATGGATCAGCGTTTTAAGAACTTACCACTTTACCGAATGTGCAAATGTTACCAAAACACAACTACAAACCATATGCTCTGGATGGTGCTTCGTATTCTCTTCTCGGAGGTGGTCCCGGAGAATACCTCCCTCCATTGGTTGGAGCATAATCATAATATTCCCTGAAGAAACAGAAAAAAAAGACAGCTTTAATATGTGCCACTCTATCTCAGAGTCCTAATTAAAATGCGGTTCTAGTAGCTACTACCTTGGCGGCATAGGAGCGTAGCTTCTACTGACAGGCTCATACTCCCTTCTCGACATGGGAGGAGAATAATCGTGTCTCGGTCTGGTCGACCTATACTCTACTGCTTCATATCTACTCCTGATGAAATAAAACATAATTTAAAAGTTATTTCTTTTGCTAGTTGGAACCCTTTTTATTATGTCTACAGAGCAGTCAGCCAACCTTGGATACTCTCCAACTGCCTTTGGATACATATCGAAGCTGTCTCTATAGTATCTGCTGTCGCGACCTCCGACTACCTCAGCATAATACTTATCTGACCTTGGAGCTGGTACTGGTGATGACCTCGAATGATAATCATATTCTCTCGAAGGGGGTGACATTCCCCGTCCTCTGCCACCCCTAGGTGGATACGGACGACGGCTTCCCCTTGAAAAGCTCCTGTCATCTCTACCTCCCGATGGCCTGGATCTGTATTCATAGTCTCTGCTGGAATGAGATGGCGGGCTTCGACCACCCCTGAAAAATAAATGCATCGTTAACTATGAAAAATATGGAAGAAATTAATCACATCGAATATATCATAATGTCGACAAGGTATTCACCTGCTCTGATATCCGCTTCTACCTCTAGCACCACCACGGAATCCTCTAGAGCCTCCTCTTGGCTTAGCTGACCTTTCAACATGAAGCGGCTTACCACGAAATTCCTGGAAAAGGTAACAGTGCGATGAGATATTGTTATCAATTAAACTCCAGTTTATGTAAAAAACAACATTACCTTTCCATTTAAACCTTTGCATGCATCTTCACAATCTTTATTTGAATCAAATGTTACAAAAGCAAAACCTCTGGAAGTTTTGGTTTCATGGTCTCTTGCAATAAAAACTTAAACAAAGAAAAAGTTATCTAGTTTAAAAAATAGTCGTTATCAGGCCATCTAAGTTTATTTATTAAAAATATTCATTCCATTGGGAAGCATATATGAAATTTTGGTAATGATGGAAACTAGCATACATTATTTAGAAGTTATTTACTTAAAGATTCACATATTGTATTATTTATTTCATAGTTTTTAATCAAACAACGAAATAGCAGCTAGTATAACCTTAAAAATAGAAAAAAAACTATAAGTGATATAAATATGTTACTACTGCAACAATTCAGAAGTAATAGTTTTTCTTGATTTTTGAGATGTTCATCAACTTAACCAACCTACCACCTTCCGCATAAAAATTTGAGACACGCGCAATTTAAATATATCAAAAATGTTTAATGGATGTGTTAACAGAAATTAACCTCAAACACTATACTAAAAGATTGCTACCTCAACTTGACAACAACAAAAGTTACCTTCGGTGACTCTTCCGTAGTTCTCGAAAAGCTTAGTTATCATTCCTTCGTCGCAATCATCTGTCAAGCCTCGAACAAAAGCCTTATTTTCTTCAATAAATGGAGATGGTGAACGCCCCATAATTATAAATATAGTTATAATCGATTTAGTAAACAGCTAGCAAATAGTCTCGGAAAATGATCTATTCGACGTACAAAATACTAATCAAATATGGCTTCTTGCAAAATGTCGGAAAAGCCATCGGCATAAAAAAAACATATCTATGATAAAAATATTTTTTAATTCTTAACATTTTTAAATTAACAAAATTAAATCAAAAATTTTAATAATAGTTTATATTATAAATTAATTAATTTTTGCTATAGATTTCTATGGTTTTTGCTATTTAACCTTTGCTATGTATCTATTTATGTAACTTAATAATTCAATTAAATAAATTTTAAAAATTTTAAATTAATTTTTTATTGCATTTATTACATAAAAACATAAGTTTTAATTACAACTTTTTTTTGCTAAAATTTGCTTTCTATTGTTGACTTTATATTGCTGACTTTTAAATTTTACTCCAGCGGTTTAGAGTCTTTTAGATTAGATTAGACAGTTTAAAAAAATCAATTGTTAAATTGTATTATGATGATTGGGGAAGTTGTATTTACTTTTAAATCAAAGAATGGGATTGTTCAACGCTTTTCTTCGACTTGTGAAGATGCAAAAATTTCTTCTTTTTCGAACTCTTTAAAAAAAATACAGGGGCAAATAAATTCAGCCCTCACTGAATTGGTAGAAAAAGATACAAAAGGTAAAAACGTTTTTTGTGAAAAAATTGCGTTCTATCTTTTTTTATATTTTTTATCCACACTATTCACTTAGGGCAGGTCCTGGACTGGAAATCTGGTTGTGGGAAAATATAAGTTCCTGGGCTCAAATTGAGTTTCACTCAAAAGCTTTTCAGTAGTTTAGCTTTTGAACTTTAAAAAAACGTTTACATGCAAAAGGATCTCTGAATTATCCAGGGGAAGAGGGGATCACAACACCCCTTTGGATTCTGGATTTACACCCATTCGAACTTGCTGAGGCTCTGTTAAATCTTCATTTAGTACTTGTGATTTTATTACCTACCAAGATTTTGTAATAATTGCAGTCAGCAAATCCATATGCCTATACAAAATCATAAAAAGCCCTAGTCGGCAATTTTCATGGAATTGGTTAAAATTGATGGTCGGCAATTTTGAGGCTGATCAATTTGTATGGCGTCGTATTTTGAGAATTATTATCTAACTTGTTACTTTAGAAAAGACTTAAATTGAAGATGCTATATTTTTCATTGAACTGATAGCTCTTATATGTGCTAGTTATACAATTAGAAAAATATTTATTAGTTAAACACTAACTTCAAGCATAATTTTTATTTTGAACCCTTTAGGATCACTTAATGTAGATGAAAATGAAAACAATGATGATGATGATGACGATGATGATAAAGAGCCTGAAGAACCAGTGTCTAAGAAATTGAGACACGACTTGTAGAATTGTTATTACATGTGATGTGATGTCAATTGTGTTTGTTTCATTGTAAAACAGTATTTTTTATTCGTATTAGAATAGGACGCCTGTTTCCAGTTTTTTCAATTATGAGATTTTTAAAAATTGAAATAGTGTTCAACGTTTCAAATAATAATTGTAAGCATTATCCTAGCATTTTACCTCCTCTAGTGGGACTCAAACACATGCATGTTGTAATGCAGCATTTAGTTGACAGATAATCAGGAGGATTTTACCCATTTGTTTTGCTTTTTAATAAGTTGATGTATAGAGGGTTTCCTAAAATCTCAATTGGGCTGGTCTTTTGAATGCCACAAAGAGAAAGGTTTAACTTACTGATTGTAGGTAAGATAGACTACTAACTGTGTAGTGGGTGGGAGTTGAACAGTGAACCTTTTCCATGCAATTCCGTACAGGGCAATAAACTCGACTTTTCCATTCGGTCTATGTAAGACTGCATTTCTATCATCATTTAACACCCACACCTTTGTGAGGGGCTTGGCTACACCTTACAGACCAGCTCTTGAATGGCATTCACAGTCACGTGGTTTTTTCCTTATGACCTCTTCGACTAATACTGAAAAACGCTAGGCTAATAAGTTAGATTGTGTGACTTCTGTATGCCGCTACCTACCTACGTCTATCTCAACCAGAAATCATTCTGTTTCGTGAGCATAGTCGTCGGTCGCAAGACCCACGACTCTAGTAAGCCTAGTATGAACATTTAAGTGCGGGCCTGAGATATAAACGAACATTTCCCCAGGAGCTTAAAATCTTGTATTTAGAATAAGATCAACAGATTTTCGTATGCGCATGCTCCTGTTACCTACTTTTATACGAAAGTGGTGGGTTTATGAGGGTTCGTCACACGCTATCATGGCTATTTCATATTTATGGGCTATCTATAGGTAGTGGCATTCTGTCAGTGAAAAAAACATATGACTTTTTTTGTATTTCCTCCTAAAAGGGGTAGGGTCAAGCGCGTCATTTGCGGGAGACAGAAGGAAATCAGAGACTTTCAAGAAGAAAAGTTTGGAGAATTTAAAAAAAAAATAGCTAGGTATACAGTCGACACCTTAGTTGGTATGGCTCCTCCTTCGGTCATCATCTAATTTGGGATGAAAAGTTTAATCATTATAGGATAGAATCTTGGAACATCCATACAAAGGCTTTCACCACGGCTGGGTTGACTTGCATACAGAACAGAGATCAAATGTTTTTCGTCGTAGAGCAGGAGATAAAATTAACTGTCAAAGTACTAATTTTTATTTATTAAATAATTGTCTTGAAAAGATGTCATCTTGTTAACTCCTATATAACATATAGGATCGACTGGATTTTCCCGGTTTGGGCAACAGCGATCGTTATCGATGTTTACATTTGGATGCCGTACGTGTTAAAATTTTAGAGAAGTTGCTGTTCAATGAGCGAAATGAAATTAGAGAATATATCAGCTGAGAATAATTCCTCGCTAGATGCAATAACATGCGACATTTTTGATACTCTGACGAAGATCTTTGATATCCGTGAAGCATTAAATGTTTCACTTAATCAAGGATATTTTCACTTGGCGAAGGTGAATGAATTTGTAGTTCAATTCACAAATGTATATTTTTTATCAATAACAATATTTATTTTTCAGACTCGGTACTCTATGGGCGTAAGGTCTGTTTCTTCATTACAATACAATCTGAACGAAGATTCACAAGCCAGACACAAAGTCAAAGTTGATGAAAGTGAAGATCAAAATGGTGATGTGTTTCCGTTAAAGCTGATTGATAACTCAAAGAGATGCACAGCTGATGTTCTATCAAGTAATGAACATTCCATAGTTTCTAGTACTGGGAACCATAATAGAGATAAAGAAGATGAGCTCTGTGAATCGCTCGAGAAGAATCTAAGGCTCCGAAAAAGCGATACAACACAAACGGAAACTGAACAATCAGAAAATGATAAATCCGATGGTTCGACAGAAAAGAAACTTCCGAACAAAAACGATCCACTTTTATGGTTCGGAGTACTGGTACCTCAATCTTTGAAGAAGTCACAGCAGCACTTTGTCAACTCTGTTCATCTCTCATGTGAATTGTCGGGACTGCAATTACGTCTTCTGAAGCTGCAAGAGAGTTATAAAAAAGCTCTCCACGAAAAGAGTTTGCTGATTAATGATTCTGTACCTGCAAATTAAATTCTGCTACTTTTTGTTATTCAGAATTTTTTTTATTTTTTGTGACTTGTTTTAGATCATAATTATATAATAATTTCTGGTTTGTAGAAATAATGTTTTCTAATTTTTATGCTTATAAAGGGATTGTATGAATTCTATCGTTGTTGAGAGTACGACTATTTTTATCTGGTTACAGCTCTTTAAAACATTTCCATATTTACAAATGTATTTTGTTGGGTAAAAATTATATCTTTAATTCTATTTTGCTCAAAGACAAAAAATTGTAAATATTGTAATTCTTACCAAGTTATAAAAACAACAGTAGTTTTGTTTCTATATTTCTTTCAATGGTGTAGCTTCAATTTGTACAATTGCAAAAAGTCACCTTTCAATTCAATAGGTACTTTGTTTGTATATTTGCTGCTAGAAAAACCTAAAAAATCAATAGTAAACACGGTAGTGGCGTAGCGTGTGTTTCAACCACCCGGGCTGGGAAACCCCAAGAAAATGTCAATGGTCGAAGAGGTGACCTGAGGTGGGTGTAGAATTTTCTTTCAAAACTAGTTGATGACAGTGGAGAGAAGTAGTATTTTCCTCCAAAAAAGGTAACGACCTGGGGGTGCGTAGAATCTATAAAAAAAACAAGTTAGAGTGGCGGCTTTTTATTGAAGTGTATGCGTTATGGTGATGACGGGTATAAATTTTCATTGCAAATAAGTCACTATAATATGGGGTCTTTTGAAGCCCGGTCGCCCTCCCACCTGGGGGTTCAGGGTGTGGTAACCGGCACTGGATGTCATGATGACGGTGACGATCGTAGGTATATTGAAGAACATTTCTCAAACAATTTAGTCAATTTGATTTAAAGAATATTTTACGCAGTTTAAGATTAACTGAAGATACTTTTCTGCCTAAAAAGTAAAATGTTGACTTTTAATTTATTTGCTGTGACGTCATGCAGTCGGTGCGAAAAAAAAGTTTACTCTCGAGAGGGGAAAACTTTGTTGATGGCTCTCTTACGAGGTAAGCCTTAGCCAAGCAAAACTTTTGTGGATCATCATGGATACAGAACATTGTCGATAGGGAAACGTACAAATATGACAATAATTAACTAATTTAGCTAGTTTGTTGTATTAATAAAGTTTAATCATTTTTTGTTGGCTTTAAAAATTAGTAATAACAGCGCTCAGTCAGCTGTCGTTCTCGGAGTGGGGTGTAGCAGCTTTTTTTTTAAATCAATAAATAAGGTAGCTGTAGTTTTCTATGGATGCCGAAAATGGTTTTGCAGCAGGCAGCAGCTCAGGTTACTTTTTTAAAACTTGCTTTCTTTAGTAAGTTTAGTAGTAACTTATTAAACTTTAGTAACTTTAGTTATAGTAGTTTAGTTTTAGTTGCTAAAGTAGTTTAAAGAATTCAGCGAACTTTTTTGGTTGTCATCATAAGTCACAATATAAGGAGTTGATAGAAAACATTGAGAAAAGAGACAAATGAAATGTAAACGCAACTCTCTCAAATCAGTCTAATGCCTTTACTTTATTATCTACAGATCATTATGAAGTTTTTCATCATTCTGATGACTGCATGGGCAATCAGCCTGCCTTATCACCTGAAGTAATTGTTCACTTATCATTTATTTTCAAATTAGACTAATCTTAACAGTTTATTTGAATTTTTTGGTTCTAGATTCATACAATAAAGCAAGATGCAGAACAGTGCAAACAAGAGCAGATGCATACATTGGATGACATAACTCCATCTAATATTTTTTTAAATTCTAAATTAGATTATGGGGAAAGACAACAGCAAAATGAAATGGTGATTAATTGAAAATATTATATTTGAATTGACAAGTACACAATATAAAATAATTTCATCTAAAACTTGATCAATTAGTATCTTGATTTATGTTATCTTAATGTTTTTTTAGAAAAAGTTTTTTGAAGAATTGCATAATTCAACATATTTGGAACAAGAGATTGCAAAAGCTCAAAATTATATCAGAGCTTTAGAAAGTGAGTGTTCTGATCTCAGAAGCTCTAAGAAAGGATTAGAAATACAAATAGAACAATTGAAACTAAAGAATGTGCCAGAGCAATCAATTAAAGTGTATGACAACTATGGAAATTCTGCTTCAGAGACTACAACCAACCTCTCTAATTTCAAGGACAGTTTCAACTACCAACAGTCAGATGGAAATGAAGTTAAGCCTGAGGTTACCATGAAGTCATACCGATCTATCGTGATCTTGGGAGGTGACAAAGTAAAACACGGAAGGTACGACGCTGGCGTAGAATCCAAATTAGTACCTGGGGATGTCTTTCAGAGTGGTATCACAAAGGGGGTGCAGTGTCAGGGTGCTCCGGACGATGAAAAGCCAGAAATGTCTACTGAAGGTTCACTGGTAGAGAAAGTAGAAAGCAATTCTTTGCTCGAGAAAGTGGTCAACGATCAGAGACTCGCATTGAACAAACTGCGCTACAAGCTTCACATGACATCTTCAAGCCTGGCTGAGTCGGCGGCCCTGATGAAGAAACTGCAGGAGGAAAACGATGAAGTTCAGTCAAAGTATAACGAAATGACTAGCAAGTGTAAGATGCTAAGCAAGGAAAAAACAGCTTTAGAAGATCACCTTGCTCGTGCGATGCGAGAAAAACGTTTGGAAGTTTTGAGGATTGCTCAGGAGAAAGAAGTTTTACATAAATATGTAGTCAAGGTTGTTAATTACTGACTGTTTTTTCTATAATTATATTTACTCATTTGATAGATCAAAATCAAATGAGTAATATAAAGAAATATTGAAGAGATTTTGAAAATGAATAATTAACATTGCTATTTGAATGATAATTATAATAAATGTGATTTGTTTTAATAACTGTGATTGATATTGTGATTTAAGATTGTTTCAATTCAGTTACGCGTTAATACTTGTTCAATTAAAAAAAAAAAGGAAATAGACAAACTGAAAGACGAAAGAGACGCAGCAGTGGCAGAGCACCACTTGGTGATGTCGGAAAGAGACGTAGTTCACGGCGAAATCAATCAACTTCAGGATCACCTAGCGGAACAGACAAAACTTCTTCAGGAGGCCCAGCAAAAGATTTTATTGCTCGAGGCCAACCAGAGGTAGGGCAAGGTCACTTAAGGGATCGTGAACTTCTTCTTTGGCATTATGAGGGGTGCTGTCCTCATTTCTATAAATTTTATAACAACATTTTTTAGGTTTTTATTATATATCTGTGTTTTTATTATATTTTTGTCATCTAGAAAGCACATAGAGAGTATTAGTGAAGAAGACAAAGTAATGCTCGAATTTGACCAAGTCTTGGAAGATAGGGGCGACAACCGAACCAAAGACATCGGCCCTCCAAGGAACGTCAGCTCTCGAAACTTCTACAACTCCTTCGGTCAGAAAAGCAGCAGAGCGGATGAAGTTCTGAGTCAGAACAGCGAAGTTATGAACGTGGAAATGATGAGGATGATCGATGATTACATGGCAACGGCTTCACTGTGGATGCAGGATAGTTTCAAAGAAAACGACAGCTTGAAGAGGCAGCTGCAGCAGAAAGTGAACGAGTTTTCCAGTAGGTTTATTACAAACTTTTATTTAGGTTACAATCTCTGTTTGTGTGTGTGTGTGTGTGTGTGTGTGGCTTTCTCTGTATGCAAATCTTGCAAGTGAAATTTAACTAGCTTTTAGACTAGCTAGGAAGCTGAAACTTTTAGCATATCTTTATATTGGATGACAATACATGATTCAATTAAAACAAAAACAAAACAAAAAAAACGTAATTTGAACATCTTTCTTATGCATACACACATACACACAGACACACATCGAGTGTATTTGAAATCAAAGTTTGTGTTAAAAAAACTCGTTTTTTCCTTTACTTGTTTTTATTTGTTTATGTGTACTGTTTATAATTTATTATTATTGTTATTATTGTTGCTATTATTAATATCACTATCAACAACAAAAACAGTATTTTTATGATGATGTTAATAAAATAACCGTCTTGATTGATTATACGGAAGTTTTGTTATTAATTGATTTTCAAAGGATCTTACAATGACCCCCCCACCCAATAAGTTAGGTTTAATCACTTGTTTACTTTCTTTGTAAAGCACTCTTTTTCTTACTCTGGTTTCTTTCTCTGGAATTATTTTCCATCTTTTCTCACTACGTCTTCGTTTCTCATCTCTTTCCGCCACAGGCTGGAAACTTTCCTTTTCGGTCAAGTTGTAGCCGAGTGCTCTTGAACACCTCCTTGTAAAAAGTGCTTTATTGATTTTGATTAAAAATTTTAAATCAAAGTTTAAGGAGCTTCAAGAGCCTTGCGAACTCATTGTAATGTAACAAGACTTTATATATAAAATTAATACAAAATATTGTACTTATTTCCTATAATAATTCTAATTTTTTTTCATCCACAGCACTTTTCCAGGAACTCTCCGAGTCCAAATCCCGCTGCGACTGGGCTTTTTCGGAGCGCGACAAGATAGTGAAGGAACGCGACAGCATGAGATCCATGTGCGACAAGTTGCGACAGGACCGCGACAACGCAGTGAACGAGTTGATCAAGGCGATCAAAGATTCTGACGACTTGAAGAAGCAGAGGAACCAGGCGATCAACGATCTCAAAACTTTTAAGTACGTTAAAATCTTTTGGGTTTTCATTTATTTATATATTAATAATTAAATTTTATTTTATCCGAGTTCATTTCTGTAGACTTATACATTTCTATAAACGCTTGTTAATTTCTTTTGTCAATATGGTTTTTTAGCCAGTGTGGTAATTTTTTTTTTACTCGGTGAAATAATTGTACTACTTTTTAATTAGTTATTTTATATAATTGATTTTATTATGAATTATTATTAAACATTTTAGTAAAATAATTTTACTAATTTTTAATTAGTTATTTTATATAATTGATTTTATTATGAATTATTATTAAACATAAATAATTTTACTAATTTTTAATTATCTTTTTTATTTAATTATTTTTATTACGAAATATTAAACATTTTAGGGAAATGTTCAGAATGAGTTCGGCCGAGGGAAGCGTCAGAAGCCAAGAAGAAGAGCAGTTGATCTCTCACAGTTACAGCAAGGATTCTGCCATCGATTCTGATTTCCAGGAGTGGGAGACGGAGATCATCAACTTGGACATTGTAAATATTCAAATGACTACGTTTGATTACATGTCGAACTTGTAATTGGTTATCTCGTACAGAAAGATAACATAAGTTAAAATATATATATGAAATTTTTATTAATGAAACTGTAAACGTATTCTTGCTTTTATGACGAATATTTTTTAAAGTTTCTGGGTCATGTATAGTAATGGAATTATTAGTAAAGAAACAACAACTTTAATTTAATTTTTTAAAATTATTCTTTAATCAACCATTTAATTATTCATTAATTAACTATTTAATTATTAATTGATCAAGCATTTAAATATTCTTTGATCAAATTTTAAATTATTCATTGATCAACCATTTGATCAACCAGTATTCAAACAAGCAAACATAAGTTATGACACAGTCGAGAGAGATACACGTCATTATATTTATTTTCTTTCACAGCCTTTAAAACTATCGTTACAGGGGATAGATGAAAAAGGAGACCTGGGATTCGAACTGGGAGGAGGGGGAAACGAGAGAAGTTCGACTCGGATGGTTTTCATAAAAAACATTCTTCCATGCAGTCCGGCGTATGGAGTAATCCAGTGAGTTTGTTTTGTCGTCTTTTGATCTTTGATAACTATCTAGTAGTATGGAGTAATCCAGTGAGCTTGTTGTGTCGTCTTTTGATCTTTGATAACTATCTAGTAGTATGGAGTAATCCAGTGAGTTTGTTGTGTCGTCTTTTGATCTTTGATAACTATCTAGTAGTATGGAGTAGTTAAGAGAGTTTGTTGTGTTAGTTTTTTTAGCTGTATATTAAATAAGATAAATATTCATATTTTTTTAATATGCAATTGTTATATTTTTTAAATGAGTTAAGTATGATAAATTAATACATTTTTGTATTGTTTTCAATGGGATTAATTCTTATATTTGAATGAAAATCAAATTTTAGATGTTTAATTGTTTACTCAAATTAAAAATTTTAATTAATCTCTTTTAAATACAAAACAATTAACTACTCAATTTTTCATTAATAAAAAAATAATTATTGGTAAAATTTTAAATTGAAAATTAATCAAATGGAATTGCATTTTCGATTTATCTAGTTAAATTAAAGATCTCGAAAATATATTTATCCGTTTATTTGCATCCCTCCAGAGTGAATGACCAGCTCGTACAGGTGAACAGCGTTGAGGTGTCTGGATTGGACAAGTCGATCGTCTGTCAGCTCATCCGATACAGTCCGAGACCTGTCCACGTGGTATGTTATTTTTTTAAATAATTTTTTTTATAATTTAATTAAAAATATTTATGTATATTAAATATTAAAACACTTGTTATTTTTACAAACTTTTATTTTGGTTACAATCTCTGTTTGTGTGTGTGTGTTTGTGTATGTATGTATGTGTGTGTGTCTTTCTCTGTACGCAAATCTTGCAAGTAAAATTTAACCAGCTTTTTTACTAGCTAGGAAGCTGAAACTTTCAGCATAGCTTTATATTGGATGACAATACATGATTCAATTAAAAAAAAAACTTAATTTGAACATCTTTTGTATTTCTAAATCGAGTGTATTTGAAATCAAAGTTTGTGTTGAAAAACTCGTTTATCCTTTACTTGTTTATAATTTATTTTTTATTTGTTATCTTTTTTCTGAAATATTAATAACAATCCTGAAATACTAAGACATGAAATAATTCTTTGTTACTTACTTTCTCATCTTATACATTTGTGGATATTCAATGTTGTTTTATTTTCTTATACAACTCACCAATACCAGGTGGTGAAAAGAAAGAAACCGTGTCCCAAACTCTTCTCGACCAATCAATCGAACTTCCAATCAAATTCTCTCCAGCGGCGTCCCAAACTTCCTTCCTCTTCATTCAGCATTGCTCCGCACGTTGCCCGAAATTTCTCCTCAAACAACAGAGCAAACAACAGTTGCGACGGTACAGAATGGCCGTCAGAGCTGACTCAGAACACTTTGCAAAGTTCTAATAATTTTAGGTTATTTTCATTTTTAATGAATTAACAAGCTTCGTTATGAAATAATTGCTACTAAGAAGTTTTTAATGCACAAAGTATAAGAAATCGAGCTTATATTATATGATACAATCAAAATCTTGCAGGAATATAGTGAATTTTTAAGAAAAGATTCATTTAAATTTAATTAATGCCTTTTTTAATTTATTTTTTAATTTTTAATTGATTATTTATTAACAGAATAAACTATATTCGACTAATTAAATAAATAATTTATAATAAAAAAAAACAAAACAAAATTACAACTGACAGTAAGAAAACGAAAGAATCCGAGGTTAAATTGGTGGAAGGCAATTCTGCACACTCATCGAGCAGTTACGAGGGTCTCAATGGTTCTGGTATGTAATTTTGTAAAGCTTTAATTTTGGTCTTAATGGTTACAATATGTGATCTGGTAAAGCTTTAAATATGGCTTCGATGGTTACTGTATTTAATCTCATAAAGCTTTAAATATAGTCTCAATGGTTCTAGTGTGGAATCTCGTAGAGTTTTAAATATCAACAATGTGGCACAGGATTTTGTAATTTCTTAGAGTAAACATAATAACTAGAGATTTTATAAATGTGCTTTTAAAAATATTTCAGTGAGTGAAGAAGTTTTTGTTAGTTGCGAAGAGCATGTCAAAACAAAAAAGAATTTGTTCAACAAAGCCTTTACCGCTATCGCCCGATCTTTTAAAAGCTCTACAAAGGATTCAAGGTTTAATAAACCATTTTACATTTATTACATTGATACAAATTTCTCTTTGCAAATGTAGAGTTCTATAAACAATATACATATGTATTAACCATTCCAGATGTAAAAGCTCTCACAACTATGCAACTAATAATACGCCCGTGGCTTGGTTAGATGGTAGCCATGGTATCATTGGTAAGAAGTCAGTGAAATCTTCTTACCATGATACCTGGCCAAAGTGCAGGAATCAGTTGCTGTCTTCGTGCGCAAGCGGAAAGAAATCGAGGCCGATGTTGAACCTGCCGCACGACGACGACGGAACACGACCGGGAGACGCGGCCGCAGGGACGTCGCGTCCGGAAGAAACGTCGTCCATCGTCGCTGATGGGGATCGGAAGAAAACGTCGGAAAGAGAAAAGGATTCGTATGTTTACCACTGTGCACAGATGTCGGATCCTACCAGTTATGCCAGTGTTCGAGACGAAGGCACTATAGAAAAACTGGGGATTCGGAACTTTTCTGGCAGTGCCCAGTCGCAGCCTCTTCCTAAAATAGATAAAAGAGGTAATAAACAAACTTGTTACTGTCTGTTTTTAAAATTAATTATGAATATTTATCAGATAAATAATGAATTTTATCATATGATTTTTGTTGTTAGTTTCTGTTTCTAAACATATCACCGAAAATCCTGTGTCAGAGGCACATCAAAATGGCATTAACGTTGTCCATCTCCACGATTCTCTTGTAAAATTATACGGAAAAGAAAGCGAAAAACCACATCATCTAGACGATCATCATCGGGACGACTACAGAAATCACGTCCGCACCTGGAATGCCACAGATCGGCAGACGTTCCGATCCGGCATTTCCGAAGGGGCGTCGAACGTTGTGGAGAAGGTTCCCGGAGACCAGCTTGCAATTGCAAGCACACGTGTTTCACTTACGACCGACATTCGCGTGACGCAAGCAACATATCAGAGTCAACACAACACCAGGTTGTTCAAATATCTGAATATTAATTTTTTTCTCAATAATTGTTTTTCACTTTAATAAACGATTTAATTCTTTTACTGGCGATGGCTCGTCCAAAAACGACGCAAGTTAATTTGTTTTTGAAAATAATTTATATCATTTCTTTTATTTAAAATTTTTTCAGGAATCTGTTAAACTTCTGTAACTTACCATTTCCCGTAAACGACACCAACTCTGACGTAGATTCCACACCGAGTCGGAAAATTACGAAGCCTCCGAGAGACGGTCACATCGTTTATAAGACATTCGGAAATATTCCAGTTCTCCCGACGTCCTGCAATCAGTCATCATCGGCACCGGTATTTGATTCTTCCGGTGGAACGAATGTCAGACCGATTTTCATGTACAATGCTGCGATTCCAGCTTCGAAAATTGCAAATCAGCCGTCGAATGTAACTTTACCGCTCGCGTATCTTCCTCCGCTACCTGTCTCCGTAAACTCTTCTGTTGCACCATTTTTTCTTTTACCCAATTTGAATGCTACCAAAAATTCTGATCGATATTTTCTCACTGGCAATGAAAAAATCTCTGGCACTGGAAGTGTTAGACATGCTTTCAATAGATATCCCAACAGAAATCAACCGAGCCAGTTCTACGTCGGAACGCTCAGTGAAAGGGAAAGACGAGATTTTGAAAATGCCAAAGCAAACCAACATCTGGAGGCAAACTTCAACCATCTGCAACACCAAGAACATCTCATTCAGAAAATCCTCAAACAGCACGGAAGCGAACACGTTGCAGAATTGAAAGAAACGCGCAAGACGCGCATCGCAAATTCTCTCGGAAGTTTCCAGCAATCGCCGGAGCGAAACGTATATCCTTCAAGCCAGAGCAATAAGACGGCAGCGAACATATTATCAGAGTATCTGAACAGGTTTAAGCATAAGCCGCAAACACCGACCGGTTCGGTGGGAATCGTAACTGCCGGGAAAAGACAGTCGGCCTCGAGTTCGCTTGATGGAAGTGAGTTGTGCTTGTTTTGGTTGTGTGCTTGTTATAATTTTTTTGGTTTTCTTTGATTTCAAGTTATAATAGAGTACAAAAATCAGTCAGTTGAATTCCAATTTAGATTCTCAAAAACAAGCATCAGTAAGCTCATGGGCCGACATTGGGGACGACCAACTCAGTCTTTCTCTCATCGGCATGAACCATCCTTCATCTTGCAGGATGACCAGGTTGCATTCAGGAGAATTGAATCGATGTATTAAGGATAAAACAATAATAATTTAATTTGAAAGAATTAAGTTTTTTTTTCATGATAGTTTATAGTTTTATAGTCCTTTACACCAGCTTTTTTAAGTCTCAAATAGCTGTGTGTTTAGGAAGCACTTTAGTACTTTCTGTTATAGATCATATTTGATTCTTATAACTATCCTTCCTCTTTTATTCAAACTTGAAACTGGCTTGCAATTAGCGAAGCAGAGTTAACTGAAAGAATTAAAATTGATTCCAACCTCTTCTTTGTTGTCAGGTCCCACATCGAGACACGAAAGTCTTCAACTCCCCGCAAATCCTTCGAGTCCAGCGGAAGTGTCGGAGTTATTGCCTTGTCCGTTAGTGACAGTCTGGCAACATCGATTACAGAGGTAGGCATTTATTTTTATAACCTTTAAATTTTATTATATAACCTTTAAATTTTATTTTATAACCTTTAAATTTTATTTTATAACCTTTAAATTTTATTTTTTTAAACATTTAGCTCAATTATTTTCTTTCAGACCGGCAGCTTTAAGGCGTTTATAGTTAAAATGTCAGGTGGTTTAAAAACTTCTTTCAGTAAAATGGCCATTCAAGCTGCATCAGAGTCACAAGCGCTTGCTCACTTGGAATATTATTAATCATTATTTTTTTTAAATTTTTATCCATGCTCTAAAAACACGGCAGTGAATCATCAACTATTGCATTAAAATGTCATTCTCATGTTGCAACGTGCTAATTTTTATCATAGGATTGTGATTCTATTCTGGGAGATGCCAACAAGGTTGCAGGAGCAGACAAATTAAAGGGTCATCAGTCGAGTGTAAGCATTCAAAGCAGTCCACCAGGTGAGTGAAGTGGCATTTTAAAAATATATAAATATATTTAATTCAATTGATGTTTATCTCAAGTTGCTTCTTTTATTTAAATAATAAAAATACTTGACATATAAAAATATTTGTAAGCAATAGTTTTTTTATTATTGCCAAAATAATAGTAATAATAATAATAATAATAATAAATAAAATAAAATAATAGTTTTTTTTTTATTATTAAAATAGATTACAGAGGCAGTCTGGAAAATTCTTTTGGAGATTTCCACAAAGAATATTCCACTGCTTCCACCAGAGGGCCAGGAACATTTGAATCAAATGGAAAGTCCACAGATGATAATCTGTCTTCATCGGAAGAGTGAGATTTGCAGCGTTAATTAAAATAATAAAGTATTTATTATTAAATAATGTTTATTTATTATTAAATAATGTATATTTATTATTAAATAATGTATATTTATTATTAAATAATGTTTATTTATTATTAAATAATGTATATTTATTATTAAATAATGTATATTTATTATTAAATAATGTATATTTATTATAAACTATTTTATATTTATTATTAACTATTTTATATTTATTAGCAATTATTTTATATTTATTATTAACTATTTTATCTTTATTATTAACTTTTTTATATTTATCATTAATTTTTCATGTTTATCATTAACTATTTTATGTATTATATTTATTATAATCAATTTTTTTTATCATTTGATAAAGATTTTTTAAATAATTGAAACAGCTAAAATTTACGACAAACTAAATACCTAGCATCACCCGCAGACAGCCACGCGTGATCGTCCGTCACAAAGCCGCCCAGGAGTCCATCAAGGTGGACGTCATTGGGGGTAATGCAGTCGGTATATTCGTGTCATTCGTTTATCACGATTCGGTCATGGGTGGTCCAGATGGGGTCAGGGTCGGAGATCAAATCTTGAAGGTCTTTCTTGCCTGATTTTTTGTCGGCCCCTCGATCCAATTATTTTAAATTTAAACTGATTTTAATAATAATTTTTTATGTTTTTATTTAAATTATTTAAAAAAAAAACGATTTCAATTTGCTTATTTAAATTAATTACCAAGAAGTTTTGAAATTATGTGATAAAATAAAATTAGTAATTTATTTATTTTTTATTTTTTTCATTGTTCAAAGTTTTGTTTTCGTTTGAAGTACAACGAGCGAGACTTCGGAGGGGTCTTCCTCGAAGAAGCAGTTCTCGAGATGCGTAAACCATGCACGGAGATCAAGTGCACCGTTCAGCATTTGAAACAGAGTGCGCTCTTTTTCTGTTCTTGTTTGAGTTGATTCGTATTATTATTAAAAACTTAGGGAACATTTTAAATAACATTGTTTAGTATTACTTAATGTAGTTTGATTGACATATGTTGCGTTATCAAATGTTTAATAATAATAATAATAGTATAGCAGCAATTTACAAAGAACTCATTGATAAATGTAATTTATGTATTATTTTGTTTTAGCATTTAATCATTCATTGTTATAATCTGTTAATATGTTTAAATTTTTCTAATATTTTTTTAGTTTTATTTAGATTTTTAATAATAAAAAAATTATTTTATAACGGCTCGCTACTGTTATCCCAAAACCGATTATCGTATTTAATTTCTTTGTATTATACCGTTTTAAATCAATTCCTCATAATGTTTCGAAACAACATCTCTCCAGGATTCAATCAAATTCAAAACCAACCCGGTGACTCAATCTACGTCCGAGCCCTACGCGACCACGGCTCGGCCGGCGGCGGCGAGCTGTCCTTCTCGTCCGGGGACGTCCTGCACGTGGACAACACCTTCTTTAACAATAAATTCGGAGTCTGGTGGGCCTACCTGTTCAATCAAGAAGGCCAGAAGACCAAGTGCGGCACGATCGTCTGCCCCTCCGGCAGGTACCCCCGTTAAATTAAATTCAACTTTCGCTTTCTCTCTCTCTCTCTCTTCGTGCTACCGTCCTCGACGTCGCACTTTATGCTGATTTGAAACTGCCGTCATGGTTATCGTTGCCGTTTGTTTGCACGTGCAATTTGCTGAAGTTTACGGTTATGTTTCGTTGTTTTGAAGTCGAGAAAAATTTCTCTTTCTTTTTCGTCTCCATCTTTTCCTTTCTTCTTCTTTTTCATCTAATCATCGCGATCGTTTCTACATTACATTATGTCATAAATGATGGTACGAATACCATCAAAATATGTTTTGATTTGTTTATGTGTACAATTCTTAATGTATATAATAATAATTTTATATGTCAGTAGCTCTCCTCTGCAAGCAATATTTATATTTCTTGTTACTTGGCTTGTTACTGTTGTATAGATTTGATGCTTCAGAGGTTTATTGTTTTATTTTATTTTCTATTCTGTTAAGAGACAAAAATTTGATTCGTATTTCTACAATAGAAATTATATCTCTTCACTTCATTGCATTATAAATAGATACGTTAAAAAAACAAAATGATTTTCAGACAAGATGATGACAACAACGTCAGTAAGTGCCCAGATAAAAACCCCCACGACATCGGCGGATGCGACGGCAGAATTCCGTCGAACGCAGCGCCGTCCGGCAGCGGATCCCTCAGGAGGAGTTTTTTTAAGCACCGCAAACACCAGCGCAATAATTCGAAAGAAGACGCAGCCTCCGAGACATCGTTCTGTGAAGATGTCTTCTCTCCTCCATCATCCTCCCCTTACCTCTCATCCTTCTCTCTCCTGTCCGCTCCCGATGGTTGTTTGCTTATGTTCTTTTGTGTTTGTTTTCATTCGTCTTGCTAGGTTATGTGTGTGTATGCTGTGTTGCCTAAGCGTAGCACAACTTTTGTTCCATGTGTTTTTGTGTGAGTTTACATGTTTTGTAGTGTGTGTGTGCATATTGTGTTGTGTGTGTGTGTGTGTGAGGGTGTGTATGTGAGTTTGCATTTTTTTGAAAAATTATTGTGATCATGTTATTGAGTAACTATTTTATTTTTTCATACACTTCTCCCTTGTTTGAAATTTGATTAAATTGTTTGCTCGGATAGTTACGACAAAACCGTTCGGACTGTTTCAAAGAGTCGAGATGCACAAACGTGAGTTTTTCCGGCAGTTTCATCGTTAATAAAACTGCAATTTGTTTTATATTGGTTAATTTGCATAACGATGGTCTCCTCGTGAATCCACTGCGTTCGCTTTTATTTTTCGTAACGCACACGCTTGCAGGAAATTTATCCAACACTTCAAATCACGCAATCACTTTCATCGCATCAACTCGTCCTTCTAATCACGTAAACACTCTAATCACGTAAACACTCTAATCACGTAAACACTCTAATCACGTAAACACTCTAATCACGTAAACACTCTAATCACGTAAACACTCTAATCACGTAAATACTCTAATCACGTAAACACTCTAATCACGTAAACACTCTAATCACGTAAACACTCTAATCACGTAAACACTCTAATCACGTAAACACTCTAATCACGTAAACACTCTAATCACGTAAACACTCTAATCACGTAAACACTCTAATCACGTAAACACTCTAATCACGTAAACACTCTAATCACGTAAACACTCTAATCACATAAACACTCTAATCACGTAAAAACTCTAATCACGTAAACACCCTTATCTTCAACCCGTCCACACGATGACGGTTATGCCGGCTTCCCTCGCTACGAATTGTTTATTGCGTTTCCAGCTTCTTACGCCCGTCCGGTGTTGATTGTCGGGCCGTTTGCGGATGAAATCATCTCGAAACTTGTCACCGAGTTTCCGCTGAAGTTCTACAGATTTATCCCCGGTCGGTTTTGTTGTGTCTATGTTTTCAAATAAATATTATTATAATTTAAGAAATTGTTATTTAACTTTTTCGGTTTTTTTTTAAATTTTTTATTCAAAGTGGTTTTGAATTTCGTCTCTCCCCGTCAGAGTTTGGAAGCAAGTTTGATTACAAGGAGAGCGTCACGTACAGGACGTTGAATGGAGGAGCGAGCGTCATTTCCGTTCATTCGCTGAAGGAATCCATGAAAATGGTTTGTTGCGGACCATTTGGAGACGAAGAAAATTAAATCTTCAATGATTATTAATATTATATTAAATATTAATATAATAAATAATAATTATTATTTTTCATATTAGTGATATTAATAATAAACTTTATTTTCCAGCATAGTTATTTAATTCTTGCAAAATCCATATTTTCAAGCATTGTTCCTCAAGTTTGATAGCTTTCTAATTTTTTAGTATTTTTATGTGTGTAAATTTTTCTGTTTTTTTTTGCTGTCCAAATTCAATTGATATTTTTTCAATCACTTGCAGGGTTATCACTGCTTGATGAACTTTCCTCCTGAAGTTGTGACGAAATTTCAACCCTACGGAGTTCATTTCATCGTTCTCTTCATTAAGTTCAAGTCCCACAAACAGATCAAGTATTGATTGACATCATTTTTCTCTATCCCGACTTATAGACACGATTTATACTTCAAAGAACCGTTTCAATTCGTTCCAGACTACTTTAATTGATTCATAAATTAAGCTTTATAAATTAATTAATTAAGCTTTATAAATTAATAAATTAAGTTTTATAAATTAATTAATTGAGCTTTATAAATTAATTAAGCTTTATAAATAAATTGACAAATAAATTGACATCTATCAATTAAGTTTTATAAATTAATTAATTAAGCTTTATAAATTAATTAAGCTTTACAAATAAATTAATTAAGCTTTATAAATTAATTACTTTAATTTATAATTAATTTAATTAATTGATTATTTTCAGAGAGACGAAAGAGTCGCAGTTCTTCCAGGAGAAGATGACTTCCAAGATGTCTCGCGACCTTCTCGACAGAAATGTCGAAATGGAGAAGAAGTTCAAACATCTATTCTCCGGTAGTTTTTTTCGTCCGCTTTGTTTCGATTCGTTGCGGGTTTTCATTAGAGATGATTTAATATTTATAATCACCTAGTCGTATTCTCCTTTCTATACTTTTACCGTCTTATCATATGCTTATTTTATTTTATCATGGCATGCATTTTTCAATTTCATTTTGTCATTTTTAATTATCATAGCGCGGGCATCTACGTGTTCACTCTGGCCTGACCCTCCTACCCCACCCCTCCTGCGTGAACGTCACTAATGGATGGCTCCTAATTAACTTTACCTTATTATTTAATCCCTCTAGGATCATCTAAAATCTCTGAAGTGTGTGCTCTGTAGGGTGTAGGTTTTTGCGCAGAGAGATGAGATGCGTTCATCGGATGTTTTTATTTATTATTTTTTTTGTAGAAGTCATTCAAGGAGGCAGCTTGTCGCACATGTGCTGCCGGGTCAAAGAGGCCGTCGAGAGGGAGCAGAATAAGAAGATCTGGGTGCCCTACGGTTCTCTATGAAGCCGAACGTTCAATCTATCATAATCAACCGCTGATACCCTGCTCGTTCCCCGGAGAGAAGAAACGGGGGGGGGGCTTCGATTCATCATCAGCGCTCAAACATTTACCTGCCTACCTTTAGCCTTCTTAGTTAGGGGCTTTATATAGATTATAGTGTCTCGAGGACTTGTTAATAATACATATGCAATCTTGAATTATTCCCCGCTTGTTACATACACAGTTGTTTTTGTTCATGGATTCTATGGATTCACATTTTTTTTCTAGTTTCTTACAAACCACGCTGCTCTTGGTCATCACAAAGGCTTTGCATCGTTTGTTGTGCCTACTTCATCATATCATCCCGTTGATTTTTAACGAATTTTTGAAATTACCTAATTTTTCTCGATTTTTAAGACACCGTCTGTTTTCGCTTAAAAGAGTTTTTTTTTGTTTTATTTGCTAGCAATTTGAAAACTCGTCGATCGACAAGAAAAGCCGATTCGTGTGGGAAATTTAAATTGTGAATTTTTTTCTTGTTTTTTTTGAATTAATTTTCTTTCTCCTATTGTTACGCTCGTCATTTGTTGCCCGACTCGAATGGCGCCACTAAATTCATCTAACTTACTTTCTCTTTTATTTTTTCAATCGAGTTGTATTCATTTGTTCATTTGGTATTTTCTTTTTAAATTAAAGCTTTGAACTGTTGTATGTGTTGAATTTCCACAAAAATATCAATAGAAGGGCGAAGGAGTATACTCAAAAGTGCAAGATAGTTGTCGAGTTTAGGAGATTTTTTACCGCCATCGGATTGATATTAAACACACACAAAAAAGAATTTAAAAAAAAATCGCCTACGATCCCATTCATATGGAGGGTTTACAGCAGACGAACTATATCCCGTAATCAGTAATAAACCGGGTCGCAATTTATCGGTTGTGACGGAGCGGGGATGTGCTGTATGGTGAGTGGCTCTGAGGTAGTAGAAGAAGATGCCGGCTTGTCGGTCGGTTGTTCTCGAGCTTCCCCTGGAGGATCACGTTACTGGAGTTTCGAAAAAGGTTTTGTAGTATTTATAGACGTGGGTCGTTTTCCCCTGGCGGCAGTCCAGTTCGGTGTAATCTTCGATTTCTCCGCTCGAGTGACTGTATCTGCTGTAGGACGGAACCACTGAAAATAAAGAGAGAGAAAAAATACGCTACGCAAGATGGTTACGGAAAAGTTTAAACGATTTAACAGAGGTGTTGCGAGTACGAGTACCACGGTATCGAGTACGAGTACCACGGTATCGAGTACGAGTTCGAGTACTTGAAAAATGTACTCGAGTACGAGTATCAAGTATCAAGTACTACATCTCTGCATTTTAAAGCCCCCTCTCACATATCGAAGTGTATGATTACCAGCAAAAGTTTTATTTAGATTGTTTATTTTTTTTTATTCACGCAAAAAAATCGCTCGAAAAGATCACCAAGCACCAGCAATCCGACTGACGGGCTCGCGGAATTGATGCTCCTAGTCGCTTAGAACGTCGAAAATTTCTTGGACCTTCTCGGATTCGAACCATTCGTCTCATTGTCAACGTCGGCGTGCAAAACGCTTACTTGGCTTTTCTCATTAGTTTGTGCGCTTTTGCTTGCCATAGAGCGCTGTTGTTGTCGTTGATGAAGAGCAAAAAGAAAGTTATGATTGATATAAAGGTTTGGCGGTCGTATATGTGGGTGGAGCCCCGTAGACTGGGAAGCAGGTGGTCATGCTTGTACTAAAATTACATTTGAAAACAATGTCACGAAATTTTTAGAAAACTGTTTGTCTACTTTTTATTTGAATGAAACAGCTGTTTTTTTTTTAATCTTAACCATTTTATCATCATATCAGAGTTCTATGAGACCAATTTGGTGGTTTTGACTTGACGATCTCTCCATAACCCCGTGCCACTGTTGTGTAGGTATAACTCAACTCATCGTTCCGTCACTAGCTACCTACTCTGCTGGATTAGCAATTGTGAAAGTTGACGGACCGCGCACGTCAATCCCACAGAAAGGAAAGCAAATAGAAAAGTGACGCAAAAAATCCACCTCAGGGATGTGTCAACATGATCTCTTAAGCTTAAACATTCGGTGAGACATTGCGAACTTAATAGCCTGTCGGAAGAAGCAGAGAACGTGGAAGTAATTAAAGCTAATTACTAATTACATTAGGTAGGCCAGTTATTTCATATCCAGACTTTCCTTTCTTTTTACACACTTTTACTCAAGGATGTCTTGATATAACTACTGGATCCACAACCCATTTTGTGTCGCGGTTTAATTTGGATATAGTAGGCCATGGACTCCTAAATAAAAGCTATGATGAAAAGTAATACGAGCGTTGACTTGTTAGTTTTTACCGTGGCTAGTTTTGTATCCAACCAAATGCTGAATATAATGTTAACAATGACAAAGTTTGTAGTAGTAAATAAACTGAATTGCTGAATAAATCCAAAAAATCTTAACTCTGGAATCAGAATATAATCTTTGTCAAAATAAAACCATTCGACGACCCGACGCGCTCGAGACAATGAAATAATAAACAACGAGCTGAAGCGGCTCACAGCTTATAAGCTAGTATACGTCGATGCATGCTACATTCGCATGCCTGTACACAATCGCCTCATGTAGTCGACTCATTAGGTTCCCACCCATTCAGGTTAGTGTCCAGATAGCTTTTATTTAGGAGTCCATGAGTAGGCCTATAGCTTTCGCGCACGCAGGCTGTGCGCACGCACCAGTGCTTATAAACTCAACAGCATAAACATTCTTTACAGTTCGTTGTCGCTTTATTCAAGTTGTATTATCGTTTTCGTCGGTTTATTCTTTATTCAAGTTATATTAACGTGTTCGTTGGTTTATTCTTTATTCAAGTTGTATTAACGAGTTCGTCGGATCATTTTATTCAAGTTGTATTATCGTGTTCGTCGGTTTATTCAAGTTATATTAACGTATTAACGTAACGACGTAACATCGTAACGGACGTAACGTGTTCGTATTTTGGATTACATTTGGATTTACTTAAACTAAGCTAGTTTTAGTTACTTCTAGTAAAATTTGTTATATCAAATATGGTTAATAAGTGTTCAGCATACGGATGCAGAAGTGGATATGCCTCGAATGCTGCAAATGATGAGAAAAACAATGTTTCATTTCACGCCTTTCCGTTGAAAAATCCAGATTTATGTGCTCAATGGAATCGAGCCAACCCTCGAAAAGATTTTGTACCAAATAAAAACTCAAAAATATGCTCATTACATTTTGATCATTCAGATTTTGTGATTGGTTTTAGTGATCAGTATATGTACAAGCTGAACAGACACCAGGGTGATAATAGTGCAGAAAGACAAAGAGGAAAGTTGAAAGATGATGCAGTGCCTTCAAGATTTGAAAATGCCCCATCATATTTATCGACTCCAGCACAACAACAGCGACCAGCAACAAAGTCATCAGCTGCTAGTCGTCGTCAATTGGATATTGAGAAATGTGAAAAAGCAGAACAAGAATTTGTACAGAATGATACTATAGTTGGTTGTGAACTAAACGATATACTACAACGTTTACTAAAAGAAAGTACACTTCCTTCTGGATTTGAATTTAAACTGATAGACGACTCTATGTTGATTTATACAGTAGCTATTGAGAAAGATTTTCCAATTATTGTTTCTTCAATATTAATTAATGAAAATTTGAAAGTGACAGTTCATCATAAAACAATGCAACTTCCAAAATCATTCATGGAGGGCATTATTGACAAAGAATTGACACGAATGAGTCAATTGTTGAATTTGCTTGTTCGTCTAAAAATCTATTCAGATGATATTCCACAAAGTAACAATTTTGAAGAACAAAAACTCATTGCCACAAAACAATTGAAAAGTTGTTTACATTTGTTTGATGAAGATCAAGATGAATTTCTTCAACTTAACTTTCTCATTGGTCAATTGAAATTAATCGGTATTAGCAAACATGCACGAATTTATTCACCTGAAACTATTGTTTGGTCTTATATACTCCATTCAACAAGCCATGCAACATACATGAAAATATTAGACAGTAAAAATTTGTGCCTGCCCTCAGTAAATACTTTGAGAAAATTAACCAGAAGAGTTAAGAGTAGTAGTGATGGACTTGATAATGCCGGCTATCTAACACTTCGATTAAGCTGTCTTAATCAGTTGGAAAGGACCTGCATTTTGATGATAGACGAAATATATGTTGCAAGGCGATTAGAATATTTTGGAGGACAGATGATTGGTTTAACATCAGGAGGAGAATTGGCTAGCACCATATTGTGTTTTATGATAAAATCACTCTGTCACAAGTACAAAGACATGGTGGCCATTTATCCGATGAATAAGTTGACAGCGTTGCAGTTGTATGAATGTTACAACGAAGTCATAACTATGCTGCAAAAATTAAATGTTAATGTTGTTGGGATTTCGGTGGACAATGCAGCCGTCAATAGAAAGTTTTATGTTCATCACTTATGCAAAGGAAACTTGAAAAGCCACATAATCGATCAAAGATTCAACCAACCGATTTTCTTGTTATTTGATTCTGTGCACAATGTTAAAAACATTTATAATAATTTTTTAACTAGAAAAACATTTGACTTGCCAGAGTACAAAAGCATTTATATTAACATTTCTCAATGTACTGCAAGTTTCAAACATATAGAAGAACTGTATTATTTAGAGTTAGAAATGTTGGTGAAAAAAGCACACAAACTTAGTGCCAAATTATTTAATCCTTCAAACATCGAAAAAGTATCTGTAAAACAGGCTGTTTCCATATTTTGTCAATTTTGAAGCTAGATTCGGTTGGCTTCGACAGATGTCTGGAGGCAACTATTTCCTCTCTGACCGACAGATAGTTGAAAGTGAAACGAAAATCAAAATGATTTCTTTGCTGGGAAATTCTAAATTGACAGTCCAGAGTATTGATGATTTTATTGACGATATACACCTGGAAGTTGACGGCAATAACAATGAATTTTCAGATACCATAATTCCGAAGTTGGACAAACTGAGCTGGCCTAGTCAAAATGAAGCCAGCACAATTTATTATATAGCAGGAGCAGTAGCAAGAAGCATCTTGAATTCTACAAAATGTCTCCACTGTAGAGAAATACTGTTAGACGATGAATCTTTTCATTCAGATATTAACAACTTAAGTATTTTCCAATACTTTGATGACATTAATAGAGGAGGACTATTAAAACCAGCAGAATATGTTTTTTTGGTATGTTTAAACTGCTGGAAGGTTTTTGATTCCATGAAAAAATCAGAAGAAGTGATGAAAATGTTTTTATCATCAGCCAACCAAAAGAAATTCTTTGTAAAAATTTTAGACGAATTTGTAGAAGATGAGGAATTATTAGTAGAAAACAACTACTGTTCATCAAATCATAATGTTAAGGAAATGATCAGTGGAAGATTTTTTAATTGTTTATCAAGAAATTTTGTTAGAAATATTAATGATGACGTTTCGAATAAAACAAATTTAAATAAAAAACGTAAATTAAATAAAATTAAAAACGCTCCTTAATATTATTTTTAATTTGTCATGTTTTTTCAATAAATTCTGCTTCATTGAAATGGTGTTTGTTTTTCATTTAGATTAGAGCAAATTAAAATATCGTGTAGTCCCATATCAGGTGCACTGTGACAGCATTCGACTGAGCGCACGTAGGCCTACTAAGTAAAATTCGCTAGTATAGGTTGTGGATCCAGTAGTTATATCAAGACATCCTTGCTTTTACTTAACTTGACTTCTCTGTCTGTCTGTCTGTCGGTCGGTCGGTCGTCAAATTTTGCAATCGATTTTAAACTAACTTCCCGATGAGCTAGAGTCTTAACAATTAAAATATACCTCCGAACTAATTAATAATACATTCTATCAAATTTTCGGACCAATTGGACAAAATTTAATTACATAATTAATTGTGATATTATCGTCGAACTATTTATTGTCTATGCTAATATGCTCGTCGTTTATGTAACAGAATGTGGCCTACACAATCGATTATATAAAAGTGTGTTTTTAAAAAACTTTGTTTTTTTATTCACTTGTTTTCTTTCTTTTTTCTGCTCTCTCTCTCTCTCTCTCTCTCTCTCTCTCTCTCTCTCTCTCTCTCTCTCTCTCTCTCTCTCTCTCTCTTTCTCTCATCCCATCTCAAGACATATTCATCTTCTATACTTATTCTTGCGTTTTAGACCACCCATATCTGTTATCTCTTCAATATTTCGAGCCTCAATGGACCTCCGCGGCGGCATTGAAATTTTGAAAACAACCGAACGCTTCAATGAACGTGGTTTAACGTTTCTTGACGCTGCCGCCTTTCCTTTACGTTAGTGTTTCCGCACAAACCGCACGAACCGCACAAACCGCACGAACCGCACAAACCGCACGAACCGCACAAACCGCACGCAAAACGTCTCCTTATTGAAGATTATAAGAAGTCACTCAATGGCATTACAAGCATGTCGAAGGAAACGGGGACGAAACGGTGCAAACAGCTTTTCGCTCAGTTTTTGCTGATGTCAGTGTGGTTTTCAGAATTAAATCAGGCGTGAGATTTAAAAATTAATATTTTTTTATTACCGGAACAAAAAGAGCTCAAACGCCCACGGCGTAACTCAAAAAGTACAGCGCTACAACATACACTCACAGATCCATTAAACACGGCGGACCGGTCCTCAATTCTCGTCTCAACTCCTGTCCTTGCATAATTCATAAAGCTGCGATTCTGCTAATATTCATTCGCCTATGTGCCGTAAAACGAATTTTAACACCTGAAAATGATCTAAATTGGTTAATTGCTTGATAGGATTTGCTCGTGGTTAGTTCAGGGTCTGGGTGTTTGGAGAAGTGGGCAAGCAGCAGCCGAACGGGTGTTCAGCCTCAGGGACCAGAAATAAACCAGCCTTACTGGATTTAAAAAAAAAAATTTTTTTGCTGGGTAGGAAAAAGTATAGAATTGTCTATAACGTGTAAATGACTAAGTGAGCTGATATATTCCCACTGATAAAAAATATGCAGTTGATTCCGTGGCGCTAGAATAGACGGCCATATACAATGATTGCTGGCTTCTGAAAAAAGAGGAAAAAAAGTTTTGCGTTGAAAAGGTTTTCTACTTAAGTACACAAAAATGAGTTAAAAGAAAACTTCCTACTTTTGTACTGAAAAAAACATTTCTTCATTAAAACGAGAAAAACACTTTTAAGAGCTATTAAGTGAAATGGTCGTCTTCACCATTACTGCCAACAATGTCATCGTCATCACATCACCTTCATTGCTGTCACGAGTGTCATGTCATCATCAACACCACCAACAATATCATCTTCTTCATCATCATCATCATCATCATCATCATCATCATCATCATCATCATCATCATCATCATCATCATCATCATCATCATCATCATCATCATCATCATCATCATCATCATCATCATCATCATCATCATCACCATTCTCATCGTTGTCGTCGTTTTCGTCGTTATCGTCATCGGCGTCGTCTTCGTCATCGTCATCATCATGGTCAACAACATCATCACCACCACCATGACCACCATCATTATCACCGGCATAATTGTCACCGCTATGGTGGCACTTTAAAACTAACTGGCAACTACGTGTCACCAACAAACGCAAAGTGATACGAAGCGAAAACGGAAGATTCCCCAACCAAATATATTTCTCGACCAGCTGCCCATTTATGGACATCTGCTGCTTATTCCAAGAAAAAGTCAAACCTTAGTGGACGTGAATCATCTAAATGATTAATAATAAAAAGGATAATAAATACGCTGTAATAATGGGTATAAAACGTATATATATATATATATATATATATATATATATATATATATATATATATATATATATATATATATATATATATATATATATATATATATATATATATATATATATATATATATATATATATATATATATATATATAATGAGACTTGAACAAAGTTTTTTAAAAACTGAATGAAGGAAAATACAACACACATACAATGGCAGATTATCACTATGTGAGCAATTTCTCAGTAATTTCTTGCATATTTATAAAAATTTAATTATTCGATTTACAAATTACAGTTATACCGAAGTTGTGTGAACGTAACACATGTTGAAAAGATTTGAATGCTCGTATGTTTAACACTTCATGAGATGACACCCGGACAGCAGCCTAAACGGATAAAACACCATTGGCAACGTCCACACATTAAGCGTAATGAATGGAAACACAAGCCACACATGCAAACATACATACATACATACATACATACATACGTACATACGTACATACGTACATACGTACATACGTACATACGTACATACGTACATACGTACATACGTACATACGTACATACATACATACATACATACATACACACATCCATACACACATGCACATACATACACACACATACATACATTCATCGATAGCACACACGCATCTGACATACAGTACCCGTATCAGTACTGATCCAGGTTAAATGTACTTCGTAGTACTGCAACTTTCGCACAGTACTGTTTTATTGACAGCACGTGGCGACAAAGGACCACGCTAGATTAAACGTCCGAAAGCTAGGAAGGCAATTAAGCGACTGAACGTTGTTGGCGATTGGAAATAAAATGAATATTAAATAAACGCAAGAATTTCACTTTTAGTTCTTTTTTGCTCGTTCCTTCTCCGTATTTGTACATTTCACGTTTGGTACCTCTATGTTTTTCTCTGTATCTCTGCGTCTCTACAAATCGTTTTTCTTTCTCAAATTTTTATTTTCTTCTCCGTCGACGTCATCAGCATCATAATCATCACCATCATATTCATCACCATCATATTCATCACCATCACCACTATCATCACCACCACCCCCATCGCTGCCACCACCATTATCATCGTCATATTGTCATCGTCATCGTTGTCATCATCATCGTCATCATCATCGTCATCATCATCATCATCATCATCATCATCATCATCATCATCATCATCATCATCATCGTCATCATCATCATCATCATCATCATCATCATCATCATCATCATCATCATCATCATCATCATCATCATCATCATCATCGTCATCACCACCCCCACCACCACTGTGCTTTCTTTCACTTGCCGCTCTGCTGGAAAAGGTCATCCAGAATCCTTTAATATGCACGTCTTACCGCTCCCTAGGCCGTTCCGTCAACACAAGTCCTAATTGGACGCCGCAGCTGAGCTCCAGGAATTCTCGCTTGGCGTGGTCGAGCATCCGCATCCTCACGAAGTTTATATCGACGGAGAGTCTGGAGTGGGAATTTAACGGAGTGGTTGGTGGAAAAATAAACACTTTTGGAGTGGAGTTTTATTTTTTAGTCATCATCATCATCACTCCAGTAATCAATCATCATCATCTTCGTCGTCGTCGTCGTCATCGCCATCGTCTTCGTCATCGTCATCGTCAACGTCATCACCATTATTATTATCATCATAATCATCATCATCGTTATCATCATCATCATCATAATGATCATCATCGTCATCATCATAATCACGGTCATTATCATCACCACCGCCATCCTTTCCAAGTGAGCACGTGCTGTCTCAGAGTAATGGCAAACAAAACAGCCATTCGGATTCAACGTAATTGGATCCTCAATGCATCTGATTTAGCGGAAGCCATATTGGAAAATGGCGGCTCAGCTTTTAATTACATGAAGGAAAGAACACGTGACCATTGTAGATGATTATGTATGGACAGCGGAAGAGTAATAAAACAAAAACAAAAAACCTACAAACTTATGTGACAAGCAATAATTCATTATGATTTGATATAAAAAAAATTATTAGGGCGTGAACCGGCTTGTATAAATAACCCTAGGAGGCGGTTGCTTGCAGGGTTTGCGTTTGATGTTTTTTTTTCATAACTCTTTCTTTCACTCTCACCCTTATTGCTGCATTTCTTTTTTCTCACTGTGTGCATGACTGTGTGTATGTGTTTGTTTGTTTGTATGTATGTGTGTGTGTGTTTGTGTGGGAGTGTGTGTGTGTTTGTGTGTGTGTGAGTGTTTGTGTGAGTGTGTATGTGTGTTTGTGTGTGAGTGTGCGTGTTTGTGTATGTTTGTGTGTGTTTGTGTGAGTGTGTATGAGTATGTGTGTGTGTGTGTGTGTGTATGAGTATGTGTGTGTGTGTGAGTGTGTGTGTGTGTGAGTGTGTGTGTAAGCCAACTCCTGTTTTGTTCAGTGCTGCTGATGTCAGCGTGCTTGTCTCTGTCGGTATGTTCCTGCTTGAACCGGATGAAACTGAACACGACAGTCGTGCTTATAAAGAGGAAACGTAACCGAAGACGAGTTTCCAGGAAAGATTTCCGTTTAGAAACAATTATTTTCATGATTTTTTCATTAATTAATTAATTAATTTATTTTATTTTTCTGTTTTATAATAATATGAAAAGTTTGTTATTGATAATTCAATTTATTAATTAGTTACGCAAACGGTCGGAAGATGAAATGATGAAAGCGAAGTTGAAACAAGAGATGAATCGATAAGCAAATAAATCAAATTATAGTATAACGAAGGGTGCAGAATATCAAAGCAATTTAAAAAATATATATATTTGTTTCTGAGTTTGTTTGTCTGTTTGCATGGCTGAATGTCTGTCTGGTTGTATGCCTGTAAATCCGGTTACAAGTGTATCTGTCTTGGTGCATGTCTCTACATATGGTTGCATGTCTGTCTACTGGGTGTAAGCGTTTAACTAGGTTTATGAGTGTGTTTGTCTGTTCTGTTTCGTATGTCTGAACGTATCCGTTAGAGTAATTCACGGGCGGGTTCGGGCCGGGCCGGGTCAGCAGACCAGGCCGAGATTTTTTGTGCCAGGGTGGACTCCGCTCTACTTAACACTTGTCGAGCCAGGAATTTTGGTCTATGAAACGGGCCAGACCGGGCCGCAAAAAATCTGCCCGTGCAATGCTCTTGTATGCGTGCCTGGCAGGCTGGTTCCACGATTGTGTCCTTCTGGTTCGAGCACTCTTATTATGATATGACTTTTATTCAAACAACATAAAAAATTTATAGAATAAAGCGCATAAATTCAAATATTTAAACAAAAAAACGAAGAAACAAACAAACATACACACATGCACGCACACACACACACGCAAGCGCATACATACACACATACGTTCACATACACACACGCACGCACGCGCACACGCACACACACACGTAAACGCATATGACGTCTAGAGGAATGGAATGCAACATGCAAGGAAGGGAAGATTTATTGCAATTTCATAGGGGCACGTTTTCACGTGAATGGCGAAAAAGAAGATAAGTTTATAAGAAATAAGAAAAAAAAATTATGAGACGAAAAATATAATTTATTATTATTAAACTATAAATGAAAATAAAAGTTATAACATTGTTCATAATAATGATACTTATAACTAACTATAATTATAATTATGTCAAAAAAAATAAAAAACAACTACAACATATTAGACACAAGTTCATCATTTTTTATTTTATCTTTTATTGAAGTGCCTAAAGTATTGATTAAGAAAAGATTTACATCCACAGGAAAAAAGAGGGGGGAATCAGATGGAGTAAGGGGGCTTAGAAAACTCGCAAGTGCTGCATTTTACCAAACTGGTTTCTGGGGTCTCACCCTAGACATCTAGTCAGTAAAGATATGGAAAAAAAAACTTGAAATAGATGGGTGCTGGAAAAGTTTGGCAAAAGGAGAGGGTGAACCCAGACACCCAAAAGTTTTTTTTATAGGTAAGATCGCTACTCTTGATTACATCTGAATCTAAATATAAAGAAACCTGAAATAAATGACTGTTTTTTTAATAGCTTTTGAATGGGATTGTAAATGTTCATGCTTCGATTACTTTATTTATGGTTGAAGCTTTTCTCGGATTTGTGCGTCTGAAATAATTAAACATAGTAGAAGCTCTGTTTGCATGTGTGTGTTTGTGTGTATGTGTGTGTGTGTGTATGTGTGTGTACCTGATTGTGCTCGTGAGTGTGTTTGCTTGTTTGTGTGTGTGTATGTGTGTGTATGTATGTGTGTGGATGTTTATAATGGAGCAGTGAAAGATAAAGAGACAACGATGGCACTGCCAATGATGTCAACAACAACAACAACAACAACAGTACTAGTGATGACGAGGATTACGACGACGACGAATTGGATTCCGACCGCGCATACAAGAAGTAATCCAGAAAATCGAAAGCGGAATGGAATTGGTTCCAACTGAACGGGACCGGAGCACTACAAAGAAGTAATTGAAGCTGACATCCAAAAAAAAAAAGAAAAAAATATATTTCCCAGTATTGTTGTGTTTGTTTGACCCTGCACCAGAGACATCTATTTTTTCCAAACGTCATTATAGCAAGGTCGAAGTTCAAGTGAGTTCTTTTTTTTCTTTTACTCGGTAATTATAAAAAAAAATCAAAAATCTTTATTTTAAGTCAGTTTAGTTTTTCCTAAACGTGCTTGACCTGGTGACCTTTGCGGGTAATTTCTGAGAATGAAAAAAAAAATCACTCCATCAACCCGATCGATCCAGACGCATTAAAGCGTTATTAAAAACACCCGAGATAACTGAGACAGTCGTTCTTTAAATACTCTCTTTAACCAAGCCTTTTGGGAAAAGAAAATAGCGGTTTTTAAGAGATGTTATTATTACTTTAGTCAGCCGACAGCCATTTTGGAAAGATAAACAACAACTGATTTATTTATATCTCCAAAGAACGTATATAAACGCTAGGCAACAAAACACAAAATAAAAATTATATTCTAACACAAAAACTTCTATATTACTTCACTAACAAGAAAATAGCGGTTGTTAAGTATATACATCGTGGTGCTTTAGATAATAAGAGGAATTCCAAATGAATTTGAAAAATCATTACAACGTAACACTAACGTAACGTTATAAGATTATTGTAATGTTATAAAAGTACTGTAATGTTATAAGAATATTGAAATGTTATAAAAGTATTTTAATGTTATAGTATTGTAATGTTATAGTATTTTAATGTTATAGTATTGTAATGTTATAGTATTGTAATGTTATAGTATTGTAATGTTATAGTATTGTAATGTTATACTATTGTAATGTTATAGTATTGTAATGTTATAAGAGTATTGTAACGTTAAAAGCCAATATTTTTATTTCGTAAATTCCGTCAATTTGACAACTTCGGAAAATACAGCCATTACTCATCATCCGATTAATTTTGTTTACATCATCCATATTTGTTCAACTTTATTTCATTGATTAATTTTGTTTACATCAGCCATATTTGTTTAATTTTATTCAATTGATTAATTTTGTTTACATCAACCATATATGTTTATTTTCATTAAAACGATTTATTTTGTTTATTTGATTTCTAAGAACGGTGCTGCTTGAATTAGCTCAACACAAACCTCCGAACTACCAAGGAGATACGAGCGGCTCGTGCGGGCTGAAAAGGGGGTGTTTCTACCACCTCACGCACACCACAACAGCCCATCAATACTTTCCCTGACTCCCCCCACTGCGGTAGGAATGTTTATTTCAGCCGCAAACATTTTACGTCTTTCGCGAAGAATATGCTTCGATCATTGTTTGTGACATTCACACCCCTTCGGTAACAATTCAAATTGGATAAGGAAAGTCGATAATTAAAAAAAAATTGAGTTAAAAAACCTAATTTGATTGTCTTCATTGTAACAGTCGCAACAAAACCCCTCAGAGCAAAAAACTGGAATAAAAACCGAAAAAAAATTATTTTTTTTTATTTATACAAAAAAGTCTCACCGATTTCGATGAGTTCACGAGGTTAACGCTTACTGGTCATTAGGTGCCACTTTGGTGGAGGTGTGAGGGGGAGGGGGTGGTGGAATTAAATAAGGTGAAAATTTCTCCGAGAGTCATCTTAATCTTATTTAAATGGAATTTTTTTTACTTTATAAATCTTGAGATGAATGACACAAGTCACATGAATGACAGATGTCACACGCATGACGCAAGTCGCACGTATGACGCTAGTCACACAAACGAATCAAGTCACATAAATGATGCAAGTCACACAAAAGATTCAAGTCACACAAATGACGCAAGTCACACGTATGCCGCAAGTCACATATAATCATCGTCTGAATGCACTTTATATTTTTGACATGACCCCTCATCAGGACGTCAATTTCTGCAAAAACAATTCGGAATGTTTTTTTTGTTTGCTTAAAAATTTAATTTTTAGCTGTCTACGTTGTTTAAGCAGTTTTTTTTATTATAATATTTATTTTGGACAAAATCAGGCTGACTACCACCCATATATAAAACGCGATGCTTTAAAAATATTGTTTTTAATTGTTTTAGCGTGGTTAAAACCTGAAAAAGAACTGAGATGGCAACCATATTCTTCGGTAAGATTTCTCAACTTCCCTGCCACAGCTGCTTCCTACTCAACTCCGTGGTTCATTATTAAGATCTCTTTTTAATTTAATTTTTAACAGTGTGTATCGTATAATAAATATACAGATCTGCCATTTGTGAAGGCACTGCCATTTGTGAACGTTAAAAAAAAGACTTGGCAAAAAAAACGTCAGCACAATATTTTCATTCAGTTTTTTCCGTTTTTCTCGGACCAGCCCTGATTTTCTCGATTCCCATTTAACAGAATAATCGCCCAAGCCCCCCCGAAACATGCAATAGAAAGCCCCCGAAACATGTAATAGAAAGCCCCCGAAACATGTAATAGAGAGACTCAACGTACGCGTCGCCCACGGAGACTGCGAGTCCATCAACGGGGTCGTTCCTATGACGACCGGCTGGGAGAGCTCGAACTGGGGCGAATCGTCGCGTTCGAAGAGAATTCCAACCTGTTGGTGAGGGAGAAAAAACTTTTTAAAGTTGATCATTTTTTTTCGTATAAAGATTTTAAGGATAAAAAACTATATGCATGTGTACAATAGCGGATCTAGGGGAGACCTGGGAAGGCCGGGGGCATGGCCCCTCCCGTGGATTTCAAAATTTACTTTTTTGAGACATTAAAATTTTTTTTTTAACAATATTAATACCAGAAAGGCCGTTTAAAACTAGGAATAAGTGAGAAAAAATTCAAGTTGACCAAATTTAGAAGAAAAAATGAATAATTTTTAAAGAAATTACAAATTTTTCAGTATCCGGATTATGTTTTCCAATGGGATTTGTGGATATAAAATCAATTTTTTGCACCTCCCGACGTCTTTGCCCTCCGCCGGTTTTGGCCCCTCCCGCCATTTGCTTGGCCCTCAGCCAAAGAAATCTAGATCCGCCACTGAATGTGTATAACGCTTGTCACGCGCACCGAATTAGCTCAGCTGAAGTGCCAAAGTCAAGTGCGTCCCGCCCTCTGACTGTCGCTCGCTTGCACACTCGCTGCTTCTTCAGCTGCTGACACGCGTCAGGGACACGACGATCGTACATCACTTTTAATGGAACTTAATCAAAGATTCTTTTCTAGTGAAAAGTAAAAAAAAGAGAAGAAAAAGAAATCCTCGGTCACCGCTCCTTCATTATCTCCGCTCGCTCCTTGCCGCCGCTCTTCTCCACATCTCTCCGCTCGCTCGGCAACCTGCAAAGTACCGATCACGCAATCCTGTCATCCTGACGTGCCAGATGGTCGAGGGAAACGGAAAATTGTCTTGCCGGTACATGGAAAAGTCTGCTTTTTCATTATTAGCAGTGCTGATGCGCTCGATTTTGCTTTATTGCACTTTCGATGCGCGCTGGGTTCTCAACTCAGAAGAACCGTTTTTATGGGGTTTGTTATTTAACACGGAGGGTTTTCTACAATGGAGAACCGTTTTTATGGAGCTGTTATTTAACACGAGCGTCGATTGTAATTAGCGCTTTTGTCTGCTGCTGTTGTTGGGATGCACAGAAGTTTCTATGGGGATCGATGGATGGATGGATGGATGTATGGATGGATGTATGTATGGATGGATGGATGGATGGATGTATGGATGGATGTATGGATGGATGTATGTATGGATGGATGGATGGATGGATGGATGTATGGATGGATGTATGGATGGATGTATGGATGGATGTATGGATGGATGTATGGATGGATGTATGGATGGATGTATGGATGGATGTATGGATGGATGTATGGATGGATGTATGGATGGATGTATGGATGGATGTATGGATGGATGTATGGATGGATGTATGGATGGATGTATGGATGGATGTATGGATGGATGTATGGATGGATGTATGGATGGATGTATGGATGGATGTATGGATGGATGTATGGATGGATGTATGGATGGATGTATGGATGGATGTATGGATGGATGTATGGATGGATGTATGGATGGATGTATGGATGGATGTATGGATGGATGTATGGATGGAAAAATGAACGAACCCTAGAAAACTGGAAAAATGAACGGGTGAATAACTGGATAAATACAAGGAGGGAGAAGTTGTAGATTGATGGACGTATGGAAGTGCATCAGTCACGTGATAATGAGACAATGGGTATATGGATGAGTATATGGCTGAATGAATGAACGAACGAACGAACGAACAAACGAACGAACGAACGAACGAACGAACGAACGAACGAACGAACGAACGAACAAACGAACGGACGGACGGATGGAAGGATGGAAGGATGGAAGGATGGAAGGATGGAAGGATGGAAGGATGGAAGGATGGAAGGATGGAAGGATGGAAGGATGGAAGGATGGAAGGATGGAAGGATGGAAGAATGGATGGTTGGATGGGTGGACGGACGGACGGATGGATGGATGGATGTATAGGTTGGCGGATGGATAGATAAAAAATGGATGAATAGAGGGCTAGATGTATGGATGGCTGGATATATCATCAAGCACTATCTGCTGCTGGGACCGGTCAAAGAGAGCGTATAACTCAATTCTTTCATTATTTGCTTGAACAAAAATTATAGGCTCTTGACCAAATGGTTTTGAATGAAAGCCTATGGCAGATGTGCAGATGTGCTAGTATCTTTAACGCAGTTGAGTGTTCGATGGATAATTTCCATTCACAGCTCAGGTGTCGCATGTGTTCAGCTGTCAACGAACTCCATCAATACCTCACGCGCGGTGTCCAGAATCATACCAATAGAACCACCTCTGTTTCCTCGTTAATTCGTTAAAACAACTTTCAGCGTGAACGTTTTCTCAGGCACCATCATTCTTACAACCACCATCACCCATGCCTCATCGTCGTCATCATCGTCATCGTCATCATCATCATCCCCATCATTATCATCATCACCCAATCAGAATCATCATCCCTCCATCATCATCATCATCACCACTCTCTCCATCGCCACTACAACCATGAAAGCCATCCGGTGGCTACTCACTGCAACTGAATAACTAATGCCGAGTAGCTGATCGCTCGACAGGTGCGTGGTCGGCAGAGGGGGTATGTGGATGATGTCGTGATAGTATGCCGTGTCCCCCGCCATCACGACGCCCCCTGACACTCTGAAGATGTCTTTTATACCTCGTTTGACGTTCTGAAAAATGAAATAAAACGAAATTTGTCATAAAAAGTACAAAAAAAGTTATTACAAGACTTTTGTGAAGATGTATTTTTTCTTTCTTTTTGTAACGTTCATCATTTCTTCCCGCAGAGTTCTGTTGATTCGGTTTCGTCTCGGAACGAGTAGAAATGCTTTGCAATGCAATGACAATATTCTAGAATCGAATCGCCGTTTCAATTTACACGAACATTCCCATTTATACGAACATTTCTATTTAAACGAACATTCCCATTTACACGAACATTCCCACTTATACGAACATTCCCACTTATACGAGCATTCCAACTTATACCAACATTCCCATTTATACCAACATTCCTATTTATACGATAAAACTCTCGACAATGCACACGCGCAGAGGTTTTCTATCTTCTACTGCCACCGCCAGCCACCAACGTCATTTCTTGCCTCAACTGAACTGTACTTGAACTCAAAAGAGACAGTCTAAAGCAGATCCAGTCCCACTGTCTCAGCGTAGCTCTTGAAAGAATGTGCCTCTACCGGCACAACTTTTAAGCTACTTCTTTTCTATCAGTACTTTTCCATAGGTTTTACAATCTGCCAACACCACTCATGTACTGACAAAGCTTTATCCCGATCCACCTGATCTAACACATTACATTCTAATTTCTCAGTACTTCCAGAGATCTGGAATCGGGCGGTAAATTGGCTGTTAGTAAGTTACATCAAGTCCAGTGACTTTTCCCAGAGTTACAGTCTGCACGACCGATGTTTTTCTAGACGGAGGTCACTCTAACGCAGGATCTATCTGACATCATGTCGGCTGAAAATTGCTTCAATTTTGTGCTACGGTCCGTGCTGAAAATGTCGGTTACCTTCAACATCGTCAGCCATCAGATAATATGACAACAACTGAAAGTTTCCCACGAAAATGAATCTATGGTTTTTGAGAGGGTACGGGGCGGAGTCCCGTATTTGTTGGAGTTTCTCAATGTAAACCCACCAGCCCCGTCGGCAAATACGACAAGATTATGTCAGTTCTACGTGATGAAAATCAGTTTAAAAATCAGTAAACACTGTAAACAGGCACAGCTCCATATTCTTAGTTAAGTGCTTCAAAAATCTGGCTCTGCGGTACTTTTGCTGCCAACATGTCAACCCTCTAACGGGGGAATGACATTCTTCCTATTTCAATCTAAAGCAAAATTTAAAAAAAAATATGATTTTAGCTGTTTTTTTGTTTAACAATACAATGTTTTTTTTTAAATTACATGGTTATTACATTACAACCCAACGTGGAATGAAGGAATTTTTTCAAACTTTTGTGCATGCATTTTTGTGTGATTTCTAACAAGATTTAAAAAAAGTTATCTCTTCTTGTTTACTTGTTTCTTTATTGGCTACATCGTTAGGACATGGCCTCTTATCTAAACAGTTTGTTTTATGCTGATCACTCTTTTTTGTGTGTTTAGTTTTTTGTATTTTTCCACCTAAAAAAAATTGAAAAATGAAATAAACAAAACAACACCTGAAATAAAGAAAAGAAACATGGAAAGAAATCGTAAAACACAATTCTAGACGTTCTCTTGCCACTTCTGTCTTGTTTTAATACGTATTTATTACACGACATTTAATAACACTATATATTTATCACACATACACACACAAACACACACGCACACGCATTACACACGCAAAAGTGTGCACACATACATACATACATACATACATACATACATACATAAATCTATATATATAAAAGAACATGTCCTGACTGACTGACAGATGACTGACTGATAATCAACGCCGAGCTCAAACGCCTTATCCTAGGAACGTGAAATTTGGAACTTATATTACTTTTATAGCGTAAACATCCGTTAAGAAAGGATTTTTGAAAATTTTGCTCCTGAGGGGAAAAAACTGGAAAACAAACTTTTTTCAAAACATATTTTCTAAAAAATTTTTCTGAAATTTGGTATATAGATTCTTTTTGAAAATTAAAAAGATACATGTTTCACCATTTTTTGAAAATTCGGTTTCCCGGACCTTAAATGTGGGTTGGAAAATTGGGTTATTTGGTTTTTAAAGTAGCTTCTACTCAAAAACTTTTAATGCTACAATAGTAAAAATTAGTATTTAGTTTCTACTCCAAAAATAATGAAATACGTATTTTAGCATTTTTTGAAAATTTGGTTTCCAGGACTTCAAATGTTGGGTGGAAAATAGGGCTATTTGTCTTTTATAGTAACTGCTACTCAAAAACAGTAAATACCACAGATGTAAAAATTATTATTTAGTTTCTTTTCTAAAAATAAAGATATACGTGTTTCACCATTTTTCACAAATTTGGTTTCCCGGACCTCAAATGTGGGTTGGAAAATTGGGTTATTTGGTTTTTAAAGTAGATGCTACTCAAAAACTGTGAATGCTACAGGAGTAAAAATTAGTATATAGTTTCTACTTCAAAAATAATGAAAGACGTGTTTTAGCATTTTTTGAAAATTTGGTTTCCAGGACTTCAAATGTGGGGTGGAAAATAGGGTTATTTGTTTTTTTAAAGTAACTGCTACTCAAAAACTGTAAATACCACAGATGTAAAAATTAGTATTTAGTTTCTATTCTAAAAATAAAGATATACGTGTTTCACCATTTTTTTACAAATTTGGTTATAGGACCTTAAATGTGGGGTGGACAATAGGATTACTTGGTTCTTAAAGTTGCTGCTACTCAAAAACTGTGAATGCTACAAAAGTAAAAATTAGTATTTAGTTTCTACTCTAAAAATAATGATATAAGTGTTTCACCATTTTTTGAAATTTTGGTTTTCAGGACCTCAAATGTGGGGTGGAAAAAAGGTTTCTTTGGTTTTTAAAGTAACTGCTACTCAAAAACTGTGAATGCTACAGATGTCAAAATTAGTATTTAGTATATACTCAAAAAATAATGATATAAGTGTTTCAACTTTTTTTAAAAATTTGGTTTCCAGGACCTCAAATGTGGGGTGGAAATAAGGGTTATTTGATTTCAAAATAACTGCTACTCAAAAACTGTAAGTGCTACAAATGTAAAAATTAGTATTTTGAAGTTTTGTGCCGGTTAAAAGTAGCTAAGTCCAGTTTATCACCGGCCGGGTCAAACCTTTATTTTAGAGTCTTCACACGGGCCAGGCCAAACCTTAAATCAAGGTGGGACGGGCCGAGATTTTTCACCAAGTATATAGATGTTTTAGTGATTTTAGGGTTTTATTTGGGCCGGGCCAAACCTGAAGTCAAGGTGGGACGGGCCGAAGTTTTTCATCAAGTATATAGAACTTCTAGGCCTGTAAAAAGGGGCCGGGCCTAATTCAGACGGGCTGTGCCGGGCCAGGAGTTCGGGTTTTTAAAACGGGCTGGGCTAAGTTGTCGACGGGCCTAGCCGAGACCTAAACAATTGATCTCTACTATGGATGCACTGTTCAAACTCTCTAATTTCATGCGAGCGAAGCCGCTACGGGCACTGCTAGTACATACATACATACATACATACATACATACATACATATATATATCGTATATATATATATATATATATATATATATATATATATATATATATATATATATATATATATATACGATATATATATATATATATCTATATATATAAAAGAACATGTCCTGACTGACTGACTGACTGACTGATAATCAACGCCGAGCTCAAACGCCTCATCCTAAGAACGTGAAATTTGGAACTTATATTACTTTTATAGCGTAAACATTTGCTAAGAAAGGATTTTTGAAAATTTTGCTCCTGAGGGGAAAAAACTGGAAAACAAACTTTTTTCTAAAACAATGTATATCTCGAAAACCAAAAATGAGGAAATTTTGAAATTTGGTATATAGATTCTTTTTGAAAAATAAAAAGACACGCGTTTCACCATTTTTTTTAAATTGCAGTACTCTACTATGTATGAACGGTTCAAATTCTCTAATTTCATGCGAGCGAAGCGGCTACGGGTACTGCTAGTCTATATATATAAAAGAACATGTCCTGACTGACTGACTGACTGACTGACTGATAATCAACGCCGAGCTCAAACGCCTCATCCTAGGAACGTGAAATTTGGAACTTATATTACTTTTATAGCGTAAACATCCGCTAAGAAAGGATTTTTAAAAATTTTGCTCATGAGGGGAAAAAACTGGAAAACAAACTTTTTTCTAAAACAATGTATATCTCGAAAACCAAAAATGAGGAGATTTTGAAATTAGGTATATAGATTCTTTTTGAAAAATAAAAAGATACGTGTTTCACCATTTTTTTAAAATTCGGTTTCCCGGACCTCAAATGTGGGTTGGAAAATTGGGTTATTTGGTTTTTAAAGTAGCTTCTACTCAAAAACTGTTAATGCTACAGGAGTACAAATTAGTATTTAGTTTCTACTCCAAAAATAATGAAATACGTGTTTTAGCATTTTTTGAAAATTTGGTTTCCAGGACTTCAAATGTGGGGTGGAAAATAGGGCTAATTGTCTTTTATAGTAACTGCTACTCAAAAACAGTAAATACCATAGATGTAAAAATTATTATTTAGTTTCTTTTCTAAAAATAAAGATATACGTGTTTCACCATTTTTTACAAATTTGGTTTCCCGGACCTCAAATGTGGGTTGGAAAATTGGGTTATTTATTTGATTTTTAAAGTAGCTTCTACTCAAAAACTGTTAATGCTACAAAAGTAAAAATTAGTATTTAGTTTCTACTCTAAAAATAATGATATACGGGTTTCACAATTTTTTGAAAATTTGGTTTTCAGGACTTCAAATGTGGGGTGGAAAATAGGGTTATTTGGTTTTTAAAGTAACTGCTACTCAACAACTGTAATTGCCACAGATGTAAAAATTAATACTTAGTATCTACTCAAAAAAAAAGATATACGTGTTTCATCATTTTTTGGGTTATTTGGTTTTTAAAGTAGCTGCTACTCAAAAACTGTTAATGCTACAGAAGTAAAAATTAGTATTTAGTTTCTACTCCAAAAATAATGAAATACGTGTTTTAGCATTTTTTGAAAATTTGGTTTCCAGGACCTCAAATGTGGGGTGGAAATAAGGGTTATTTGATTTCAAAATAACTGCTACTCACAAACTGTAAGTGCTACAAATGTAAAAATTAGTATTTTGAAGTTTTGTGCCGGTTAAAAGTAGCTAAGTCCAGTTTATCATCGGCCGGGCCAAGCCGTTATTTTAGAGTTTTCACACGGGCCAGGCCAAACCTTAAATCAAAGTGGGACGGGCCGAGGTTTTTCACCAAGTATATAGATATTTTAGTGATTTTAGGGTCTTCAGTTTGGCCGGGCAAAACCTGAGGTCAAGGTGGGACGGGCCGAAGTTTTTCATCAAGTATATAGAACTTCTAGGCCTGTAAAAATGGGCCGGGCCTAATTCAGACGGGCTGTGCCGGGCCAGGAGTTTGGGTTTTTAAAACGGGCTGGGCTAATTTGTCGAAGGGCCGAGCCGAGACCTAAAAAATGATCTCTACTATGGATGCACGGTTTAAACTCTCTAATTTCATGCGAGCGAAGCCGCTACGGGCACTGCTAGTATATATATATATACGATATATAAATTTTATTATTCTTGAATTTTGCTTGAATATTTTGTTTTTTGTATGCAAATGTTTTCAAAATAAAAACTTCTTAGAAAAATTTAAAGTGAAAATTAAAAGCCACTTGCCTGACGTGAACTTTTAATGGAAGCATCGTCGCAGTTGTTTCTGAAACGCAGCTCTGTGATCTAAAAGTGGGATGGAATGAAGAGAGTAAGACACGACACAAGATGAAGTGTAATAGGAAAAAAACAGAAGAGCCAGAGAGAGATAGAGAAAGAGACAGAGAGTCATAGAGAGAAAGATTTATAGAGAACGAGAGAGAGCCATAGAGATACAGATTTAGAGAGGGAGAGAGAGAGAGAGAGAAATAGAAAGAGAGAGAGAGAGAGAGAGAGAGAGAGAGAGAGAGAGAGAGAGAGAGAGAGAGAGAGAGAGAGAGAAGAAACACAGTGTCACAGAAATAGCGAAAGAGAAGAAAAGGAAAGTACTAAAAGAGGAGTTTCAATTGTATAGCTACGTTTTAAATCTTAATTGGCGAGATAGGAGAATCTCCCTCCAAAGACGAACCAAGGGCACGACCATGGGTATATACAATTTTCAAGAAGCCAATAATGACAGGGGAAGATGCCCAGGCCAGGGCGGCTTAGATTTAGCGATTTTCAATACTGCATTCAACGAAATTCACAGAAAGAATTTGTTGCCGTTTAAAAATACAATAACACGAATAATAAAAATTCAAAATAAATCCAGTGCACAATAAAATCGTAGCGGGCAAGTCTACCTACCCCCCTGCCTACTGATGCATGCAGTCAAGGTTGAGTTTAATCGTGTTATTTGTATTGCGTGTCAAATATCTCGCACAGAGGTGGGCAGGGGTTGGGCTGGCCCATGGGTCGGATTGGGTTAGGTCCAATATTTTGACACATGCGTGGATTGGGTTGAGTTGGAAAAAAAATTGAAGAAATATTTTTAATTAACAAAAATGTGAGTGTTGTGTTGGTTTGGGTTAGAAAATTTATCTTTTCCGGTAGCTTGAGTTGGGTTGGGTTGAAAAAGTAGTGGGATGGATTGGGTCGCCAAAAAAAGAACCCAAGCCCACCTCTGCAATCGCATGTGAGTATTGACCGTTTAAACCCACACGATGTTGAAAAAAAAATCTTCGTCGCTATTTCAACCTTCCATAACCTTTTCGCCCTCTGCCCTCAAACTCACCTGTTGCATGGTGACGTAGGTGGCTCTGATTTCTCTCCAGCTCTGGTTCCTGACCTCGGCCGTCACGTTGATATCCTCACCGGGTACGAACCCCGTTTTTTCCAGGCTCAAAGCGCAGACGATCTTCTCCAGTTGCTCGTCGAAGTCTTCGGCTTTCAAGCTGACCTCGGTGTTCTTGAGACACAACTCAACGATGCTACTCCGCTTCGAGTCCGACTGCTGCTGGTGGTTGAGACTGGTCAGCGTCTGACTTGACTTCTTCGAGTGTCGTCCGTGCCGGCAGCGACAGCACTGTCTGAAGCACATGCACGTGCACATCAAGCAGACGTCATGGGTCACGACGGGAATCACTTTTTCTTTTACGCGGTATATTTCTTCCTGCGTTTGCCGGAAAAACGTTATTTTGATTGATTAGCTAAGCATGGTGCAAAAAGCGCGTTTAACGTATTATTTTTTTCTCTCTTCAAATTAAACAAATTTAAACGGAAATTTAAAAATAATAACCACAAGGTCATGCTTACTTCGAGGTCAGGCTGAGTCTTAAGATCGAGCGTCCTCAGGACAATGAAGGTTATGTAGGTGCGGGCGAAGCACTTCTCCGTCAAATTGTGCTGGAATTTTTTCATGGCCAGGTAGTCGTTGTATGAAGCTGCCTTCTTACTGCTGAGACTGTTGTTGCTCGCCGAGTGGGTCACGTAGTTGTTGGAGTTTTTGCTGTTGCTGTGTTGTTGCGCTTGATCGCTCGTCGGTAGCGAGTCGCCGGCGCCGTCGCCGACGACGATTTCCCTGAAGGTGAGGTCGGCGTGGATGAAGTAAGAGACGCTAGCTTCGTAGGTGGGCTGTTTCGTGTTGAAAGTCGAAGGCAGATCCGTCGGTAAGGAAGATGAGAATCCAATTTTACGGAGGCCTACCTCGGAGTAGGGGGAGGCCAGATCTTGATCGTCCATGGCGAGGCTTTTCTTTGTGGCGCCATCTCCGTCTTCTTCTTCTTCTTCCCTGTCGTTCTCCTTGGCGGCACCTGTTCGTGCAGTGAGGAGCAGTGTGACTCATCGACACACGAATGCAATCCGGCTTTATTGCGGTGTCACGGCGGAGTCACACTGGAGTTACGCTTGGTTAATAATTCATGCGATTGTTTATTTCTCGGAGGGAGTCTCGCGCTGCAAGAGAAGAGAAAGGAAGGACAAACAAACAAACAAACAACAACGAAACAGAAGTTTTTCGACTGAAAAAGAAAGAAAACCAACAACGGAAAATCGAATTGCTGGAGTGTGTGTCGCACTGTCAACAAGGAAGCAGTAATAAAAAGTGTTATGTAAAAATGTTAAGTAATAATTAGTCAGAGAAAGTTTAAGAGTTTTGTTTATTTTTTAGGATTGTTATTGGAAAAGGTCGGTGAAAGAAAGAGAGAGAGAGAGAGAGAGATAGAGAGAGAGAGAGAGGAGAGAGAAAACGAAAGAGACAAAGCAAAAAAAAATAGAAAGAAAATGTTATAAAAAAAGACAGAAAAACAAGAATAAAGTTTAACATGGTAAAAAAATAATAAGAAAAAATAACTAATTGGTATTTTCTTCAAAAAAAACTTCAAAGAGTCAGTGAGCGACATCTCGTTGGAAGAAAATTTAAACGAGAAGGAAACATGACAAACAGGTGTAACCAGTTTTCTTTTCTGCCCAAACATTCACCCACCCACCCATCCGTCCGTCCGTCCGTCCACCCATCCACCCGTCCGTCCGTCCGTCCGTCCGTCTGTCCATCCGTCCATCCGTCCATCCGTCCACCCGTCCATCCGTCCATCCATCCATCCATCCGTCCATCCGTCCATCCGTCCATCCGTCCATCCGTCCGTTCGTCCATCCGTCCACCCGTCCGTTCGTCCGTCCATCCATCCATCCGTCCATCCGTCCATCCGTCCATCCGTCCATCCTTCCATCCGTCCATCCGTCCATCCATCCATCCATCCGTCCATCCGTCCATCTGTCCATCCATCCGTTCGTCCATCCGTCCACCCGTCCGTTCGTCCGTCCATCCGTCCATCCGTCCATCCGTCCATCCGTCCATCCGTCCATCCGTCCATCCGTCCATCCGTCCATCCGTCCATCCGTCCATCCGTCCATCCGTCCATCCGTCCATCCGTCCATCCGTCCATCCGTCCATCCGTCCATCCGTCCATCCGTCCATCCGTCCATCCGTCCATCCATCCATCCATCCGTCCATCCGTCCATCCGTCCGTTCGTCCATCCGTCCACCCGTCCGTTCGTCCGTCCATCCATCCATCCGTCCATCCGTCCATCCGTCCATCCGTCCATCCGTCCATCCGTCCATTCGTCCATTCGTCCATTCGTCCATCCGTCCATCCATCCGCCTAGCTGTCCACCCTTCTATCCTTCCTGTCCATCCACCCACACCTCCACACGTGAGCCAATCTGTCATTCAGCCACCCGTCCGTACATTCACACTTCACTTCCACCCGTTCGTCCAGCGTTCCATGACCGGTCTTAAGTCGGGGTTTCGACGTTTTTCCTGGTGTGAAAAGAGTTTTTTTTCTTTTTACTTGTTATTTATTGAATTCGACTGCTTGAAAAATAAACACATATTTTTTATTTTATTTTCGAATTTTTTTTTAGTTTTTGTTTGTTTGTTCCGTTTTTTTGTTTTGTTTCGCCGCTGCAACGGATTTTTCCACTTTTCCAGGATGGACTGCGATTTTGTTGAGGTTAACTTGCGATGAAGGTTTACAGCTCAGTTGGCAGTCGGCATCGAAAACATTACTCATCTTAATGGTGGCTAGCTGAATCTCAAGAAAAAGAAATCCTAGACGTTTTTTACGTGTGTGTGTGTGTGTCTGTATGTGTGTGTGTCCGTGTGTGTGTATGTATGTTTGTATGTATGTATGTGTGTGTGTTTGTCATATGTTGTGATGCGTAAGAAGGCATCACAATATATTCGGATTGCTGTTGTTGTTTTGCATTTTTGAGAAACATTTTTTTAAGTAGACAGTCGTTATGCAAATTTTTTTTATTTCCGCCACCACCATCCTTTTCTTCGTCAACATCATCATCATCATCATCATCATCATCATCATCATCATCATCATCATCATCATCATCATCATCATCATCATCATCATCATCATCATCATCTTCGTCGTCATCGTCGTCGTCGTCGTCGTCGTCGTCATCGTCGTCATCATCAGTGCCAACATAATTACCACCACCACCACGACCATGGTTCATGTGACGTTGCTGACTGTTAGATAACCAGAACCTCGCTATCATCAACCGTACAGTTCGCATCCTCTACAGGCTGTAAATTATCTAGCCATGTTCCGGTCGCATTCATCATTTTAGCGGTAATAATTTAGCGCTTTTTTTATCATCAGTACAATATATACTCCTATCCATCCTTCCGTCCGTCCATTCTTCCATCCGTACGTCCGTCCATCCGTACATCCGTACATCCGTACGTCCGTCCATCCATCCATCCATCCATCACAAAGTGCCGTTTTTATAATTCATTCCGTAAATATCATTCGGCATCACGTGACATCGTAGCCCGCCTGATCGGGTAGGTTTTTTTTTGATCAAGTAAAGTAAGTTCCGTCACCAGCGACGATCACATTCACGTGCAGAATATACACACACACATTCTTTTATGAACATACACTCACGTCCGGTGTCGCTGTCAACGTCACCATTTTCAGTGTCGTCGTCGTCATCATCGCCACCATAAACATCTTTACCACGATCTGTGTTTTCACCACGACCACTATTATTATCACCACCACTACCATCATTACTATGATCATTATCATTTTCATCATCCTCATTACCATCACCATAATAACCTTTACCATCATAACCATCACCGTCATCGTCATCGTCGTCGTCGTCGTTGTCATCATCATCATCATCATCATCATCATCATCATCATCATCATCATCATCATCATCATCATCATCATCATCATCATCATCACCACCATCATCATTATCATCATCACCACCATCACTACTACCACTACTACCACCATCATCATCATACTCAGTTTCAGAGATAAGAACTGATATGATACTGACGTCACGTGATCAATGACGTCAGTATTAAAGATGGCGACCGGTTTGATTCGGAGCGGAAGCTCGTGTAAAACAGGCGGAAGTGAGATTTCCGCAATGCAAAGAAACTGCAACAAGGTCATTCACGTGAAGATTAAAAATATCTCAAACTCCATTCATTGTTCACCGATCTGTTGTGCAGTTATGACGGCCATCATCATCATCATCAGCATTTAATTTATTTATTGTATTTTAGAAAATATGATTTAAATACAATAATGATAACAGTGTTTTATAACACAAACCGGTAAAAACTCAGACTTGTGTGTGTGTGGTGTGTGTGTGTGTGTATGTGTGTGTGTGTGTGTGTGTGTGTGTGTGTGTGTGTGGCTACCTGTAACTGTAGCCTATAGCCAGTAGTCTTTTAATTGTATTACCAGCCTTTGGTATGCAAGATGTTCATATTAGAGCACTCAATGGGCTGAGCCTTCATATGGAACTTATCAGAACGGGCCAAGCCAAAGCTATCGTGCCAAGCGTTGGGATTCTGTGTCTGTAAAAACGACCCGGACAACACCCTACGCGGGCCGGGCAGAACCGGCTCTGGAACTGCTGAGGGACGGGACAAGGCAAGCTGCAAGAAATCGGCCCTAATAGGGCTCTAGTTCAGATGCATGGATTTGATAGTTTTTATTATAACAAAATTTCTGAAGAAGAAGAAAAAGAAGTCATTTTAAAATATCACTCGACCATCCCTCATCAGCACTAGATTAATAATTGATGCATCACGCCGGAATAAAAAAAAACCCATAAAAAACAATAGATAGAATTATTAAACGCACGGAACAAGTACAATAAATCTTTGAAATTATCAAATCAAATAAATAATTTAAATAAATGAATGTATGAATGAATGAATGAACAAACGAACGAACGAATGAATGGATGGATACATAAAAAAACGGATAAAAATGAAAAAAAAAAACAAGTTTCAACGATAACCAACGTGGAATATTACAAGACGGCCATAGAATGAAAGTCTCGTTGATGATTTCATCCTCCTGATGAAGGTCCCTGTGCCTTCGTATCCCTCCTCCTCCTCCGTCCATCCATCTTGCTTCAGCTACTCCCAGCAATCGAACTTCGAGTCCTTGAAGATTTAAAGGAAAGGGGAAAAATATATCTGACTTCTTATTCGACGGGTGGTTTTATATCTTTTCTTCTGAGAGCAAATTTGCGACATTGAAAAACGGGCGTTTTGCTGCTTTCAATTCGATAAATGTTAAATAGAATTTATTTAATGAAACTCATTTAATGGCACACATTTTCCAATATTTTTGTCACAAATGTTTTTTAATTATAAATATTAGTCATTTTTTAAAACTTAAAACAAAATACCAGCGTTTAATAAGACACGCGCAGCTCTCATTTCGAGATTATTTTTTTCCCTGCTTCTGCTTCTATTATTAGAAACTCGGAAAAATTGTCCGGCAAATAATATAAAGTGGCTTTTGCGGTTGTTTCCCCGTTGAGATGCCGCGCGACCGGACAGAGCGCACTTCACCAATTGGCCGAAAGCCGTCAAGCGTGCTGTATGGAAGTCCTGGCTGACGATCGTTCTTGAAGGAAGGAGGGAGCAGGTACAGTAGGGGGTGCTGGAAATGGAATGAAGAAAAAAGGAGGAGAAAATGTTTGATGCGTTCAGAATTTTTTTTTCAATTTTTAATGCAACTTTCTAAGCCTCCACGTATAAAATGACCGATACCGACATAAGTAAAACTGCGATTTTTTTTAAGATTTTTTTGTCTTTTTTTGCTTTCAGACCTACGATTGTAAAAACATTTTAGATTTTTCTTCGACTTTTCTTACAATTTTTTCCCAAATCTTTTTCGATGTCATGTTTGTCTGCAAGATGAATTGGCTACATCCGAGTGCTTAATGACTTTACTATGTTAATGAACGGGCGCAGTTTTTAAAACAGGAAAAGACGAATAGATAGACGAAACAAATTAAAAAAACGAGTGTTTTCAAGTTTTTAAGGACCCTAAAGCACATCTGCGAGATTGAAATTTCATTCAAATTCCAACACGACTTTTCACTCCTTCGTTCGACATCGCTCAAGCCGAAACTCTCTTTCCATCATTCTTTCATCTCCTCTCCTCTCCTCTCCTCTCCTCTCCTCTCCTCTCCTCTCCTCTCCTCTCCTCTCCTCTCCTCTCCTCTCCTCTCCTCTCCTCTCCTCTCCTCTCCTCTCCTCTCCTCTCCTCTCCTCTCCTCTCCTCTCCTCTCCTCTCCTCTCCTCTCCTCTCCTCTCCTCTCCTCTCCTCTCCTCTCCTCTCCTCTCCTCTCCTCTCCTCTCCTCTCCTCTCCTCTCCTCTCCTCTCCTCTCCTCTCCTCTCCTCTCCTCTCCTCTCCTCTCCTCTCCTCTCCTCTCCTCTCCTCTCCTCTCCTCTCCTCTCCTCTCCTCTCCTCTCCTCTCCTCTCCTCTCCTCTCCTCTCCTCTCCTCTCCTCTCCTCTCCTCTCCTCTCCTCTCCTCTCCTCTCCTCTCCTCTCCTCTCCTCTCCTCTCCTCTCCTCTCCTCTCCTCTCCTCTCCTCTCCTCTCCTCTCCTCTCCTCTCCTCTCCTCTCCTCTCCTCTCCTCTCCTCTCCTCCTATGTGCTTGGTTCTGGTTTTTTCTTTCTTTTCGTCCCTTCTTTACATCCCCTTTCCACCCTGACTGACTCATCGCCTCCCACGAAGCTGCCATCAAATATCGGACGCAACCTGGTGCTTGCCATGAAATATGGCGCCATCTCAACAGACTAATGTCTTACCACAAGCGGCTGCTAAACCGGACGGCAGAAAATAAGAAAAAATAGCAAAGAAAAAGTAATTTTGTAGAAAGAAATTACAGTTTTTTAAACTTGGTATTTTTTATACAAAAAATAAGATGAATGTCCGTAAAGATGGATGTCCATAAAGATGGATGTCCGTAAAGATGGATGTCCGTAAAGATGGTTGTCCGTAAAAATGGTTGTCCGTAAAAATGGTTGTCCGTAAAGATGGATGTCCGTAAAGATGGTTGTCTGTAAAGATTGATGTCCGTAACGATGGTTGTCCGTAAAGATAGATGTCCGTAACGATGGTTGTCCGTAAAGATGGTTGTCCGTAAAGATGGATGTCCGTAAAGATGGTTGTCCGTAAAGATGGTTGTCTGTAAAGATGGATGTCCATAAAGATGGTTGTCCGTAAAGATGGTTGTCCGTAAAGATGGTTGTCTGTAAAGATGGTTGTCCGTAAAGATGGTTGTCCGTAAAGATGGTTGTCCGTAAAGATGGATGTCCGTAAAGATGGTTGTCCGTAAAGATGGTTGTCCGTAAAGATGGATGTCCGTAAAGATGGTTGTCCGTAAAGATGGTTGTCCGTAAAGATGGTTGTCCGTTAAGATGATTGTCCGTAAAGATGGTTGTCCGTAAAGATGGTTGTCTGTAAAGATGGATGTCCGTAAAGATGGATGTCCGTAAAGATGGATGTCCGTAAAGATGGTTGTCCGTAAAGATGGATGTCCGTAAAGATGGTTGTCTGTAAAGATGGATGTCCGTAAAGATGGTTGTCCGTAAAGATGGTTGTCCGTAAAGATGGATGTCCGTAAAGATGGATGTCCGTAAAGATGGTTGTCTGTAAAGATGGTTGTCTGTAAAGATGGTTGTCCGTAAAGATGGATGTCCGTAAAGATGGTTGTCCGTAAAGATGGTTGTCCGTAAAGATGGTTGTCCGTAAATATGACTGCTTGTGTAGATAGTTACTTTGAAGGTTGATGTTTGTAAAAATTGTTTTTGTAAAAAAAATGATTGCATGTTTTCGAAAATGGTTGTCCGTAAAGATGGTTGTCTTTAAAGTTAATTGTCGGTGAAGATAGCTTCATGAAAAGCTATTTTATTTTAAATGGATATTATTTAAAAATAAACCTTCATAAAAAATTAATGATAGATAAATAAAATATAGAGGTGAGAGGCGTAGATCTGTCAAGTTGATCTTCGAGGAGGTGTACGTGATGTATCGTTTCCAGTGCACGTACATAAAACAACAAGACCAATAAATTCTAAATTCAACAAATTTTTTTTAAACAAGTAAAGATAAAAAATAAATTCTTTAAAAAAATGCTTTTATTTGCTTCTTTATCTGAGTCAACGAACTAAAATTTCTGAATATTAAACAACCGTTAATTATTTTGGACCTCTGGTGATTTATAAATAAAAATCCGTACTGTTTAATTAATTTGGACCTCTGGCGACTTATGCTTAAAAAACTTGATTAGTTTGATTTGATTAATTCTAATTGATTTAAGGCCTAATTCATGTCGGAAACATTCAATTCATGTATTGTCATCCAGAATAAAGCTTTTCTTAAAGTTTTAGAGCTCTAGGTGGTCGAAAAGTGGGTGAATCTTTGTTTCTAAGATTTGATCACAGACAAACAAA
>OZ022240.1:2985915-2988415 GCA_963978895.1 Erpobdella octoculata | reverse complement strand
AGTCATCCAGAAATAGTTTATATAAATTTGTCCATTAAATCTTTTGCTTGCTTTATATCTACATTTTTAAGATATAACCATTAAGATATATTTAGAGATAAAATTTTATGTGTTATATATATATATATATATATATATATATATATATGTATATTTTATATATATTTATTTATTTTATATATATATATATATATATATATATATATATTTATATATATATATATATATATATATATATATATATATATAAAATATATAAATCTTGTTTATATTCATCAAAACGGAACAGGTTGAAGATCACGTGATCAGGCGGAATTGAAATCTTGAAAAATAAACTTCAGAGAAGCGGGAATGATGCTAATGAAATAAACTGGTCTTTTCAAGAGCGTCAATGTCGTTCCTGTCTGCCTGTCTGAATGTCTGTCTGAATGCTTGTCTGCATGTCTGTCTGTCTGTATGACTGCCTGTATGTTTGTATGTCTGTTTCTATGTCTGTCTGAATGTCTGTCTATCTGAATGTCTTTCTGAATGTTTTTCTAAATAGAGCTTGCTTCTTTTGGTATGACATTTTTAGTTAAAATCTAATCATTTCCTCTTTTTTAAATAAAAATTGATAATTTGTGCGATGCAATTAAATAATTATTATTAGAGTGGATTTTTTTCTTTTCTAATATTTGCAAAGCAATACAAAGTGACAATTATAAATACAGAGCAATACAAAGTGACAATTATAAATACAGAGCAATACAAAGTGACAATTATAAATACAGAGCAATACAAAGTGACAATTATAAATACAGAGCAATACAAAGTGACAATTATAAATACAGAGCAATACAAAGTGACAATTATAAATACAGAGCAATACAAAGTGACAATTATAAATACAGAGCAATACAAAATAACAATTATAAATACAGAGCAATACAAAGTGACAATTATAAATACAGAGCAATACAAAGTGACAATTATAAATACAGAGCAATACAAAGTGACAATTATAAATACAGAGCAATACAAAGTGACAATTATAAATACAGAGCAATACAAAGTGACAATTATAAATACAGAGCAATACAAAGTGACAATTATAAATACAGAGCAATACAAAGTGACAATTATAAATACAGAGCAATACAAAATAACAATTATAAATACAGAGCAATACAAAGTGACAATTATAAATACAGAGCAATACAAATGTGACAATTATAAATACAGAGCAATACAAAGTGACAATTATAAAAACAGAGCAATACAAAGTGACAATTATAAACACAGAGCAATACAAAGTGACAATTATAAATACAGAGCAATACAAATGTGACAAAGCAAATAGAAACGAACACACGGCCGGCTGAAGAAACCCGGAAGAAATATTTCTACTGTTATGTTTTCTTTCTTGCCGAGAACGATTGTTTGCTGATGAAAAAAATAAAGACGGAAAAAAGAAATAAAGAGAGAAAAGAAGTCGAAGAATGGTGGACGAAAAAAGAAAAAGCGAAAAATTAGAAAACACAAAAAAAAAATAAAAAAGAAAGATGAAAAAAAAAACAAAAAAAAATAGAAAAACAAAAATTAAAAAAATTAAAAAGATATGCTAAAATAAAATTTTTTTTAGAAAAAAGTAAAAACTTAAAAATTTATAAAAACAAACATACAAATAAACTGCGAGGAAAAGAAAAAACAACAAACAAAACAAAAACAAAACGTAGTGCGAGTCATAAATAATCTTTTGCATTATGAATTGAGTCGTCAAGTTAATGCCGCATATCTGTAAAGATTTGCAGCTTTACATATTACTGTCGTTACAGTTTTGCTCGCTGAACGGGACGGTGATTGACGACAGTTCTTTCAGGTATACGAGCGTTTCGTTCGTTTTATTGAGCTGTAAAGAATGGAGAAAGTAATTGCAAATTGTTTTACATAATAATAAGAAAAGATGAAGCCTACTTTTTTATTTTCTTTGAGTTTCTATCTTGTTCAAGTATTTTTTTTTCTTTTTTGCTGGTCTATGTTTTAATTTACATTATTTTTCACTTTGTTGTTATTTTGTAGCGTCGTCAAACAATCGTTAGATGTTGTTATTATGACACGCAGTAAGACATCAAAGAAGAGCCGACATAGGCGACATGAGTCGAACACACGGACACACGAATGCATGGACAATATAAACTCACGGACACATGGACACATGAACACATGGTCACATGAACAGATGGTCACATGAACACATAAACATTAGAACACATGAACATTAGAACGCATGAACATTAGAACGCATGAACATATGGACACGTGTTCTCATGTTCGTGGGTTCATGTGTTCATGTGTCCGTAAGTTTATATTGTCCATATATTCATATGGACACATGAGCACATGAACACATAGACACATGAACATACGGACACACGCGCACTCAAATTACACACAGAGTGTAGTGGACGGCCGAATATAACCGCGCCACTTCACGTCATCAAAACACCCCGGAATGAAAACA
>OZ022240.1:2948415-2980915 GCA_963978895.1 Erpobdella octoculata | reverse complement strand
GTGAAGAAGAAGTAGAAAGTGAAGAAGAAGTAGAATGCGAAAAACAAGTGAAAAACAAGAAGATGAAAAAAAACAAAATTAAAAGAAGAAAAATGATAACAATGATAAAAAAAATCACGAGGAAGATGACGATGCTGATAATGAAAAAGATGATAAGAAAGATGATGAGAAATATGAATTTTAATTTTTAATTTTTCCACAAGTTTTTTTTCTGTGATTTATTTTAAATCGTTCCTTTCCATATTTTTACAAACAATAATCTCCTAATAAATTGCTTTTTTATTATAATCATTGTGACGGATATTTGTGAAGTGCCTCCTCCGAAGCTCGGTGGCAACCGTGTCCTACACGCTCCACGGACGGCGATTTCATCCGCTTATTTACGACAACACGGACTACCTAGCGGAGATCGGGAGTTGATCAGCAAACACTCCGAACTGATGGCTCACGCTCTACCGATTCGGACATTTTATTGCTGAATCCACTGAAACATCATTGAACGTTTGAAGAAAAAAAACCTTTTTGATAAAAAAAACTAACTAAAAGTTAATATTTATTACAACCGATGTCAAGTGTCAGTTCAGTAGATGTATGTGATTTTGTGTCGGTGTTTGAGGAGTTAATTTTAAAAGCCCTTCACTCATACCTATTAGCATTGATTGTGTTTTCAGAAGCAAAACAGAAATTAAGACAAGCCGGACAGAAACCGCTGATTAAATATTTTTGGTGGTTGTTGCGGTTTATATTTTCAATTTTGACGTAGCTCGGTTTGTTGTGGTGCATAAATGCATAATATTTGTTTGTTGTGGTGCATAAATGCATAATATTTGTTTGTTGTGGTGCATAAATGCATAATATTTGTTTGTTCAGGTGCATACATGCATGGAATACGATTGTTATGATGCATAATATTTGTTTGTTCTTTTGCATAAATGCATGGAATATGGTTGTTATGATGCATAGATGCATGAAACTCGTTTGTTGTGGAGCAAAAATGCATGAAACTCGTTTGTTTTGGTGCATAAATGCATTGGATTTTTTTGTTACTAGCAGGGTACCCGGCGTTGCCCGGGGTTTTTAGAGGTTTTTCTATCGTTTTTCTCTCTCGCTCCCGTTTCCTTCCCCGTTTGCTCTTTCGCTCACGGTTGCTTTCCGTTCCCACTTGCTCTCCCGTTCCCGGTCGCTTTCCCGTTCCCGGTCGCTTTCCCGATACCGGTGGCTTTTTGCGCTCCCGATCGCTATCCCGCTCCCGATCGCTTTCCCGATCCCGCTCGCTCTCCCGTTCTCGGCCGCTTTCCCTTTCCCGCTCGCTCTTTCGTTCCCGGTCGTTTGTCTGGATTTTAAGTTTGCGACATTGAGATCATTTCATTAAAACTAAATGTCATACGGTAGGTTACAAGAAAAATCGTGTCAAAACAGCTCTCTCTCTCTCTCTCTCTCTCTCTCTCTCTCTCTCTCACACACACACACATACACAACCACAAACACATACATACATACACACACTCACGCAAACATTCTTTCACTCACGTGCGTATTTAAAACATATCCAAAAAGAGTCAATTAAATAAAGATCAAAATAAAGAAAATGTAAATACAAGAAAATTAGCAGATTTTAGTCTTTGCAGATTACATGCCCTCAGCTTAACAAATAATACCCTAATAATACCCTAACAATACCTAAATAAAACATCAATACCGGATGTCGAATGAAGCTGGCAGCGAAGAGCTTTCGAGTGGAAAGTTTAATGTGAGTTTCATCTTCTAGAATTCCAGGACTCATCATCTCCTTCCTACCCTAATAAAAGTTCATGAATAAGAAAACAGCAAAGGTTGCAATTCGAGGCTGCAGTTAAATTCCACCCGCGCTCCTTCAGGTTTATTGCCATCAGCAGCGCCGTTCCAGATTGGCCGGCGGTCGGTTGGCTCTGCGAGTCGTCGAGGCCGTGATGGCGATTCGAATGATCGGGATGCGTGCATGGTGGGGCAGAAGAGTGCCAAGGAGAAACAAGGAAACATAATTAGAAAAACAACCGAAGAAATATGTGAGAACAATGAGAGAGAGAAAGAGAGAGAAAGAGAGGGATATGAAAAACTGACAAACAACGACAGAGAGAGACAGAGACAGACAGACGAAGATAGAAGAAAAAACAGTCAATGAGAGAGAGAGAGAAAAAGAGAGAGACAGAAGAGAGACATACGGAAGAGATACGAAGGGAAAAATCTGTTTGTTTAAAATCGCACTGATATAGCCAATTGATATAGCGACATTTTTTTACGGCCTTTCCAGGCAGTACACACACACACACATATATACACACACATACATACATATATATATATATATATATATATATATATATATATATATATATATATATATATATATATATATATATATATATATATATATATATATATATATATATATATATATATATATATATATGCAATATATATATATACTAGCGGGGTTACCCGGCGTTGCCCGGGGTTTTTAGAGGTTTTTCTAATGTTTGTCCCTCTCGCTCCCGTTTCCTTCTCCACTTTCCCGTTTTCGTCGCGTTCCCGGTCGCTTTTCCGCTCTCGGTCGTTTACCAGCTCCCGGTCGCTTTCCCGCTCAGAAGTTTTGTTATCGATTTTCTCTCTTGCTCGCGTTTCCTTCCAAGCTTGCTCTCCCGATTCCAGTCGCTTTCCGCGTTCCCGGTCGCTTTCCGCGTTCCCGGTCGCTTTCCCGTTCCCGGTCGCTTTCCCGTTCCCGGTCGCTTTCCCGTTCCCGGTGGCTTTTCCGTTCCCGGTCGCTTTCCCGTTCCCGGTCGCTTTCCCGTTCCCGGTCGCTTTCCCGTTCCCGGTCGCTTTCCCGTTCCCGGTCGCTTTCCCGTTCCCGCTCACGCTTGCTCTCCCGTTCCCGGTCATGCTTGCTCTCCCATTCCCGGTCACGGTTGCTCTCCCGTTCACGCTCATTTTTTCTTTTCCATTCTTTCATAACTTCTGTTAGCCTATAAAACGTAAAATAGATTTGCTAAGACTATATATATATATATATGAATGTTTGTGGGTTAGTTTGTCTATTATAGAAACGGGAAAGCGACCCGGAACGGACAGCGAGCGGGAACGGAAAAGCAAGCGTGAGCGGGAATGGGAGAGCAAACGTGAGCGGGAAAGCGACCGGGAGTGGTAAAGCGACCGGGAGCGGGAAAGCGACCGGGAGCGGGAAAGCGACCGGGAGCGGGAAAACGACCGAAAACGGGAAAGCGAACGGGAGTGGGAAAGCAGGTGGGAAAGGAAACGGGAGAGAAAAAGACAAACATTAGAAAAACCTCTAAAAAACCCGGGCAACGCCGGGTATCTCCGCTAGTACATACATAAACACACACACAGACACACATACATGCACATACACATACATACATACACACATACATACGCACATACATATATATATAGTTCCCGCTCGCTCACCCGCTCCGCTCCGCTCATTTTGTGACGGATTTCAAATTTTTTTTTTATTTGACTTTCCCCTTGACTCTCAAGGTTGTGTGAAAATTTCATTACGATCGGATGAATGGTGTAGCAATGCATAAATGACATTAACATACATAAATACAAACATTCATTTTTATATATATAGATATATATATATATATATATATATATATATTTATATCATTTTCCTTGATAGTCCATTTAATCGATTTTGTGTTTTTATTCATCAACACAAATTATTTATTACTGGGATACTTCATAGAAGTTCAAAGAACCACGATGCACCACCGCTCTGATAAAGACAACGACTGTGAAATTTCAGGCTTTTTCCAGTTTATGGTAAGGAAAAAAAATCGCAAGCCAATCGAATGTCCAATCTGCTACGATTCTACCAATAGATTCGCTTATTTGAATAACTGTTCACATGTTTATTGCCATTCTTGTATGAGCCAGTATTTTCCTGGTAAGTCAACTTGTCCTATGTGTAGAGCTCCGTTCAATCAAGTCGTTTATACTTGTGAGAGGATTCCAATTAATGCCAAACGACTTTTATTTGAACTCCATAAAAACTGCTTTTTTATAACATCCCACGATAGTGCTTATGTCTGGTTGCGTCACTGGTCGGATGAACTGCGAAAAGTATATGAGAGTGGAAAAATCAGTTCGGAAGAATACATAAAACTCGATTATAAATTTCTGTGTAATTACAGAATAATGGGCAAAAAAATATCAGAATTAAACGGAAAAGAATATGGAAAATCTATTCCTTCTTTTTTAATTGATTCTGGTGAAAATGATGAAGAAGAAGAAGAAGAAGAAGAAGAAGAAGATGAAAAAGAAATTGAAAAAGAAGTAGAAAGTGACGAAGAGAGAGAGAGACAAAGAGAGAGACAAAGAGAGAGACAAAGAAAGAGACAAAGAGAGAGACAAAGAGAGAGAGAGAGACTTTGAGGAAGAGAGGAAGAGAAGAAGAGAGGAAGAGAGAAGATTAATAGAGAAAAGGAGAGAGATGGAGAGAATATTGATAGAGAGAGAGAGAGAGAGGAAGAGAGAAGATTGATAGAGGGAGAGTTGTTGGAGATAGACAGGGAGTTGTTGGAGAGAAGAGTGAGAGAGCGGGAGAGAGAGCGGAAGAGAGAGCGGGAGAGAAAGTGGGAGAGAGAGTTAAGGGAGCTATTTAGAGAGAGAGCGAGAGAGGAAAGAATTAGAGTATTAAGAGGGTACCCCGTCAAATGGGCCCCCGAAAAACGATCCCCGCACTGCTTAAAGCCGTGATTTTCTGTATATTAGTGTACATTTGTATATCATATGCAATACTCCCTTTCTTTTAGTTATTTATTGAAAATCATTTTTAGTAATTATTCTTTTTATGATTAATTGTAATTTTAACAAAATTTTATAAACAGAATAAGTAAACAAGTAAAGATAAAAAATAAATATAAACAAGTAAATTAAAAACGAATTTTTAAAACCCAATGCTTTTATATATAATTAAAACACAAATTTTGCCATCAATTTTTTTTTAGATAAAAAAATATAATAAACACACACACGTACACATATACATACATATATATAAACACACAGATATATATATATATATATATATATATATATATATATATATATATATATATATATATATATATATATATATATATATATATATATATATATATATATATATATATATATATATATATATATATATATATATATATATATATATATATATATTAATATATATATCTATATATATAAAAATGAATGTTTGTATATATGTATATATGTATTTATGTATGTTAATGTCCTTTATGCATTGCTACACCATTGATCCGATCGTAATGAAATTTTCACACAACCTTGAGGGTCAATGAAAATCAAAAATAAAAAAAATTTTTTTGAAATCCGTCACAAAATGAGCGGAGCGGAGCGGGTGAGCGAGCGGGAACTATATATATATGTATGTGCGTATGTATGTGTGTATGTATGTATGTGTATGTGCATGTATGTGTGTCTGTGTGTGTGTTTATGTATGTACTAGCGGAGATACCCGGCGTTGCCCAGGTTTTTTGAGGTTTTTCTAATGTTTGTCTCTTTCTCTCCCGTTTCCTTTCCCACTCCTGTTAGCTTTTCCGTTTTCGGTCGTTTTCCCACTGCCGGTCGCTTTCCCGCTCCCGGTCGCTTTCCCGCTCCCGGTCGCTTTCCCGCTCCCGGTCGTTTTCCCGTCCCGGTCGCTGCCCCGTTCCCGCTCACGTTTGCTCTCCCATTCCCGCTCACGCTTGCTTTTCTGTTCCCGCTCGCTGTCCGTTCCGGGTGCTTTCCCGTTTCTATAATAGACAAACTAACCCACAAACATTCATATATATATATATATAGTCTTAGCAAATCTATTTTGCGTTTTATAGGCTAACAGAAGTTATGAAAGAATGTAAAAGAGAAAATGAGCGGGAACGGAAACGGGAACGGGAGAGCTACCGTGACCGGGAATGGGAGAGCAAGCATGACCGGGAACGGGAGAGCAAGCGTGAGCGGGAACGGGAAAGCGACCGGGAACGGGAAAGCGACCGGGAACGGGAAAGCGACCGGGAACGGGAAAGCGACCGGGAACGGGAAAGCGACCGAGAACGGGAAAGCGACCGGGAACGGGAAAGCGACCGGGAACGGGAAAGCGACCGGGAACGCGGAAAGCGACCGGGAACGCGGAAAGCGACTGGAATCGGGAGAGCAAGCTTGGAAGGAAACGCGAGCAAGAGAGAAAATCGATAACAGAACTTCTGAGCGGGAAAGCGACCGGGAGCTGGAAAACGACCGAGAGCGGAAAAGCGACCGGGAACGCTACGAAAACGGGAAAGTGGAGAAGGGAACGGGAGCGAGAGAGACAAACATTAGAAAAACCTCTAAAAACCCCGGGCAACGCCGGGTAACCCCGCTAGTATATATATATATATATATGTGTGCGAAATTAATTAAAATTAACTAAATTAATTGACTTATTGTAAAACTAATAATTGAATATTGCATTGTCTTCTATTTTGAGCATGTATGCAACATTTGAAAAAATCTATCATCAGGAAGTGACTCAAAAATTGATTGCAAGATTTGAAACAGACAGAGAAACAGACAAACAGAGACGACGAGTTAATAAAAGCATTGGTAAAAAAGAAGCTTTTATTTGCCTTTTTTATCCGAGTCAACGAACTAAAATTTTTGAATCTAAAACAACTGTTTTACATATATATATATATATATATATATATATATATATATATATATATATATATATATATATATATATATATATATATATATATATATATATATATATATATATATATATATATATATATATATATATATATATATATATATATATATATATATATATATATATATCTTTTTTTGTTATATTTTCATTAATGTTTTGAGACCACCAGAAACAGCTAAAAAAGTTAAAAATTAGAAATTGGTGCTTTTATAATGCTTCTTCGAAATTTAAACCCAAGAAAGGCTTGTTAAATGGAACGCGACTGGTAGTCAGAAGTCTCCTTAAAAAATTGCTTTAAAGCTGAAATTATTACAGGAAGTAATAAAGGCGAAGAATTGATTTGGAACCGGGCGAAAGCACATTGCCATTCAGAATGAAACGGCGACAATTTCCAGTAATTTTAGCTTTCGCAATGACAATTAATAAGAGTCAAGGACAGTCTTTTGATCACGCCGGTGTATATATTCCTGAGCCAGTCTTTGCTCATGGTCAATTCTATGTAGCGCTAACTCGAAGAAAATATAAAAGTTTTAGTGAAAGATACCTTATATGAAGGAGATTTACTGAAAAACACAATAATTTAAAAAAAAAACATTGTTTTCAAAGAAATCCTTAACTGAATAAACGAATTGCAAATAATTGTGAATTAGCCAATTATTCTACTTATCTACATGCATAATATCTTATGTATGTATGTCTGTATATATGTATGTATGTATGTATGTATGTATGTATGTATGCGTAAAATAATAGATTTATGAAAATCCGTCATTTTTGACGGGGCTCTCTCTAGTAAATATAAATTATATATATTAATCAAAAAATAAATTTAAAAAAATGTATTTTTTTGCCTGGAAAAGTGGGTGAATTTTCGTTTCTAAGATTTGATCACCACAGACAAGCAAGCAAGCAAACAAACAAACAAACAAACAAACAGAGAAACGAGTGAAGTTAAATAAAAGCATTTAAAAATATTATAAAGCTCAAAAATTATTCAACAGCATTATTAATCTGTATATATAAAAATGGTATGTTCTTTGTGCATTGCTACACCATTCATCCGATCGTAATGAAATTTTCACACAACCTTGAGAGACAATAGAGGAAGGTTTTTCCGGGAGCGGAAAAGCGACCGAGAACGGGAAAGAGACCGGGAGCGGGAAAGTGACTGGGAGCGAGAAAGTGGCCGGGAACGGGAAAGCAAGCGGAAACGGGAAAGCGACCGGGAGCGTGAGAGAAACTGGAGCGAGAGAGAAAAACGATAGAAAAACCTCTAAAACCCCTGAGCAGAACAACCGGGAATGGGAGAACAAACGGGAACGGGAAAGCGACCGGGTGCGGGCAAGCAAGCGGGGAAGGAAACAGGAGCGAGAGAGAAATGCTATAGAAAAACCTCTAATACACCCAGGAAACGCCGAGTACCCCGCTAGTGGTCATTAAAAAAACATAAGATTTCATTTTCAGTAATCAAACATGAAATTATCTTAATAGTTTTGATAGTCAAAACATATCTAAAATAGATCTAAATAAATCTGAAAAATATATATTCAGCGTTATTATTTTTATTACATGCCTGCATGCACTAACTTGATAAACAGCTGACTCTTCAGAAAATAGTCTTAATATTAAAATCATGTATTTTAATCTGACCTTGTAAACAAACTTTGATATCAAATATACTCGATTTAGAAATACGAAAGATGTTCATATTAAGTTTTGTTTTAATTGAATCATGTATTGTCATCCAATATAAAGCTATTCTGAAAGTTTCAGCTTCCTAGCTAGTCAAAAAGCTGGTTAAATTTTACTTGCAAGATTTGCGTACAGAGAAAGCCACACACACACACATATATACAAACACACACACAAATAGAGATTGTAGCCTAAATAAAAGTTTGTAAAAACAACGTAAACGCTTACACAGTGCTTTTTTGATGTAAACTAAAAAATAAGGGCCCTTTTGTCGGCGCCCTTATGTCTGGTGATTTTTTGTCGGGAGCCGTTAAGACGGGGCCGTTTTGTCGGGGCTCTTTTGACGGGGCCGTTTTGACGGAGCCCATTTGTCGGGGTCCATTTGTCGGGGGCCGTAATGTCATGGCCCTTTTGTTGGGGCCCTTTTGTCTGAGGGCCATTTGACGGGTCACCTATTAAGAGAGATATTGAAAAGATTAAGAAAGTGAGAAGTGTCTGACTCGATAGATTTGACGAGAGGAGAGTGCAAGAAAATTTGATAGAAGGTTCTGCATGATGGATCGATGCGTATGTGTATGTGATTGTGCTTGTGTACGTGAGTGTGTGTGTGTGTGCGTGTCTGAGAACGTGAGTAATCTTTTTCGCGGATCCTTTTTTTATGCTGGGTGCAAAAAATAAAAATTTAGACAGATCATTTTTACTTCCAGAGTTTATTAAAAAATGTTTTTTCTTTCAATTTAAAATTAAAACGTGTTTGACTGGTTTGCTCCAGCGTTTACATTTCGTATCCGCAACTGCTGATGATAATGGGGAAATGGAACGGATGTGAGAATAATGGAGAGAGTTGGAGGAGTTTTGGGGAAGATAAAGGAGTTAAGGGGGGCATTATTGGGAAAGATAGAAGAATTATTGAAAGAAACAGAGGAATTGTTGAAAGAAATAGAGGAATTATTGAAAGAAATAGAGGAATTATTGAAAGAAATAGAGGAATTATTGAAAGAAATAGAAGAATTATTGAAAGAAATAGAGGAATTATTGAAAGAAATAGAGGAATTGTGGGAGGTGGAAGAGTTATGGGTAAGGTGGAGAATTATTGAGGAGATAGAGTAGTTATTGAGAGAGGTGGAAGCGTTATGTGGGAGAGATAGAAAAGTTGTAAAGAGAAATGGAGTTATTTTGGTACCGGAGTGACAAGATAGATTAATTAATATTAATTATTAATGGAAAAAATTTAACTCACAGACATGCTCAAGGGACATGCCGGCCAAGAGGTTTGATTGAAAAGTTTGAAGCTGGTCTGTCTAGTTAGTTGTATTCGTAAATAATAAAACTGATTAATAATCATAGGTGCCATAGAAAAGGGAAAACCAAATATTTTGGGCGAAACAGCAATATATTCCCTCCTCCTACTTCCAAAAAAAAATCTTGATATATAAAATGACTTTTTTTTATCTTTCGGTAACTTAGTTGACGATGATCATGATTATGATGATGTAGATGACGATGAAAATTTCATAAGGGAATCAATCCATTGTTGTGTAGCTTTGTGCTCGTGTGTGCGAGAGCGTGTGTGTTTGTAAGAATTACATGTAACAATGGAGTTATCAGCAGAAAGAGTGGACAGTGCTTGTCTCAATCTTTGTTCATCCCGTTCTAAGCCTCCATCTCCTTTTTTTTAAATCTTCTTCTATTTTTATTGAAATTTTTTATTTTTTCCCAGAAGCATGTATTAACATACATACATACATGCATACATACATACATACATGCATACATGCATACATACATACATACATACATACATACATACATACATACATACATACATACATACATACATACATACATACATACATACATACATACATACATACATACATACATACATACATACATACATACATACATACATACATACATACATACATACATACATACATACATACATACATACATACATACATACATACATACATACATACATACATACATACATACATACATACATACATACATACATACATACATACATACATACATACATACATACATACATACATACATACATACATACATACATACATACATACATACATACATACATACATACATACATACATAGATACACACATACACACACAGAGACAGTTACCACCTCGTCAATATTTCAGTGACGATTCTATGAAACTTAATTTGAGCACTCGTGTCCATAAATACACGCCCATCTCTCTTTTTCTCCTCAGTTTTCTTTATCTTTTTTATATATATTTCTTTTACTGAATTTTTCTTTATTGAATTTTTTTTCTTTTTCTTTTTTTCTCTCTATCTCTTCTGCCCTCGCGGTTTGTGACGTGCCACGAGGCCTCCCAAATACGGCACCTGCGACTGATCTCTGAGACACCCACGCCCACACATACATTTACACACACACACACTTAGACAAACACACAGTTACACTCACACACCTAGACACACACACACACACACACACACACGTAGCCACACATCAAACTCTCCCATACAACATCAACAGACACAACGAAACAGAACAAATTTGTTTTAACATTCAATGTTACCTACTCCAACTCCAAGACACACAAACAGACCGAAACCTTCAAACGACCTCAATGTAACATGCAGACTGTCAAGCGTTTCATATTCATAATAGCTTTCCAATCGTTTTTCACGAACCAGTAATGAACGTTTGTTCGCCCGTTTTTCGTCCGTCCGCGCAGTCGAGTTGATCCAATCGATAAGAGGAATTAGCGGCACGAAAAGACTTAATTAAATTAATTATTATTATTATTATTATTAATTATCGGCACGGAAAAACTTAATTATTAATTATTAATTACTTTATGTGGAAAAAAACATTTGCTTGTTTGTTGATCTCCCCGAAGTAAAATTAACTGGAAATTTCACGGAGAAAAAAAAGACAAGTATAAAAAAAACCATCGGAAAATTAAAAATTAAAATGGCTCGCAGAAGAACAGATTTCTATAAATTTATTGCGATATAAACGGCTAAAACAACTGGCAGAAAAACAATTACATGGCATTTTTTATTATTTATGGTAATAAAACTTTTATTATTATCAATGTCGTTTTATTCGTTAGCAAATTCAATGAGGAAATGAACATAGACCGCTCTATTGGAATCAACTAAATTTACTGGCTTAATTATTAAACAACCAAATAAGATGTAACATGTAAACAAACGAACTCACTTTCAATGAATATAACCCTCGGGGTCTCAATTACCACGTGACCGACCAGCTGATCCCCGGGGTTAAAGATGTTCGTGGGGTGACCCGGAAGGATGACCTTGAGACGCACGCTCGCTGCCCCCTCTCCTCCTCCTCCTGCCCCGTCTCCTCCATCCAGCGATAACTCCTCAACTTCCAGCTGAGACATCGAGCCGGAATTTTCTGCGGAAGTCCGGAGAGCAATCAATCTGTTTTATTGTTGCGAGGAAACGCAAAAATTATAGTTCCTCACGCCGATGGAACTGCTGCTACTACTGCTGCTGCTGCTGTTACGAAGGAAGAACGCGATGGAATTATTTCCAAGGAATTCTCCAGTAATCATCGTCGTCGTCGGAGCGGGTGGCGGTCGGTATTTTTACGGCCGGCGAGCGGGAGTAGACAAGACACACGTCGCTGGCTGTTGACGCTCCCGCATAATCCGGCATCGTGAGGGGCGTCGGTGGTGTTTAAAAATTCAGAAAAATAAAAACAACTTTCATCCGCGGGAGGAGGGAAGCCGACCAACCAACGAGTAGACGCTTCTGATATCGCGTTCTTCTCTTTTCCTTCTCCGACTCGATCAGAAGCACACTCCGGGCGGAACTCCTCGCTGAGACGAAACAGCGCCCGGTCGAGTTAATGTCGATCGTCACTTCGTCTTTATTTTTCTACTCCATTTTCTCTCCATTTTCTCTCCATTTTCTCTCCATTTTCTCTCTATTTTCTCTCCGTTTTCTCTCCAGCCGGCGATGTCGCTCGATGCGCGCGCATTCTACCGCGCATGCCACCTCGCATTCTACCACGCATGCCACCTCGCATTCTACCACGCATGCCACCTCGCATTCTACCGCGCATGCCACCTCGCATTCTACCACGCATGCCACCTCGCATTCTACCACGCATGCCACCTCGCATTCTACCACGCATGCCACCTCGCATTCTACCACGCATGCCACCTCGCATTCTACCGCGCGTTTTCGAACTGAAACTGGAAGTTGAAATTTAATTGAGCAACGAATGTGGATGTTTCGTTCGTCTTACTCTACACTTTTACAACTTTTACATCATTTTCGAATATTTTAATACTATATATATACACTTCTCTCTTTCTTTTTCCTTCACATCTTCTTTACACAAAAAAAACTTAAAATTTTCTGCAAGCAAAAATCGGATTAGAAAAATGAACATTACATTTTTAATGATACACTTTGCATAGTTTATCATTGTTTATCATTTGTATTTGTATATTCTCTATATCTACCTCCACATCTACCTCCACATCGTACTCTGCATTGTTTAATAATTTGTATATTCTCTACATCTCCCTCCACACCTAACTCTACACCTCCCTCTCAAGTTCGATGCGAGCAAGTAATTCTATTACTTCGATCATCATTTAAGGACCTGTTCCTCTTGTTGATGTGGATGGTAATTTCGTATCCGTGAATGACGTGGTCTCGAAGTTGTTGATGATGATGATGATGATGATGATGGTTGGTGATGATGATGATGATGATGATGATGATGAGGAGGAGGAGGAGGAGGAGGATGATGGTGATGGTGATGGTGATGATGATTGCGATGATGATGATAATTATGATGATGGTGATGTTGGTGAGGATGATATTGCAGCTGAGTTAATGTTTTAAAAAAAAACTGTACTATGTATTTATTACATGTAATTTCGAAACAACGTGCGAATGCAGAGGTTTCAATGCACATGTAAACCCATACACTTTTATAAACTAACTTAATATTAATTATTACAAACTAGCGGGGTTACCCGGCGTTGCCCGGGGTTTTTAGAGGTTTTTCTAATGTTTGTCTCTCTCGCTCCCGTTCCTTTCTCCACTTTCCCGTTTTCGTAGCGTTCCCGGTCGCTTTTCCGCTCTCGGTCGTTTTCCAGCTCCCGGTCGCTTTCCCGCTCAGAAGTTCTGTTATCGATTTTCTCTCTTGCTCGCGTTTCCTTCCAAGCTTGCTCTCCCGATTCCAGTCGCTTTCCGCGTTCCCGGTCGCTTTCCGCGTTCCCGGTCGCTTTCCCGTTCCCGGTCGCTTTCCCGTTCCCGGTCGCTTTCCCGTTCTCGGTCGCTTTCCCGTTCCCGGTCGCTTTCCCGTTCCCGGTCGCTTTCCCGTTTCCGGTCGCTTTCCCGTTCCCGCTCACGCTTGCTCTCCCGTTCCCGGTCATGCTTGCTCTCCCATTCCCGGTCACGGTAGCTCTCCCGTTCCCGTTTCCGTTCCCGCTCATTTTCTCTTTTACATTCTTTCATAACTTCTGTTAGCCTATAAAACGCAAAATAGATTTGCTAAGACTATATATATATATATATGAATGTTTGTGGGTTAGTTTGTCTATTATAGAAACGGGAAAGCACCCGGAACGGACAGCGAGCGGGAACAGAAAAGCAAGCGTGAGCGGGAATGGGAGAGCAAACGTGAGCGGGAACGGGGCAGCGACCGGGACGGGAAAACGACCGGGAGCGGGAAAGCGACCGGGAGCGGGAAAGCGACCGGGAGCGGGAAAGCGACCGGGAGCGGGAAAGCGACCGGCAGTGGGAAAACGACCGAAAACGGAAAAGCTAACAGGAGTGGGAAAGCAGGTGGGAAAGGAAACGGGAGAGAAAGAGACAAACATTAGAAAAACCTCAAAAAACCTGGGCAACGCCGAGTATCTCCGCTAGTACATACATAAACACACACACAGACACACATACATGCACATACACATACATACATACACACATACATACGCACATACATATATATATATAGTTCCCGCTCGCTCACCCACTCCGCTCCGCTCATTTTGTGACGGATTTCAAAATTTTATTTTTATTTTTGATTTTCATTGACTCTCAAGGTTGTGTGAAAATTTCATTACGATCGGATGAATGGTGTAGCAATGCATAAAGGACATTAACATACATAAATACATATATACATATATACATATATACAAACATTCATTTTTATATATATAGATATAAAATGATAATTTGTTTAAATTATTATTATTATTATTATTATTATTATTATTATTATTATTATTATTATTATTATGTATATTTTGTTATTGTTGATAGAGTTCATAATACTAGAATAACCGACACTATGTGGGTTTATATTTAAAAATAGAAACAAAATATTGTAAATAATTTATTTGACAAAACTATATTACATCTTTGAACGCACAGTACACTCGTAAAAGTAATTACATTTGTAGGAAAACAAAATTCTTTTCTGCTATGAATAAATTATTACCGCAAGAGATTGAGAAATATCTTCAAAGCGAGCGACAAGATCACATTGAAAAAGAAGAAGAAGAAGAAGAAGAAGAAGAAAAAGACGACTGATTGGAGCACTTTCATCAATGCACGCATGAACACGAAAGTAAACAAAAAAACGCAAACACGAACAAAATGCGAACACGAACAGTAATGCGAACACGAACAAAATGCGAACACAAACAGAAATGCGAACACGAACAGAAATGCGAACACAAACAAAATGCGAACACGAACAGAAATGCGAACACGAACAGAAATGCGAACACGAACAGAAATGCGAACACGAACAAAATGCGAACACGAACACCAACGGCATAAACATCAATATCCGCACAAGCTGCAACAACAAACAACACTCGCATCACCGACGTGCTCCAACGACAGCAGTACAAATAATTCTCAAGAAAAAGTCTAATTCCAGCATTAATACATTGCATTCCATTCCATCCATGATGCATATAACAGGACACACACGTACAAACACCCGTACACGTACGCATCGATACCCACTCGTGAATACAAGCAAACATACAGACACGCATCAACACACACTCGTACATATATACATACATACAGACACGCATCAACACACACTCGTACATATATTCATACATACAGACACGCATCAACACACACTCGTACATACATACATACATACATACATACATACATACATACATACATACATACATACATACATACATACATACAAACATACATACATACAAACACATACACGTCAAAAGTAGAAATACAAAACAACAAGCAAGCTAGATGAGACGTCGTAGTCTCGAAGTTTATTAGCGAACACAAAACAAAGAAGTGAAATCGATATATTTAAAATAATTTACAAAACTACTCGATATGTAAATAATTTACAAAACTACTCATTTTTCATGAAAAAAATAAGTTTTAAATATGTACATATTTTTTTTTAAATAACACGTAAAGTCTTTACAACGTAATAAGGCACTGTGTGAACGCACTAAAATGTAAAATCTCAATAATTACAAAAAAAAAAAAATATTATAAAGGCAAGACGCGTGGAATGTAAAATATTGCCATCGGAAGAATATATAATCGAAAAAGAAGAAGAAGACAAATTTGAATAAAAGTGTCGTTAAAAAAGGAACTTTTCAATGAAAATTTTAAAAGCGAGACTAGCGGGAATGACTGATCATTTCGAAAAAAAATGAAAAATGAATTGAAGAAATTAAAAAAATGCGAAAAACATGAAGAATATGGAATATATGGATGAAAAATATATGAAGCAGTATTCTTTCTCTTTTCCTCATTTATTATTTCTGTCTTAATATTTTATTCCTTTTCATTCCGCTTTTTTGTTCTCTCTCTCTCTCTCTCTCTCTCTCTCTCTCTCTCTCTCTCTCTCTCTCTCTCTCTCTCTCTCTCTCTCTCTACTTCTTATTTTTTCTCTCTTCCGTTTTATGTTTCACTCTTTCCTAAAACTTTCAACTCCATCGCATTACAACGTTTAGCATGAAGGTTGTATCTACGAAATTTTCACTAGGGGGTTTTCAGACAATGTACATCTCGATGACCCTGCTTCCGTAGTTTTTCCGACTATGCTCGTGGACCACCCTTTCAGCTTCATGTCGCGTGGAAAAGGTCACGTAGGCGTCGCCACTAGGCCTTCCATCTTGGGTCTTCAGCATCTGAACGTCTGGTGCTATCTGGCGAATAAATAAAAACCGTTTATAGAATTTAATACTTATATTGTTTTCGCCAGGGTATTAATTGGCCGACCGTTGAGAGGCCTTAAGATTAAAATAAAAAATAAATAAATATTAATTCAATAACAAGCCAAATGGGGATTATGATAACTTGGTCTAGGCATTTTTTTCTCTTGCGATTAGAAACTAATTGGCCATCCGTCATTTATGAGTGGGATTTTTTATTAGAAACGATGAAGTCAAAAATATAGTTTTAAGCTCCAGAAATAATGTGAAAATTAGAACAGAAATTATTGAAACATTATATTATTAAAAAGTTTAGAAAACTAATTTCATGATTGATGATGTATGAAATATAAAGAAAAACTAACGTCGTACTGGCCTTCTAAAAAGGCCATAATGTCGTGGGGTTGAACTGTAGAAGGGAGGCCTTTGATAACAACAGTCGTGGGGTATGTCGTCTGAATGTAGAAGGCATTTTGAGGAGATACCGAGGCCCCAGGGTACCTGGGTAAGTAGATAAAATTTATTTTAAAACAAACTGTCTTTATACATTCGCTATAATTGCTTCTAATCTTCTCAATGAAATAAAACATGCTTCAGGTGTGCAAAAGCATTTTAGTCAAACTCACCAATAGACAATCGGCTGGAAAGTCTGGAACGGGGCGGTTTGGGCAGCCACGGGGGCACGGCAAGCGGTGGTCTGTGTAGCTAGAGAGTTGATAGGAGGGGCGGCTTGGATGATATTGTTAGGGGCAGGGAAGCTTGCCTGGTTAACTTGCGGCTGGTACGAATAAACGTTAGTTGGAGTTGTGTTGTAGATGGCTGTAGGGGCCAATATTGTTCCGTCAACACCTGAAAAAAATTAATAGTTAAAATTAAGATAAAATATATTAACAGTATAACCAAATTTATTTTTAAGCCATGTATAATTTTATAGATGAAATAAACTAGCAGTTACCCGATGGTATGAAGGACTGTCCTCCAGCAGGAGTAGCGATCATCTGTCTAGTTGATAGAATTTGCTGAGCGGATGGAAGCGGTGGCGGTGGGACATTCGAGGGAAAAATAATAGGAAGGGTGGGGGCAGACGGAGCCACGTTGCAGACGGCCAGAGTGGCAGTGTTGACCATCCTGGGCTGGATCATGGTCGGCAGACTGCTGTTGAGGAAAAGGCTCATCTCGTCGACTGAACACTGGATGACCTCCAGGCAGTTTTTCCTTCCACCGCTGGTGTACATGGATTTCTTGCTTCGCGACAGGCAGGCGACTTCCGCAGAGAGTTCGCTATCCATCTGGATGAAGGCTTCGCCAGATGGCGTCCCCTGGTTTTATGGAACGTTTTTTTTTGTAATTAATAAAATAACAAGAAGATTAAAAGTGACTGACTTTATAAATTTGAGATGAAAACTTACTCTTGTACTATAAACAAGATGTACACCCTGTCGTATGACGTGCTTGCTATGCTCGCCCAGAAATGTCAGAATATCAGAGACGTGGGCGTCGAACGGCAAGCCTCTGATGACTATACAGTCCCTCTTGTTTCCGCTGACCGTCATCTGCTGGTGGTGTGGAAAAAGGATGGGTGCCGTCGGGAAGGTGGCAATGATCTGCGGCAGGGGGGTCAACGCGTTCAGTTCGAGACACTCCGTGGGCGTCGTACCGTTGACGTTGGCCCGGGGGTCTAAACTTCTATTGAGGACCTAAATTTTGAAGGTTTTCTTCGTTTTATAATCGATGCAAAATGATAAACTCAATTATCATGAGATGATGACGATGATGTTGATGTAGATGATGGTGGTAGTGGTGCTGAAATGATGATGATGATAATAATATTAATGATGATGATGATGATTACAGGACTGCTAAGGAAACAAAGACTAACTTCTTATTAGCTAGGTATTTATAATAAGTTCATAATTATATATTAATAATAATAACGTTTTAATTATTTTAATTAAAATTAATTCACTAAAATATCCATTTTTAGAATTTAAACAAAATAAATATTATTATTATTACTATTTAAACTATCAAGTAACTAACCTGCTGTACTTCGGCGGTGGTGCTCTTGAAGAGTTCAATGTACCTGGTGCCTATGGACTGTCGGTGCTTGGAGAGGGCCTTCGTTGCGTCCTCTTCCGACGAGAAAAGTACAAAAGCATCCCCCGTGGCCCTCCCGTCCGCTTGGTGGACGAACAGCACCCCGTCCTCGCCATCCAGTACCTCTATGGGGTTCGGTTCTTCTTTGAAAAACTCCAGCTGAAAAATCGTGAGAAAATGTGGGCGTGTTAGTTAAAAAAAATTAATTAAAATTAATTAAGCATCATAATTAACTGATTGATTTGTTGATTGATTGATTTATTGATTGATTGATTGATCAAATAAAATAATTTTTCAATCGATTGAATCGTCAGACAAACAGGTTGTTAAAAGAAGCTCAAACACCGTATATAGTATATATATAAAATGAAGCGAACAAACTCCACACCAACTTCCAATGTGTACCATTACAAACCACGAATAAATAGATTCAATTATGAATTAATAATATCTTTATTTATTTTATATATAGACAAGAAATAATTATTACAACAATTATTATGAAAAATCGTTCAAGATGACAACAAGATAACAAAAAGTCTGTTGAATTCAAACAAGATACTGTTTCTAACGGTATCGAACGGTCTCAACTTTGAAGAGTGGATAATCTCTTTGTTCCGATTCACTTCATTTTCAATTCAAGAATTTTTATAGCACGAAAAACAATGAGTATGTTGTGTGTGCACGAGTGTGTGCATGTGTGTATGTGTGTATACTGTATAAGTGTGTGTGTGTGTGTGTGTGTGTGTGTGTTGTGCCCCGTGTAGTATCGAATCGAACGTATAAATAAGTTCACAGCAGCTGTAACATCTGTTCCTTGATCGATGAATGTTTGTCTGTTTTGCGCGGGTGTTTATTTGTATGTATGCATGTGTGTATGTGTGTATGCATGTGCGTATGTATGTGTGTATATGTGTATGTGTTCGAGGTGTATCGAATATGTGTGTTTGTATCTGTGTGGAAGAAAAAGGAAGCGAGAGAGGGAAAGAGAGTGAGAGAGAGAGAAAGTATGGATGGCAAAATTGACTCAGCTACTTAATAAGTTCAGGTATTGGAGTAATAATATAAATTAAATGTTTCCAAAAAAGACCAAAAATCTGACCAAACAACCAGCAATATAGCAGTTACATCTTTTCACCAAAAAAAAATACATAATAATCTTAGGAAAACAAATGTGGATTTTCACTAAGAGAACCCTAAACCGATAATCGTGAATACTGAATAATTGTAAATAGAAAAAATATTTTTCAAAACTCCTTTTTCCCTGTCTCCGCATATAAGCCCACACATACATACACACATACACACACACACACAGATACGCATACACACATACAAATACACACATACATAATACACATACACGTGCACACAACTGCAAACACCATTTCAAAACCCTGTACGCCACGTGGTTGTTCCTTCACCTATGTGGGTATTACTCACCATTTAAATGTCCAGGTGTTTCTACCTGGTGTAATGAGTTAGATTGGAGCACGTTAAAAACTACATTTCTGGTACTACTGCTGATGGTGATGGCGACGGTGATGATGATGATGATAATGAGGATGAGGATGACGATGACGACGATGATGATGATGACGATGGTGATGATGGTGATGATGATGATTATGATGGCGACGACGATGATGAGGATGATGATATTGGTGGTTGTAGTATGTAAATTCGTAAACACACACACATGGATGCATATAGACAAATCTACAATTGTTGAACAAATGAAAAAAAACTCAAATGAACGCAATAATTAGCATAATTTAATCATATTCACCACTTGTTCCGGCTTGCAGACGTAGGGCAGACCGCGCATGCGTACAATGATCTGACAGCCGCCATCGCTGTGGCGCGAAAGGAATTCTTGAGCCTCGGTACTACTTCCTGTTTGGGAATAAATAATAAATAAATTTTGTTTTTTTTCTAATCTATTTCGAAAAAATTTGGCTATTTGTGACCCAGATAAATTAATATATTTATTTGTGTTTTAAATAAATTAATATTTTCATTGGTTTTTTTAATAAATTAACATTTTATTCTTATTTTTAATAAATTAATATTTGTATTGGTGTTTTAAATAAATTAACATTTTATTTTTGTTTTAAATAACTTTATATTTTTATTGGTGCTTTAAATAAATTAATATTTTTGTTCAATAAGATGAATCCGTTCAGCTTTAAGATTTCAACTTACAGCTATTTTATCAGTGTACGAGACCTTGCCTCAAAATATACTAACTGTACTTTACAATTACAAAGCAGCGTTTGTATGTTTACAACAGTATTACAATTACAAAGCAGTGTTTGTATGTTTAGAGCAGTATTAAAAATTTTTTCTAAGTTCCGTTATTGTTGAGAACAAAACATCATTTGAATAAATTATAGCAAAATAAAATTCAAACATATTTTATGCTAATCAGTACATATTTTATGATAATCAATACAAATCATCCACGTGACCTCCAGCGATGGCGATGAAATCTTCTCCAGTAGCCCTGTAGACCTCTATGTACCTCGATCCGATGTGGTGCTTGTGCTTCCTGAGTGCCAGGTCCCTGTGCTCTTTAGTCTCAAACCTGATCAGTGCCTCCCCGTTCCTTCGTCCCTGTGGGCTGAGGCATAGGGCCACTCCTCCCCTATACAGAAATTAATTATATTATTTAAAAATAACTTTTTAAAATTTTCTATTTTTATCTTTCTAATTCTTTGGTTTTTTTAAATTTAATTTCAAATGTTCGACTCAAACTCAAAACAAAATCGAAAAACTGACTTTTCAACATTGAGCCCCCTGAAGAACCTCGCAATGTCCTGGTCTGAGGACTGCCAGGGCAGACCGCGGGCGCGCACCACCGTTTCGTCATCCACAATTTCATCTTTTCCGCTGGAGATAAAAAACATGTTTTTAATTACAGTATTGTTTTTTTTTAGTTTTTTTAATGAAAATCACGGTATTTTTCTGGATATAATCGCTGTATTTAACTGTGTATTTTTACATTTAACAGTGTATTTTTACATTTAACAGTGTATTTTTACATTTAACAGTGTATTTGTGGCATTTAACAGTTTATTTGTAGTATTTCCTGAATTTAACGGTGCATTTGTGGTATTTAATCTTGTAGTTGTAAAAGCGTATTTGTGGCACTTAATGTATTTGTCCATATATAATTATGGTAACTTTACAGTGCGCTAAAATATTTATACAGTAGGTTTACGATATATTTACGTTGTTGTAATACCAGAATATTTACACTGCATTCATGGTATTTATACGATGTCGTCTAATGAAGCAGTAACGTCCTTAGGTTGACTTTCGGGTGTTTAAAGTATTCAAAGGTTCATATTAGAGATGACTCGAAATCTCAAAGGTCACTTCACAAAAGTCACACACACACACATCCACACACACACACACGCACGCATACATGCTCATATTGCTCATCAACACGCACATAACGGTGATGCACAACACACACACGGGGAGTACAAACATCAGATTGGAGAAGAAGATACAATTCACGCACGATCTAACAGCATCTGTGCGCGAAGAATACACACACACACAGTGAACACCTGTCGCACCTAGATTGATCATTCATAACGGTGTGCTAGCTAGCCTGGCTACCTGGGCGGAGTAAGGTACGCACTCATTACGCAACATGTTTCAATGACAATGCATGTGTGACTTCTGGTTATTGTTAATTTTCTTTTTTATAACTCTTTCTTCTCCCAATCAATCTGAGACTCATGTACTTACTCTTTGTTCTGACTCTCTGAAATACGTACGTAGGTACTCTCTCGCAGGCCTATGAGACATAGGCGTCGGTTCAACGCGTCGATATGAATTAAAAAAAGTTTTTTTTGCTCATTTTGATTCAAGTACCGCAATAATAGTTTTCACAGCTGAAGCAGAGTTCACAAAAAAGGTCAAAAAGTCGATATCACCTTTGAACTTTTTTGACCCGACTCAATTTCTTTGTTATTTATGCCAAAAAAATGGAGTTCACCTCAGATGAACTAGGTAGCTAATAAAAACAGTTGTGTCCCAGCAAGTTGACGATCGGCCTTGGTACCACGTGTTACAGTCTGCAAACGTGAAGCAGCATCGTCGGGCCCAGTAAATGACAGACAGCAGCAGCAGGAGGCAAGTCATCGCTTCGGGATGACAAGATGAGCAAGCGTCATGCTGTACGTCATTCTGTATGTCATTCTGCATGTCATCCTGCATGTCATTCTGCATGTCATCCTGTATGTCATTCTGCATGTTGTGACGCATATCATTCTGCATGTCATGCGACACGTTGTGACGGATGTCATGACGCTTCTACGAGCATCCAATGTGACATGTGACCCCAGAAGACATGCGCGGCATAATAATCCTCACTATATTTTAAAGCATATGAATGAGCGTGTATTGTTAATTATCAACGGTGTTTTCAATTATATAGATCTTATGTGTTGCCTGTGTGCATGATTGAAGAATAAAACAATATATCATATATTTTTAGAGTGATAAAAAGAGATAGAGAGAAAAAGTGAGAGAGAGAAAGAGAAAGAGAAAGAGAAAGAGAAAGAGAAAGAGAGAGAAAGAGAGAAAGAGAGAGAGAGAGAGAGAGAGAGAGAGAGAGAGAGAGAGAGAGAGAGAGAGAGAGAGAGAGAGGAAAAGAGAATGAAAGAGAGAGAGAGAAGATGGAGGATTGAGTTGAAGAAAGGATGAAATACTGAAAAAAAGAAGAGAAGACGTCAAACGTGGATGCCTGGAAAAGAATGGAAAATAAAAATAAAAATCGATTCCACGGACGGGACGGACTGACATTTGTATACAAATAATTTTTTTTAAATAAAAACTATCGATGAACACATAAATACATTATTTATGGTCAAACGACGAATATGTGTCCTTGTGTTCTTGTGTCCTTGTGTCCTTGTGTCATTGTGTCTATGTGTCCTTGTGTCCTTGTATGGGCAGGCACGTGACTTGATGAAGAAACTCGTTTTGACTGCGGCACAACGAATTGAATATTTTTTTTAGGCGTGTTCATAATTTCATAATTGGGAAGAAGAACTTGTCGATTCGTTATTGATTAATATTTTTAATATAAAAAAAACAATCGATTATTACAAAATTGATGAAAATAATAATTTTGAATGGTTATTATAATTCTAAATAATTTGATCCGAGAGACAAAAAATAAATTTAGTTTTGCACATTTATTGTTAACTTTCAAACCATTTTCTTTATAAGATGCTCAGTTTCCTGGCACCCCATTTTCCCGGCCCCCCGGCATCCCCATCTTTCCAGCCCCACCACCTCCCCAGCATCCCCTCTTTCCAGCCCCACCACCTCCCCGGCATCCGGTAAGCTCTCCATTGATTCCGTAAACGTAAGCGGAAGCCACGTGGTAGCTTTGAAGATGGCGAAAGAAGAAGAAGACGAAGAAGAAAAAGAAATGTCTAAATATTGGTAATTACTGAGAATGTATTGATTTTGTTTGCATATAAATATATTCTATGATAGATTTACAATGTAATTGTTTAATTAGCGGCTTATGCAGTCAGGCCATGCAGCTAAACACAGATGCGAGCATTTTAATTGGCTTACCCAACTATGCCAGCTATGCAATCGATCGACTTAGTAAGTTTTAAATAAACTTCAAACTTTTAAATTATGTTTTTTTATTCTTTTGCAGTCAGGGCTTTGGTTTTAGTTAATTTTTTTACTTCCACTTACGGCCTAGCCGAACGAAGTTCTACAACGACAGGCATTTATTGGTCGCCTAATGTTATCATGTGAACATTATAGAATAAATCAACTACATTCAGTACATAATAGATTAATTAAATGTATTTAAATAATTTAATTAATTAACATATTTAAACACAAACCAGACACCTGGCTCCAGTTTGTCCTTTACGCGGTCTGGATCGTGCAAAACGTGGCCTATAAAAAAGTTTTTTCAATGCATATTATAAGTAGCTCCAGTCGACCAATTACGTCATGAATAATTTTAATTAGGTTAAGATATGCAAATCCAGTGACCAACCTTCACTGATGATCCTGCTAAGCACGGCTGACATTTCATGGCACTGCTTGACCCCGTATTCCGTGACCTCTGATGCCTCAATTTCGAGAACTGGGATTGGTGGGGTTCCGAGTTAAAGATCATAGGGACTATTTTGTCAATCAGGTAGAGATAATAAAAATTTAAAGTTTTTAAACTGTGTGCGTGTGTGTTTATGTGTGTGTGCGTGTGTAGCTGGGACCATTCTTCGATGTATTCGGTAGGTTTGTAGCATCTGCATCAGCTGACCTACCCATGCATCTGACCTACCTGTGCATCTGATCTACCTGTTCATTTGATCTTCCTACGCACATGATCTACCTGCGCATATGATAGCTCGCAACTGTTAAAGTTAAAAGGAAACTATTAATTTTTAATGCTGAGCAAATGTTTGTTTTAGGCCACAAAAAATGCAAAGAAAAATAAGTAATCCGCTATGTGTGTGTGTGTGTGTGTGTGTGTGTGTGTGTGACTGTACAAATGCACAGCTGTGCGTATGTAAAGCTGTATGTGCGTATAGCTGTATGTGCGTATAGTTGTATGTGTGTATAGCTGTGTGTCTGTGCCTCGGTGAGTTAGAAGTTAAGAAATCGATTTTTCTCGCTACATCTGGCCTGGTGTGTATAACTAAGCAGCTGCCCATCGATTATCATATACACTTGGTTAACGGGCAAAAAGACAAATTAATAAAAAACTAATAAAAATAAAAAGAACAAAATAAGAACAGCGAGTTTAATTAAATTATTTAAATAAGAAAAAAAAACAAAATAGCTGCTACAATAAATAAATTTTTTTCAACAAGTTTTCGTAGTTTTGCGCAATGAAAAAACTTTAAAAAAATACTATAAAACTGTAAAAACTGTAAAAACAGCAAAAAAAGATACATTCCATCATGTCGTGCAGGCAGTTGACCGGCTTGTTGTCTTCCGTCTTGTAAAACTTTTTGAACTCTTTGCGGAGGTCAAAGAAGGTGAAGAAGTAATGCGGCAGGTCAATGCTCTTGTTCGTAGCCTCCGGTATGAGACACATGCGCAAGTGCAGCTGTCCGTCTGTGCACAAACAGATGGATCTTTGGTCGGTGTGAAGCTGGGTCGCGTTCAAGAAGCGATCGAACTGTCGGTGAAACCAAAATCGTGGTATTAACGCTATGATGGGGACACCCCCTCCCCTCCTCCGACCTATAGAATATTTGGGGTTTCAGTATGTTTCCTGTGTGACCTGCACAACGCCTACGCAAATGGTCACGGGGCTGTAATTTAGAGTAAACCACAACTTGAATGCCAATAAGCTAGTTTTTAATGTTTTGAAAAGAGCATACTAGGTTCACGGCAACGACATAAATACCAAATTTAACAAAGATAACTCTCATTCAAATAATAATCAAAATCACAATTATCATCGTCACCATCATCACCATTATCATCATCATCATCATCATCATCATCATCATCATCATCATCATCATCATCATCATCATCATCATCATCATCATCATCATCGTCATCATCATCATCATCATCATCACCATCATCATCATCATCATCATCATCAAACAAACCTCTTCCAGGATGACATGGAGAGGCTGGGCATTCCGGATGGCTTCTTCTGATAGGCCGGTTTGAATTTTACACTCTTCCGTCAAGATGGCTTCCTGCTGCCTTTCCGTCACTTCCGGCGGAGTCGGCCTCACGTGATGTTGTTGGAGAGCAACAACCTAGAATTAGGTTTTGTGATTGTGTACAAGTGGCGTTGTTTTTCTTAAGTTTAAAAGTCACATAATCATTGGTTAGTTAGTACATCTATGTATGTGTTAGAATGTCTGTATGTGTGTCGGTAGTTAGTATGTCTGTATATGTGTCAGTAGTTAGTATGTCTGTGTATGTGTGTCAGTAGTTAGTATGTCTGTGTGTATGTCTTTATATCTGTGTATGTGTTATTATGGTTGTATATGTTTCTTTAAATGTGCGTGGCTTAATTTTAACACGACCTCACCCATTTTAGACCCAGCTACAAATTAGGGTTTCAATTGTCCCGAGTTGTCCACCTTCAAGTTCCACTCATTCAAATCTTTTCATGCAGTTTATGTAAAATAAATATCTAGTAATTTTCGGAATCACTTCTTAAACAAAAAGTATTAAAAACTCATGACTATTGAATTTGTTGGAGAAATAATATTAAATATAATACAATAAAATAAGAATAAGAAGAAGAAGAAGAAGAAGAAGAAGAAGAAGAAGAAGAAGAAGAAGAAGAAGAAGAAGAAGAAAAAGAAGAAGAATTTATTACGCAATTCTTATTTTCTTCACTTGAAAGTTAATAGAAAATCAATCTGTGACTGACAATCAATGAGCAGATCCTCACTGGCATACCTTTCCATTGTTCAGCTGATTCGTGCCATGCGATAAATCCTCTCACTGCTGTCATGGCAGGAACAGTTTTTTTAAATTTAAAATTTGTTTTGTTACTTTATAATATATAATATATAATATATAATATACAATATATAATATATAATATATAATATATAATATATAATATATAATATATAATATATAATATATAATATATAATATATAATATATAATATATAATATATAATATATAATATATAATATATAATATATAATATATAATATATAATATATAATATATAATATATAATATATAATATATAATATATAATATATAATATATAATATATAATATATAATATATAATATATAATATATAATATATAATATATAATATATAATATATAATATATAATATATAATATATAATATATAATATATAATATATAATATATAATATATAATATATAATATATAATATATAATATATAATATATAATATATAATATATAATATATAATATATAATATATAATATATAATATATAATATATAATATATAATATATAATATATAATATATAATATATAATATATAATATATAATATATAATATATAATATATAATATATAATATATAATATATAATATATAATATATAATATATAATATATAATATATAATATATAATATATAATATATAATATATAATATATAATATATAATATATAATATATAATATATAATATATAATATATAATATATAATATATAATATATAATATATAATATATAATATATAATATATAATATATAATATATAATATATAATATATAATATATAATATATAATATATAATATATAATATATAATATATAATATATAATATATAATATATAATATATAATATATAATATATAATATATAATATATAATATATAATATATAATATATAATATATAATATATAATATATAATATATAATATATAATATATAATATATAATATATAATATATAATATATAATATATAATATATAATATATAATATATAATATATAATATATAATATATAATATATAATATATAATATATAATATATAATATATAATATATAATATATAATATATAATATATAATATATAATATATAATATATAATATATAATATATAATATATAATATATATCAGCAAATTTGAAAATGTGGTTATGTGGTTGTGGGTTGAATGGTGTTGAGTGATTTTTAGTGGTGGTGGGGCTTAAGATCTCAAAACATAAGTTGCGCGTTTTTTATTTGTTATAAATAGTTATTAATTTTATTATTTAAATTTAAAATGACGACGAGACATGCAAAATAGAAGAGCATTGACTTCTGTGAAATCGTCCATATGATCGTCCGCTGTGCTAATTAAGAAGTGCTATCAATTCGACAAGTGTGTACTTCAAAACAGTGTCAATGAAAGACATACCGAGAAAGAGAAAAATAGCGAGAGAAAAAGAGAGAGAGAGAAACAGAGAGAGAGAGAGACAGAGAGAGAGAGAGAGAGAGAGAGAGAGAGAGAGAGAGAGAGAGAGAGAGAGAGAGAGAGAATTAATTAGAAATAACAAAACGGTTTTATCAAGAAAAATTCTTCATTTCAAACATGACAAAAAATTACAAGTGTCACATAAAACACGAAATTACCACGGATAACAAACGCCCCACTAACCCCCACCCCTCCCCCTCTACGAACTATTTAAAGAATTATAAATTGAATTTCAGTGGGAGATTAAAATAAATTGCAAGCTCATAACTCAAAAGTTCAATTGTCTATATTTAATTGAGAATTCAGAAACAAAAATCAAGAAAACTTTCTAGTCTAATCTAAGATGCCGTCGTTGTCTAATCTTGAGTCTACCGTGTTTCTCGTTTTTCAACGATTTCAAGCAAGCGAAAACAAGAATAGTACCCCCTATCTCTCTCGCTTTTTTCCTCCCTCACTGCCCCCCCCCCAATTCTTACTCCACTTTCTCCGTCTCTCATTTTCTTCGTCTCTCTTTTAACTCTCCCTGTCTATCTCTAATCTCTATTAAACTATTTAATGACCGATCAAAATGATACACTTATTCCCATTTTCATTTCCATGCATTTTACATGTTGTTTTGCTCATTCTATCCGCCGCAAAAAGAAAAAAAAATTTGGCAATTAAAGAGTTCAAAGTCAAGCAAAAAGGCCATGCCAACAGCAACAACAACCAACCAACCTTATTGCTGGCGACGTCGTATACGGCGTAGACAACCAGGACGATCTGCTCTTCGTCTGATCCGAGATTCTCCCCGTTCTGTCCCGACGTGACGCAGAACAGGCAGACCAGGTGGGTCGGAGAGTGCATTCCGCTGTTTGTTGCTGTTGTGGTTGTGTTTCAATAGGTCTTCGTCTCCAGGATGTTGGACGGGATTGACTTCATCTCGTGGTTTTAAACCAGCTTTCTTGTTGAACCTCTCTTTCGGTCGACCAGGTTGCTGCGTCTGATTACCATATGGAGGGTGTATATACCTGAGAGAGACCACCTGTTGATTATTCATCGACATCGTCGTTGCTACTTCTTCTGATTCGCTCGGCCAATCGGGTTGAGATACGACACGAAAGGGCGTGGCCGTAGCGCGGATGTCGCCTCGCAGGAACAGGAAGTAGAAGGGCCATCGTCATCATCCCCACCACCACAATCATCATCATTATCAACACTATCGTCGTCATCATCATCACCACTACGAACTCCATCATCACATCATCTCTACCCTCATCCCCACCATCATCATCTCAATCATCGTAATTAGCCAGACATGTCGGGCTTTACCAATGTTCAAGACCAATAAATTCGAATAGACTAATTCATTTAAATTCAATTGTAGGAAACCGTGTACAGCCTCTTCAAATTAACATAGATTTGGTGTGTACATAACTGTATGTCTGTGTGTACGTAGCTGTATGTCTGTGTGTACGTAGCTGTGTGTCTGTGTGTACGTAACTGTGTGTCTGTGTGTACGTAACTGTGTGTCTGTGTGTACGTAACTGTATAACTGTGTGTCTGTGTGTACGTAACTGTATGTTGTGTGTACGTAACTGTATGTCTGTGTGTACGTTCATTTCTGTCAGCGTTGCTGAACTTTAAAGCGCCCGAGATTTACTTATTCTGTCATTGTGTAACTTCTATCAATGCCCGTCGTCAGGATTGGTCTGAAAATCGAATTCTGATTAAAATAGTTTCTAAACTTTTAAAGTTGTTTTGTTCGATTGGAAATTAGTTTATTTATTTTTTTTATGAAACTCTTAAAATGTGCAATAATGAAAAGATCGCTTGATTGTTTGCCCAACTATGGAGGTCGACAGCATTTATTTATGTTGGTAATTCTTTATTTTTAAATGAGCGAAACTGAAATGAGGAATCGCAATGGAAAAATGGAAGCAGAAAAATAGAGAGAGAGAGAACGATCAGATCAAATCCACCACGGAATAAACCGGTATAATAAAACGGCACTGCAGGTGGCTCAAAAGGTTAAGCTTCGACTCGGCCCAGGTAGTACAAGTTGCAACATAAAAAAAAGTATCCAGACGTCTCCAACAAGCGTACGAAAAACGAAGTTCATTATGAGCCACTCCTTCCTCCTGCAATCAAGGTGCCAATCAACCTGCGTGGCATACCTGGAAGACACTATCACCTGTCGTCTTCGAATCGAATGAATATTCAAAAACAGCAAAAAAAGTTTATCGATTGGATAATCTCCGTTGGATTTTGACAGGAGTAAGTTTTATTCTGAGTCTATTGCTGCGTGTGGTATCGAATCTTTCTCTCTTCTCGTTCCATCATGGCTCGCTCGGACCCCAGAAGACAGCGTACAGAAAACACCTGGTGAGCTGCCTGAAAATTGAATTCTTTAATGGATTATTTAGACGTCTGAGATGAGCGTTTCAAGTAGAATAAGACAATATGCAATATTTTTGGCACGCTCATTTGCATAACTGAACTGCAACTTGAACTTGTGGCACTACGAACTCTGACGCTCCTCCGCTAAGTAGGCTTAATTAAATTAAATTAGTATCGATTGAGTAATCATAAATTACAAAACTTCTGTAAACAAATTATCATATTTGATTCTTTCTCTTCCTCTCCTCTCTCCAACTTTTCCCCATTCTTTATCTAATTGTCGAACACTCACTTCCTTTTTCTCCTATGCAGTTATCCGGAATCAGTTCTGCATGTTCGTGAAAGTCATTTTATGAACATGCATGAGCTGCTCAGTGTTTAAATCTCTCATTGGTTGATCTGAGATGATACACACATACAAATACATAAATAAATGATGGCATGTAGGTATCAGAGTACCGAGTACCTACTGCACGGGCCCGATTTTACGCGGCCATGTCCGGCCCGTTTCATAGGCCAACGTTCGAGGGCCGGGCCGTATTGGTCTAAAACCCCCATACTTGGCACAGATTTTTGTTTCTTTTATGAAAATTAAATATTACAAAATAATATTTATCACGCAAATTAAATATTACAATATAATATTTATCATGCAAATTAAATATTACAATATAATATTTATCATGCAAATTAAATATTACAATATAATATTTATCATGCAAATTAAATATTACAATATAATATTTATCATGCAAATTAAATATTACAATATAATATTTATCATGCAAATTAAATATTACAATATAATATTTATCATGCAAATTAAATATTACAATATAATATTTATCATGCAAATTAAATATTACAATATAATATTTATCATGCAAATTAAATATTACAATATAATATTTATCATGCAAATTAAATATTACAATATAATATTTATCATGCAAATTAAATATTACAATATAATATTTATCATGCAAATTAAATATTACAATATAATATTTTTCATGTTTTATACTCAAATTTTTAATCAACTGTATAACTTCTTATGAATAAATTTAGATTTAGTTCACACGGGTTCTCTTTACTTTTTCAGTCCAACTGGCGACTAAATTAAAAATATATATTTGTATACAGTTATTAACCTTCTTACGATTTCTTGTCTGACTATTCTGTTTCAGGCTCGACATTTTGAAGGAAGTCAGAGAGTTTTCGAATGTCAGGAAGGTCAGAGAAGTTCACGTGATCGTCCTAGGTGGTCCTTTATTATCACCACTGATATTATCACCACTGTTATCGTCATCATCATCATTATCATTATCATCATAATCATCATCATTATCATCATTATCGTTATCATTGTAATCATCTCCATCATCATCACCATCATCATCATCATCAT
>OZ022240.1:2893415-2943415 GCA_963978895.1 Erpobdella octoculata | reverse complement strand
TCAACTTTCATATTTTTTTTATTAAAATTTTTTTTTATTTTATTTTGTAAGTTTTTATTTAATTAAATATACCAGTAAACAAAAATTAAATCATCACAATTTATACTGATTTTAAAAGCTTCTTGGGAGTCCGTTCATCATCGGTCCAGCAAGTGCTCAGAACCGTGAGTTGGTCGAATGCCTGGAGAACGAGGAGTTTAACCAGGGTGTCCTCAATCAGCTGAGCCTGCCAACCAGCAGAGGACCGAAAGTGAAAGTAAATAATAAATACTTCGAATGGAATAATTTTCTTACTTACTTACTGAAACCGTTGAGGATCCGTGAAGCATCTTCCGTATTGTTTATCCGGGGTGGGGACAGCTGCAAGTCAATCGTTCCATCATTCCATGCTCCTACATGTCATGCAATGGAATGATAAATAATTTTAACAGCCCGTTGATGATTTTATTGGTGGCGTTTTTATGGCGCGAAAGCAGCTGCTGGGAATAGTAAGTTATTAGCTGAGCGATTGATGATAGGTATGATCTTATCAAGACGGCATGATGATGATAACGATGATGGAGGTTATGATGACGATGATGGGGTGATGATGATGATAACGAGGAAATGGTTATAATGATTTTGTTGGGAGTTATAGTAGTGATATCGGTGAGAGTTTCGGTAATGATAGCGGTGAGAGTTTCGGTAATGATTTTAACGCGGCTACTTATAAAGGAAAAGAAGGTTTTTTAATGTTTCTCAAGCTCTCATTACGGCTGTCGTCTTTATGCGTTTGACATACAAAATTGTCCTCCGACTCATCCTGCACACAAACACAAACAGACAAAATATCAACACAGACATACTATATATATATATATATACGCACATCCCTGACGCCATCTTGGATGATTGCTTGAGAAAGTCCTGAAGACAAACGCAACTCAATCCCATTGAGTTTTGATTGATAGTTTTAACGTTTCCTTCATTGTCCATAATTTTCTCCACCATGGTGGGAAATGTAAGCCGACGGGAATGAAATGTGGTTGTGGTCGAATGTTGAGTGTTGTTGGTTATATATATATATATATATATATATATATATATATATATATATATATATATATATATATATATATATATATATATATATATATATATATATATATATATATAGAATGTTTTGCAGGATGACAACGGTTGATAGAGATAACCGGTCGAAATGACGGATTTTTACAAATATTACATATCATTTTGCGGTTGCAGCGCCACCTAACAGCGTTACGCGAAGTTATTACATACGTAATATAATTAATACATACATACATACATACATACATACATACATACATACATACATACATACATACATACATACATACATACATACATACATACATACATACATACATACATACATACATACATACATACATACATACATACATACATACATACATACATACATACATACATACATACATACATACATACATACATACATACATACATACATACATACATACATACATACATACATACATACATACATACATACATACATCTATATATATAAAAGAACATGTCCTGACTGACTGACAGATGACTGACTGATAATCAACGCCGAGCTCAAACGCCTCATCCTAGGAACGTGAAATTTGGAACTTATATTACTTTTATAGCGTAAACATCCGCTAAGAAAGGATTTTTGAAAATTTTGCTCCTGAGGGGAAAAAACTGGAAAACAAACTTTTTTCTAAACATTTTTTCTAAAAAAATTTTCTGAAATTTGGTATATAGATTCTTTTTGAAAAATAAAAAGATACATGTTTCACCATTTTTTGAAAATTTGGTTTCCCGGACCTCAAATGTGGGTTGGAAAATTGGGTTATTTGGTTTTTAAAGTAGCTTCTACTCAAAAACTGTTAATGCTACAGGAGTAAAAATTAGTATTTAGCTTCTACTCCAAAAATAATGAGATACGTGTTTTAGCATTTTTTGAAAATTTGGTTTCCAGGACTTCAAATGTTGGGTGGAAAATAGGGCTATTTGTCTTTTATAGTAACTGCTACTCAAAAACAGTAAATACCACAGATGTACAAATTATTATTTAGTTTCTTTTCTAAAAATAAAGATATACGTGTTTCACCATTTTTCACAAATTTGGTTTCCCGGACCTCAAATGTGGGTTGGAAAATTGGGTTATTTGGTTTTTAAAGTAGCTGCTACTCAAAAACCGTGAATGCTACAGGAGTAAAAATTAGTATTTAGTTTCTACTTCAAAAATAATGAAATACGTGTTTTAGCATTTTTTGAAAATTTGGTTTCCAGGACTTCAAATGTGGGGTGGAAAATAGGGTTATTTGTTTTTTAAAGTAACTGCTACTCAAAAACTGTAAATACCACAGATGTAAAAATTAGTATTTAGTTTCTATTCTAAAAATAAAGATATATGTGTTTCACCATTTTTTTACAAATTTGGTTATAGGACCTTAAATGTGGGGTGGACAATAGGATTACTTGGTTTTTAAAGTTGCTGCTACTCAAAAACTGTGAATGCTACAAAAGTAAAAATTAGTATTTAGTTTCTACTCTAAAAATAATGATATACGTGTTTCACCATTTTTTGAAATTTTGGTTTTCAGGACCTCAAATGTGGGGTGGAAAAAAGGTTTCTTTGGTTTTTAAAGTAACTGCTACTCAAAAACTGTGAATGCTACAGATGTCAAAATTAGTATTTAGTATATACTCAAAAAATAATGATATAAGTGTTTCAACATTTTTTAGAAATTTGGTTTCCAGGACCTCAAATGTGGGGTGGAAATAAGGGTTATTTGATTTCAAAATAACTGCTACTCAAAAACTGTAAGTGCTACAAATGTAAAAATTAGTATTTTGAAGTTTCGTGCCGGTTAAAAGTAGCTAAGTCCAGTTTATCACCGGCCGGGTCAAGCCTTTATTTTAGAGTCTTCACACGGGCCAGGCCAAACCTTAAATCAAGGTGGGACGGGCCGAGATTTTTCACCAAGTATATAGATGTTTTAGTGATTTTAGGGTTTTATTTGGGCCGGGCTAAACCTGAAGTCAAGGTGGGACGGGCCGAAGTTTTTCATCAAGTATATAGAACTTCTAGGCCTATAAATAGGGGCCAGGCCTAATTCAGACGGGCTGTGCCGGGCCAGGAGTTTGGGTTTTTAAAACGAGCTGGGCTAAGTTGTCGACGGCCTAGCCGAGACCTAAACAATTGATCTCTACTATGGATGCACTGTTCAAACTCTCTAATTTCATGCGAGCGAAGCCGCTACGGGCACTGCTAGTACATACATACATACATACATACATACATACATACATACATACATACATACATACATACATACATACATACATACATACATACATACATACATACATACATACATACATACATACATACATACATACATACATACATACATACATACATACATACATACATACATACATACATACATACATACATACATACATACATACATACATACATACATACATACATACATACATACATACATACATACATACACACACACACACACACACACACACACACACACACATACATACATACATACATACATACATACATACATACATACATACAGACATCTAAAATTTTGTATGTTGATTGATTTGCTAACTAACGTATCAAAGTGATGACGTCAGCAATAAAATAACCTTGATAGATTACAAAAGTGCAATGCAGCTAAAAATCATATGGGGATTATTAAGCTGGATCAGAGAAAGCCGATGAACTCAGCAAAATATTGAACTTTTTTCAAGACTTTTTAAGAATCTTTTTTTAATTTCAAGCCAATATATTTAAATTATAAGCTGCACAACAAAAATAATTATAATCATTATCAGCATCATCAGCATCATTCCACCACCACCACCATCATCACTACAAGCACCACTATCGTCATCATCATCAAACCACCACTATCATCATCATTACCATCATCATCATCACCACAACCACCACCATCGTTATCATCATCATAACCACCCACCAATATCATCACCACATTCGTCATTACCATCACCCCAACACCACCACTATCCTCATGATCATCATCATCACCCCCTCCATCATCATCATCATCATCATCAGTCCCATCATCATTATCACCATCACCAGCATCACCAACAACATCATCATCATCAGATCATCCTCATCATCATCATCACCACCATCATCATCATCACCACCACCACCATCATCATCATCATCAAAAGCGGAAGCGCCTCCTTTTAACATTGCATGATTCAAACAAATGCCGGCCGCAACCGCGCGACATGGTTTTCTGAAAGTTGATAACATTCCAGATGTTAAATCATTTATCTAATTTTTTTTCTTTCTTTCTAACTCGTTGTTCCCACTCATTTTGCAATACCTCCACCTTCTCTTTTCACTTCACTTCACTTCAACTCTCTTTTCTCTTCCCTCTACCTGTCTCTTTCCTTCCCTACTTTACATCCTTCCTCGTCCTCTCTATCGCCTCCCTGTCTCTCCCTCTCCCTCCCTTTATCTCCTTCTCCCTATCTACCTATTTCTCGTTTCTTTGACTTTTTGTTTCAGTATCACTGTTTATCATCTCTCTATTTCACTTTAATCTCCATCTTCAGAGTCTTTTGATATTCTTCACTTCTATAGATATAGTTTTTATTATTTCTGTTTGTCTGTTCGTCTGTTTGTGTATTTGTGTATTTGTTTGTCTGTTTGCTTGCTTGTCGGGTTGTTTGATTGTTTGTCGTGTTGTTTTTAGTTTTAGTTATTTTTCAGTCTTTTTGTCTGTCTGTTTGTCTGTGCGTCATTTTGATTGCTTGTCAGTCCATCTTACTCTTACTTTGTATATGTCTCCATAGGGACATGGAAGCAATTCTAATTTTTTTTAAAGGCAATAAAAAAGTCAAAAAGTTCTGTAAAGTGCCAACAATAAGCGAAACACGAAAATGAACTCTCACTCCCCCTTGTATTTTTAACTATTTTTACAGAATGAAACAAGAAACATCAAAGATAGATATTTAACAGTCTACAAGGACGCATCAAAGAGCAAAATTGACACAAGCACAGATACACGCACAGATACATGCACAGATACACGTACAGATACACGTACAGATACACGCACAGATACATGCACAGATACATGCACAGATACACGCACAGATACATGCACAGATACACGCACAGATACATGCACAGATACACGTACAGATACACGCAGAGATACACGCACAGATACACGCACAGATACACGTACAGAGACTACAGACAAACAAATGCAAACAAACCCATATTAACAAACCCACGTAAACTAGTAGATAGACAGACAGTATTTTATATCTTTTGTGGCATCAAGTTGACATAAAATGCATATTAAATATTGCAAAATAATATTTTTAAAGCTTTATACTTTTATATGTCGATAGCGTTTATGTTTTTAGGAAACGACTTAAAACTCATTTTTTTCTTCGTATGACGAACGGATATTGACCCTTTTTGTTTCTGATGTGTGATTCTATTCGTTCGTTTATTTTGGCACTGCCGCCTCGTGCTCTGAGAAATTTTTCTTTTTAGAGAGCACGTTAAATAAAAATAATAATAATAATAATCTATAGTCAACATGAATAATTTCCGATGTATGTATGTATGTATGTATGTTACAACATCGCGTAACGCTGTTAGGTAGATCTGCAGTCTTAAAACAAGTGAAGCAAAAATCAAAGTTTTTTTAAAAACAAACTTTTATATTATTATATATTATTTATATTATCAAAAATATTTGTGTTTGGTTTGATATAGTTTGTATTATTATATAAACAACCAGCATATTAGCATAGATAATAAATAGTTCGACGAAAATATCACAAAAAATTATTTAATTAAATTTTATCCAATCGATCCGAAAATTTGATAGAATGCATTGTTAATCAGTTCGTAGGTATGTTTAAATTTTGAAGTCTCTAGCTCATCGGGAAGTTAGTTTAAAATCGATTCCAAAATTTGACGACAGACAGATCGACAGACAGACAGAGAAGTCAAGTTAAGTAAAAGTGTGTAATGATGTTTGGAGGATATTTAAAAATATCCGTCGTTTTTAAAGGGTTATCTCTAGTGCAATATAATCAATAATGCAAAGAGTAAATTTTTGACTGCCTGACACCCCCGAAGGACATGGGGGCCTTACCCCACCTAACCGCTTAGCCATCAAATATCTTACAATGTATGGAGAAAATAATCACAAAAAATATTTCCAATGAAAAGTTTATGTTCGACGAAGCCATGGGACACCGCCACCTGAACGACCCAATCACCCCTCCTCCACGGAGTAACAGTCTGAGCCCAAGAAAGGTCATTTACTTTTATTTTGTCAGAGAATTGCCATAATTCTTAAATAATGTATTTAATTTCTTCCTAAGCCATCCGTTTATCCAACCAGCCATTCTGCCATTTGTCTATCCTTGCGTCATCCATCCATCCATCCATCCATCCATCCATCCATCCATCCATCCATCCATCCATCCATCCATCCATCCATCCATCCATCCATCCATCCATCCATCCATCCATCCATCCATCCATCCATCCATCCATCCATCCATCCATCCATCCATCCATCCATCCATCCATCCATCCATCCATCCATCCATCCATCCATCCATCCATCCATCCATCCATCCATCCATCCATCCATCCATCCATCCATCCATCCATCCATCCATCCATCCATCCATCCATCCATCCATCCATCCATCCATCCATCCATCCATCCATCCATCCATCCATCCATCCATCCATCCATCCATCCATCCATCCATCCATCCATCCATCCATCCATCCATCCATCCATCCATCCATCCATCCATCCATCCTTTAACTAATTTATTATTCCAGCCCCCCACCCCTTTCTACTCATCCAGCATGGCGGGCAACGGCGCCTCCAGGCCACTGGCTCACTTCTTCAGCAGTCTGCTCTTTTCACCAACCAGGAAGTAATGAGTAGTAATGAGGAGGTTTGTTTATATGTAAACATTCTATTTTTTTTAGACTTCCTGTTTTAGTGCTTTCACTTTTGAATACTTGCTAATTAAAAAATTATATATTTATATGTATATTTATTAATTTATATGCATGCAAAAATATGTATATTTCAATGTATATGTTGTGTGTGTGGTGTATGTAATGTACTGTTCTAAATGTTCTTATTTTGACATTTCATTGCCAAGGAAGCATATATCATATAACACGAAGACAGGTAAACTTCAACTTAGGTATAACATCACAGCAATACAATATCACAACACCACAACATCATAACATAACAACAACACAACTTTACAACAACACAACATCACAGCAACACAACTTTACAACATCACAACACCAAACATCACAGCAACACAACATCACAGCAACACAACATCACAACAACACAACATCATAGCAACACAACATCACAGCAACGCAACATCGCAACAACACAACATCACAGCAACACAACATCACAGCAACACAATATCACAACAACGCAACATCACAACAACACAACATCACAACAACAACACAACATCACAACAACAAGACTAAAACAACCAACAACCATTTTTTACACCGCAACAATCCAGATGGATGGATGGAAGATAAAGAAGTTGGAAAATGATTCTCCAATGTTTACGACCGTGAAGCCACTCGGAATTGTAATTGCAGCAATTTATTTCTGATTTGTTTATGTTTTTGGGATAAAACAATTTCTTTGACTTTTTTTCAAGTTTCCGTTATTTTATTTTCACTGAAATAAAAAAGCAAATCTATCTCGCTATTCACTTGTCAGTTTCTTCCAACCAGCTCTTCAAATTATTTAAATAAATTAATTTAATTTAATTAAATAAATCCGCCATAATTTGAATAGCACCGAAACATTCTAAAAGGATACTACTTGTTCTCATTAGCGGTGGGTGATATCATTTGTCGAAGTTGCTGCTTAAAAATCCGGAATGATAAAGGCAGCAGCATCGTCTGTCTGTGATCATCTGTCCTTGATCATTTTTCTACATCCGGACAAAAAAAATATCAATTTTTAGAGGTTCAGAGAACCAACCGACGAAACCTTTTTCAGATGCCAACTAATTGTAAAAAGGTGAAGAAGAAGAAGAAGAAGAAGAAAACTTTCTTTACGCGTTCAAAAAATAAAAAAAAATTTAATGTTATTATCCTTGGAATATGTTTAAGACTCTGACAACAGGAACACTCTGCGTATTAAGATGAAAACAACCCCTTTCCCATAATTTCCTCTGAAGTTGAGTAAATGTTTACCGGAGGTATTTTTTATTCTTTTTTTATTTTATTTTTTTATAGAAAATGTTCTATAAAATGTGTACTCGGACGCTTTAAACGATCACTTGAGAGAGGAGAGAAGAAACGAAACGTAATCAGCATAAAACGAGATTATAAATCAACTCGATTGCGTCTTGAAATTTAAAAAGAAAATAATTGAAAATAATAATAATAATAATAATAAGTGTTTTTTGTTAAGTCGAGCCAGTCGTGTGTCTCTCGGTCCTCTCTCTTGTTTGGGATTTCCGTCGTAAAGACAGCCCTCTTGAAAGGAAAGCGCAGACATGAAAGGTAAACTACTCAATTAGATGTTTTATTGGAGGTAAAAATGATAAAGTCAGGGCAAGAGGTTTTATGACAATCAAGGCAGACGCCACGATGATGTAGGTACAAATACTAACATGTGTGTACAATTTAAATAACGTTATATAAATATAAACATAATATGTATACATATATATTCTGAAAAAAAAACACAACTAAAATATACAAGATGTGAATTTTTTACTCTCTTATACATACAATCGTGAGTTTGATTGATTCTTTCCTCTTTTTATTCTTTATCTTGTTTTTTTTGCTCTTTGTTCACTTCTTCAGTTTTTCACAATGACTACTTATAAATGAAAATGTTTGAGAATCTCAAAGTTTCTCATTCTCCATCTTTGTTGGAGAGGAAGGAAAAAGGGACAGACCGTGATGATTTCTCGTTTTTCTCATTTAACCAGCTGAACGAGAAGACGATTCACGCAAATGGTTATGATTCCCATAATAAATTACAATTCTCATAGAAGAATTACGTTTCCCATAGAAGAATTACGTTTCCCATAGAAGAATTACGTTTCCCACAAAATTGAGGTTTTCGTCATTTAAGAATAATCTAAGATCGATACAAATTAATCATCCCGCTTTTAAGTTGATCGTATTTATGGCAACAAATTGTTTTTTTTTTACCTATTTTATAGTTTAAGAATAAGCTTGTTTGCTTGCTCACTTGCCTGCTTGCATACTTGCCTTTCATGTGTTTTTGATTTTTTTTCTTGTAAATTAGAAACAATTTACCGAAAATACTGAAGTTTTGAAGGATTTAATGCCGTGGAAGAAAAGAAATGTATATATATATATATATATATATATATATATATATATATATATATATATATATATATATATATATATATATATATATATATATATATATATATACCACGTGGCACGAGTTTATTATTATTCCATGGAGCTTGTTTTTATTTTATTTTATTTTATTTTATTTTATTTTATTTTATTTTATTTTATTTATTTCTGTTGTTCCAAAAAGAAATTTAAATTTAATAAAAATTACGAGTTCGCTTTCTTTAAATGTTTTTTGTTTATTTAAAGGAAACTCTTTTTGAAATGTTTAACAAGGAAGGAGAGTTTTACTACCAACAAGAAATAAAACATTTTTCATTTTTTCCTTAAAGTTAAATTTAAACAAATGCAGTCATTTATTCGGTGCAACTTTGACTGCTTAAAAACAATAGAAAAGTGAGGGGAGAGGAGAAGAGGGAAAAGGAGAAAGAAAAGGGGATATAGAGGAAGAGTGAGTTGGAGAGACAGACAGAGAGAGAGACAGAGAGAAAGACATAGAAAGAGAGAGACAGACAGAGAGAGACAGAGAGAAAGACATAGAGAGAGAGAGAGAGAGAGAGAGAGAGAGAGAGAGAGAGTGACGAAGGAACTATGTTTGCAATTAATATAAAACAGTTAAATGCTCTAAAAATAAAAAAAATGTTATCGACAATTATCCTATAAAAAGGCTTTAACGAGCCGCCCATGTCTCTGCCCTCTCCCACCCACAAATACCCAATTTAGATCGATCTCCGATCTTCGCGAGAGTTAAATAAAACTTGTAGTTAAATAAACTTTTTTTTAAAAAGCTCTCTTAAGTGTCGAATCTGGCAAATTATATTTATATTGCAAAATGTCACGGACGTAAGCTCTTAGTTTCACACCGACACACGTACACCCGGTTATTACACGCACACACTCGTCTGCACGACGCTCCGCCGCCTTAAAAGTTCTCTCGGCAGCTTGAACATTCTGTCGACTTTTCGAAGTCGATTGTGAGAGAAGAGAGAAAAGAGGTTTGTTTACTTTTCGGGCTGACTCGCTTTCTTCTCTTTTATAAGTTTATTTTTCAAGGATATAAAAAAGAAAACTTCACGATAAGTTAAGTATTTGAAAGTTTGAAAGTTTTTTTCAATCTGCGAATTAAAAATATCCGACGTTGTTGTAACTAACCGACAGCTAGAGCAGGAGGAGAAAAAAAAGAGAAAAAGTTTTGTTTTGGCTTCGCTTTTGGGCAAAACTTTCCAAAGTTAAAAGTTTACCGTAGGTAGACAAAGCCAGAAAATTTACATAAATCATCATCGCCAACATCACCACCTTCGGTCTCAGCAACAGCAGGAACAACATCAACATCAGCAACGACAACAGCCACTACTACTACTACTACTACTACTACTACTTTGTTACTACAACGTGAAACAAAGATGAGAAGAGAAGCAGGATTCGAGATACGGATAACAGAAACACGTGTACAGACTGACCGGTCTTAGAAGAGTTGGTTCAGGAACGAGTTACTCTCGCTGGATGTAAATCACCTAAGAAGACGGATACAAAAAATTACTGCCTACAAATTATAATTTATATTACTTATAATCACATTCATCACTAACAGTAAAGTGCGTGTTGAGTACTCTGGTGGTAATAGTTTGAGAATTAAATGAATCGTGGCGAAGTGTCGCCTGTGCGGATGATTGTCACATCTGAAGTTAAATATCGCCCCGGAGATGTGCTGTACTGATCTTGTTCATCATGCGTTAGTCATTTTTATATTAATTAATTAATTATTTATTTATCATCATTATAATTTTTATTATCTCTTGACAATTTTTTAATTTTTAAAGATTTCCCTTTTTCGATTAAAAGTTATTTTTAATTTAAAAAAAAACATTATGACTCATGCCTAGGTTAGCATCCGCGTGTAAAGAGAGGTCTACTAAAGCGAATTTATTTTTACAACATTTTTCTTTCCTTGTTAAAGTAAGAGATGTCGAGCAGGTTTCTTAAGTTATGTTGAGCAGCAAAGATTTTGAGCTACAAAGATGTTGAGCAACAAAGACGTTGAAGAGCAAAGTTGTTGAGCAACAAAGATGTTGAGCAACAAAGATGTTGAGCAACAAAGACGTTGAGGAACAAAGTTGTTGAGCAACAAAAATGTTGAGCAACAAAGATGTTGATCAACAAAGATGTTGAACAACAAAGATGTTCAGCAACAAAGATGTTCAGCATCAAAAATGTTGAGCAACAAATATTTTGAGCAGCAAAAATGCTGATCAACAAAAATGTTGACAAGCTTATATGATATTTAGGATTGTTCGCGGTAGCAAAGAGTATCGCGTCAAACATCCAATTATGGGCATATCGGTATTATGGGTATTTATTTGATCATCACAACCGAATTCAGCTGGTGAAAAGTTTTCAATGAAATTGTCCATGTTTGAGATGTTTTCTAAAAGAAATTTGTCGCAAAAGCGTTAAATTATCAGAAATGAAAAAAAAAATATTAACGACATATTTACAAGTCCTGGTGACTCACTCATTTGTGGTCATTTAATTAAGCAATAAACAACTAATTACTTAAAAACCAGAAGTAGTTGTAAGATCTTACGATATCACTATATGTATGAATATTAATGATCTTGTAGAACATTGTCTAGCTCGTGCCAGCTGCTATGCTAGCTGTCGAAACTTTTTAAGCTATTGATCGATTATCTACGGAGCAGTGCGACGAACTCTGATTGAACTCGGCTAGACATGCGTAAACACTTTCCTTACAACTTGTTGTTCCTTCCCAGCCTGACAACTGCCCGCTGATGATGTTATACTTATTGGGGCTTGCGCTTCAGATGCCAATACCGTCTGATTTTCTGCTAAGTCTGCCACCAGTGAACAACCCTAACTGACCGAGAGAGAGACCAATATGCTTTGTGCAACGTTTTGACTCTCTGTCAAAACGTTAAGACGGCGCCAAAGAAGCACGGTGGTTAGGGTCTATTTTATATTTTATTTATGTTTCCTACTGAAATAACTGAAATTAGATAGCTTTTAATTAGTCGATAAAAAAGCACAAAACAACCGAATAATGAGGGTCATCTGGTGCTGAATTATGATGACGATGATGATGACGATGATGATGGTGGTGGTGGCGGCGGCGGCGACGACGACGACGATGATGATGATTATGATGATAATGATGACGACGATGGAGATTGCGATGGCGACGACAACGACTATGACGATGACGACGATGATGAGGATGATGGTGATTGGAAATGATGAAGACAACTCTGGCAATGGTGGTTAATGATGACGACGATGAACCTGATTATGATGACAACTATGCTGATGATGATGATGATGATGATGATGATGATGATGGTGATGGTGATGGTGATGGTGATGGTGATGGTGATGGTGATGGTGATGGTGATGGTGATGGTGATGGTGATGGTGATGGTGATGGTGATGGTGATGGTGATGGTGATGGTGATGGTGATGGTGATGGTGATGGTGATGGTGATGGTGATGGTGATGGTGATGGTGATGGTTATGGTGATGGTGATGGTGATGGTGATGGTGATGGTGATGGTGATGGTGATGGTGATGATGATGATGATGATGATGATGATGATGATGATGAACTGAACAAGCCGATTGACTCTTCCACTCCACATGGAGTTGTTCGCCATGGAAGTAAATTCAGTTTCGAATCGTAAACATGTCAGCCTCCCCTTCAGGATAAATAACAATCATAATCATAATCCTTATTTATAATATCTTATTTATTGGTATATTTTTGGTTTGTTTGTTTGTCTGTCTGTCTGTTTGGTTGGTTGGTTGATTGATTGTTTCTTTTTTTGTTTGTTTGTTTGTTTGTTTGTTTGTTTGTTTGTTTGTTTGTTTGTTTGTTTGTTTGTTTGTTTGTTTGTTTGTTTGTTTGTTTGTTTGTTTGTTTGTTTGTTTGTTTGTTTGTTTGTTTGTTTGTTTGTTTGTTTGTTTGTTTGTTTGTTTATTTGTTTGTTTGTTTGTTTGTTTGTTTGTTTGTTTGTTTGTTTGTTTGTTTGTTTGTTTGTTTGTTTGTTTGTTTGTTTGTCTGTTTGTTTGTTTGTTTGTTTGTGTGGTTGGTTGTTTGTTTGTCTTTTCAATCGTGAGTGCCAGAAAGAAACAAAAAGACATTCCCGGTTTGTATGAATGCACGTTTTAAAGAATAAATACGTAGATAGTGATCGGATTTATGGAGGAATGTATCGAGAAAGAGAGAAAGAAGAAAGGAAAGAGGTGGAGAGAAATAGAAAGAGAGAAAGAAAGAAAGAGAGAGAGAAGGAGAGATTGGAGCTTGAAAGAGAGCGCGTTCCTTGGTTTTAATTTGCATGTAAGTATTCTGTCCTTGATGTCGGATAATCGCCAACAGGATTAGGAACGACTTAAATAAATGTTCTGAGTTATGAGACGGAGTACTTTATTATTGGCATTAAATTTTTTTAATATACGTTTATAATTCTTCAGAAAGTGTGTTAATGAAATTTTAAGTTTAAGTTATAAAATATTTCTAAAAATGTGTTAATGAAATGTAAAGTATTTGTTTATGTTTAAGATCATCGGCACTGAAAGATGAAAGTAGATAAGAGATATTTTTTTTCATAAATTGGTTCAATAACGTGTATGATTATTAAATGATTATCAGATGTTTGTTTAGTTATATTAATTAATAAGCAAATAAATAAATCAATAAACAGAGAAATAAATATAAAAACTAAATTTATGAATTATAAAACAATATAATAAAATAAATTATTTAAAGGAGAGCTGTATAAATTAATAAACAAAAACATAAATTAATGAGTGTCGGTATAATTTGGTAATTAAAAATGAACTTTTTCCCATAATCTCTTGAAACCCGATAATCCCGTTGCGTTTTTTCTTGTTCTTTTTTCCACCTGGAATGAGAGAAACAAAAAAAATAATAAAAAATGTTTTTCTGTGCGGTTTTTTGTTTTGTTTTTTCCAGGTTAAAATGAAGGGAAGGAGAAAAAAAAAGAAAGTAGAAGGCCAATCTTCAGTCTTATTTTGCTGTTTGGGTTGTTCGAACTTGAGGCATGTATGTCTGCACATGTTCTTTGTGGTGATGATGATGATGATGATGATGATGATGATGATGATGATGATGATGATGATGATGATGATGATGATGATAATGATGATGATGATGATGATGATGATGATGATGATGATGATGATGATTGTGGTGGTGGTGATGATGGCGATGCACAGCTGCATTGGTTTAACACAGTTAGGACGACATGTTGTAACTTGTTTCTTCAAATCAATCTCGCTGGAGTTGCAACACTCTTTCAGATGTATTTGATGATGACATTCAATTTATTACATGAAAGCTCTTGCTGTTCGCGTCCATCGAAATGCAAAGGGACAGACAGACAGGCAGACAGTCAGACAAACAGACAGACAGACAGTTCTTTTGTGACAGACAGCTTAAAGGCCTTAAAGCATGAATTCAATAACTGCCACTACGAATAGGGCCGCCGATAGGAAACTCGAACCCCGAAAAAAATAGCTGAACCCCCGGTTCCCCGTTTCAAGAAAGTTTCTCGTAGATATTATTAAAAAAGTATACCCTAAAATTTTCTTTTCTAAAATAGCTGAATGTCGGGGGTGTAGCTGTAGGGAGCCTTACTTGAATTTTTCTAAGCACTTGACAAAAAATCCACACTCGGGACCTGCAAACAGTAGTGAGCCCTGAAGATTATATCCACCCCTCCCCCCTTTTCGACGGCCCTGACTGCTACACTCCAACTACCAACAACAACACACGAATCGAACCTACAAGAATCCAACACGGCAACGACGCACGCGACTGAGCACCGGCCGCATAAATTACCATTCAAACAGCTCATACGACGAAAACAAAAAACCACACTACTACACTAGAGCAACTAAAAGTTAACCAGCCACTAACTCAATTCATAAAGTTGTAGTAGCAGCTTAGCGAGGAGGGCAGCAGCAGTAGTAGTAGCGCCAGACAGGCAGCCAAAAAGCTTTATTCGTTGCACTGCACAGCCGATTTGACGTGCAAGTAAGTATATGCGAGGGGGATGAAATGCAGGTCTTGCGAGCGACTTTGCTTAGCGTTAAGTGGCGGTTCTTTCATCTGCGGTTCTTCATCTGCGGTTCTTTATCTGCGGTTCTTCATCTGCGGTTCTTCATCTGCGGTTTCCGTGTCTGGATGAAACGAGGGAATGGCTTTTTGAGGGGTTCGTGGGAGTTCGGATATATTTCTGCTATTGTCTGTCTGTCTGCCGGTAAATGTGGTGTTGTGTGAGTGTGCGGTTTCCAAACAATGTGTTTTAAGACTGAGATGTGTTTGTGTGTGGAAATGTGTTTTAGTTTTTATGTGTGATGGTGACATGTTAATGTCGTGTTCCGTTTCTATAAGTGTGTAATTTTAAAATGCGATTGTCTTATATAGAACAAGACTCTATATAGAACAAAACTCTCACTGTCCACCACATGTTGCAGAAAGTCTGCTAAGCAAATGCGGTGCTTATGAACTAACTTATTATTGTAAGTTTGTGCACGTGTTAAAAACAGTTTGAAATTACGTTTATAAAAAAATGAAGTGTGCCTATAAAGAGATCAATAAACATTTACTTACTTGTTCGAGCAAAAAAGGCAATTAACTAAAAAACTCTGCATTTTCTCCATAAACATCTATGGAAAGAACCACGTGACAAAAAAGCTATTTATAACTTTTTTCTTTTCTAATTTTTTTTTGTTTGTTTTTATGCAAAGAGAAACAGAAAGTAGTTCAGTGACGATTCCTTGTTATTCTTCGTTAAGAGAAGAAGAAGAAAAAAAACATGAAATCCTTAAGAATATCAAATTTACAACACAAAAAAACCTATTTTTAAAATGTTTATTAACATGAACTGTTTCAAACTGCTGTGACTCACATTCTGCCCGGGTAGATGAGCGGTGCTGGTCTGCCATGGAAGACTTGAACCTTGAACGCGGAGCTGAGCGGGACGTCTAGCTGAGCTAACATGATCAATAATGATCAAGGACTGGGAGAGTGAATGCCTTCCGATAGAATGCCGGCACTTGTACTGGAGGAGGAAGAATCTGTGATCTGGTCTTCCAGACGAACTAAAAGCGGGGCGTTTAGTAGTATTCCAGCTCAGGTCAGAAGGAAAGATGAGACACCTTGTAGAGTAGGGGGGAGCTGTGTGCTGGAAAAGCTGGTTGATTTTTGGGTAAATTAGCGACCATTCTTCAAGACTGCGGGAAGTTGAGTTGAGTTTTCATGGTAGACCGCTTGTTTGGGTTTTATTAATATTTTAATATTTTAATTATTTAATTTAAAAAAAACTCGTTTAATATATCTGTATAAAATTCTCCGAAAACCCTATTTGAAGGGTTCTGTTTGTTAAATTAATTATTTTATTTTTAGTTTTCTTCTTATTCCAGGGTTTTGTTTTTAAAAGAGTTTTTCAGTTGTGAAAAAAAGAACCCTTAAGCTTTTTTGAGTTATCGTGTTACTGTGTAATTGTGTTATTTATCACTTCCGTCGTTTGGAATGTTCTGGAAGGTAGCGCAGGCATGCACACGCACACACACAAACACACGCACACACAAACAAACGTGTGAAAAAAAATAAAAACCAAAAACAAACATAAAAAACATAACAAAATTATTCACACGTCAGAATTGTGGTGTTTTATTACTATCTTTTGTGCGCCACGTGTGTTAGTATGTTTGTTTAACACAATTATATACATAAACACATACATATATGTGTGTATAATATACAATGTATGTATATATCTATGTATATTTGAGGCTTTTTTGTGCACATAATATGTGTATATATTTGTATGCATGTCTAGCACAATAAGTCTTAAGACTTAAGATGAATTCATTAACCTCGATGAATAAAATAAAACCTACTCATCTGATATTCTGAAATAAAAACTAAACCGTTCAGGTTCTACTGGTTGAATGCTTTCATTAATTATTATTTTTAAATGACTCGCAACTCCTCCATCTGCCTGTCACGTGGTTGAAGTTGATCTTGTTTTATGTTAACATTCGTTTTAGTTACACATAATCACAAACACACATACACAGACAACAGACACACACACATATACACGCACACATACACAGACGCAAACAGACATGGCAAACTCTTACAACACTAACTAAACAATTACAACATGTTGTTCCATGCTGTGGTTGTACTATTTCTCATAATTCAGTCTCTTTCATTCTTTTTCGGCCTCTTTCTACCTTCTTACTTTCTTTCTTTCTTTCTTTCTCTCTCTCTTTTTTTCCATCCATCCATCCATTCATCCATCCATCCATCCATCCATCCATCCATCCATCCATCCATCCATCCATCCATCCATCCATCCATCCATCCATCCATCCATCCATCCATCCATCCATCCATCCATCCATCCATCCATCCATCCATCCATCCATCCATCCATCCATCCATCCATCCATCCATCCATCCATCCATCCATCCATCCATCCATCCATCCATCCATCCATCCATCCATCCATCCATCCATCCATCCATCCATCCATCCATCCATCCATCCATCCATCCATCCATCCATCCATCCATCCATCCATCCATCCATCCATCCATCCATCCATCCATCCATCCATCCATCCATCCATCTCCTTCTTTTCTCCCTTCTTCGTCTGTCATTCCATACTTCTTCATTATTATTATTATCGATTCCATCATAATAATCATTTATTTTATAGACATGTTGTTTTATTCCTACAGGTTTTATTGCTTGGATGTTACTGACCACATGTCTGTCCGTCGGATCCGTCCAGTTATTAAAACCAAAAGGTGAGAATCAGCTCGGTTTCTTGTTGTTGTTGTTGTTGTTCCGTTCTTGGTGTTGATCATCGTGTCCGTGATGTAATTGACTTTGACTTTGACCTGGCATGTGACACGGTAAACCCGGAATATGGGGTATTTAGATGAAGTGGCTGTTTCAAATTTTCCGGGATGACCAACGGACTTTTTTGATGATACATGACTCATACACGCCAGTAAATCACCTGTAATATAAAGTTACTAATAGTGATAACAATAACCCGATCTTTGATGACGAAAATAATGATTATAATATAACGATCCTGATTCTTAGATATTGTAGACGTAGTGAAAGCCTGGGTGGGCAATGTCATTGAGTGTTTTGATTCAAAGTGACATCAAACACTTTGCGTGCATGTGTCGCCCTCATCTTTATTCTAATCGTCGGCATCCTCTTCACCTCTTCGCTGCTGATCCTGGCTGCTGTCAGTCCAGGGAGACGACGACCCAATTTGTGGGTTTAACTAAGAAAAAAAGTTCACGTCTCATAAACGTCGCCCTATATCCTATTTCTCATCTCTCCCTCTTTTCTTCTATTTCTTTCTTTCTCTCTTTTCCTTTTTATGTCTGTCCTTCTTGTGAGGAAAAAATGTAGACGAATGTCTTCTGACGACTTAAAAATAGTTGAGTACTTTTTGGTACCAAAGACATATAACATCTCTCTTCGTACGCCATGTTCGTATATCTACACATTTATGGACACGTACATATTCGTACAACTACAGGTCTGCCTATTTAATATAATAAATATATTCCTCTATCGTCCTTGAAACCCTTCAGCAGAAGTTGAAAAACCTTTAAGCGGTTCGCTTAAATTGTAAATAAATCGCGCGCGAAAGAGCAATACATTTACATACGAGTACCATGAATTACATTTTACAATAAATTTACATTTAAGCGTGCAAGTAGTGCTTGCTTTGTGGAATCACGCGTAAAAGTAAATCGGGATTAAAATTTTATAGTAAGCTTCTTCATTTAATTTACGTTGTAATGTATTCATTTTTTATGAGATTTTCAATACTGTTTTTTAGTGTTACTTCTAAGAAATATTATTATATTCATAATTACCGGAAATAAATTTTTAATCATAATTGTTTTATGTTATAATTATTTCATAAAAATAATATTATTAGTATTTTTATTAATACTGCGAATTGTTGCAATATTATTTCTGTAAAAAGCCATCTACTAATAAAATGTTTAAATGTCAACATGGTTGAATATTGATGAATCGAAAGTGTAGTAATAGTCTTATGATATCTTCAACTTAACCCCCTAATAAACTACACCTTCGTCCCCAGCGATCCGTTCTTCTTCTACTTTACCCACTAAAGTGGTTCTTTTTTCCTTCCACTTCAGCTCCTAATGGTAAGCAGTTTCGTCCCCAACGACCCCCCCTCTCTTTCTACTTCACCCCCTAATAAAATCCATTTTCTTCACTATAGAGCCTCGTAGGAAGAATTTGCGAAGATTCGAGAACAACTTGTGCCAGAAGTACATCTCAGAGAAGGACCTTCCAGACTCTGAACTAGGTCTGTTCGTTGCTCATTCTCATATATATATATATATATATATATATATATATATATATATATATATATATATATATATATATAATATATAATATATATATATATATATATATATAATATATAATATATAATATATATATATGTATATATATATAATATATAATATATATATATATAATATTAATATATATATATATATAAATATAACATACATATATATAATATATATATATAATATTATATATAAATAAATAAATATATATATATATATAATATTATTATTATTACTATATATTATATATATATATATATAACATCGTTAACAATAATAACAACCATAAAATAATAATATAAATAATAAAAACTACTTCCAGTTAGTTGTAAAAAACATGTGTTTGCACTTTGGCTAAAAAAATGGTGTTAGATTATCTTCCTCTTGAAAGCACTTGCTTTTTACTTTCAGCATTCATGATTGATGAAACAGCAGTTTCAAAAATACAAGTTAACAATGTTACACTTGTAAATGTACCACAAGTGCTGAGAACATTAGTTTATTATAGCGCTTTTATTGTTCAATAACATTGGAAGATGTAACAAGGATATTTTTTTTATTATTGATTGAACTCGCTATATATTACTGAATATATCCTGTCTATTTATAGGAAACAATCTAAAAAAGGCTTTTTTTGAAAACGTTATCTAGGTCAAGTACGTTTTTGAAAAGTAGAATTGAAAAAGATTTTAAACAAACCATCTGCTGAACAATGAATGCCAAGGCCGCTTCCATGTCAAGTCTCGATTTGAGAACAGCTTGAGTGTTTAATTAGCAAGAAATTTTCAGCACAAGACTTGACATTCTTTTTCAATTGTCTTTTCCCCGTCATTCTTTATTAGCTCTGGGACAAAGACTGGCTTAAAATGACAAGAATTTATTTTGTTCATTCAAGTTAGCTTTTGATAAAAAAAATAGTTATTATTCTTGAAAATTTCTAATCATGTATATAATTAATACATCCTGTTAATAGAATTATTATTTTTTAATTAAGGAGTTCATTGAACAGCCGCTATAATTGTTGAGGATATTAACCTCAGATTCATTCATTCACGAATTTCGCCCTAGCGGTGCGGATTGGTACATCGTGGGTGATATTTCATCTGACGAACCATATTTATTTTTGGAGAGGATGATTAAGACAATCTGAGCTTGAAACGAATATGTCGGTTGAGTTTCCAGCTCTTTGAAATCTGTATTTTACGCATTTAAAAGTAGCATAGGAGAAGTAAATAAAAAAATCATTTTAAAATCAGTGATTTTCAATGCTGTATACTTTTTCTCTACTAATTCAACTATTTTGAGCGAAATCATTGAAATTATGAATTCAAATAAGTGAAATTTGTTAGAAAATCTAATTACAAATATTTATTACTATTGTCAACATTTTCTATTAAATATTTTAAAGTTTACGCTATAATTGCTTGTAATTTAAAAAATTTTTATTGAACAATTTTTGAAACAGTAAAATTTTAAATGGAACTTAAATTTCAAGAGAATTCGTTTGAAACCCGTTCTTTAATTATTTTTAATTAGAATAGGTTTTAAATCATTTTGAAAATAAAAATTGATCTGTTAGTTGAACAAAACGTTATGCTGACTTGACAACTTCAAAGCTTCAGTCAACTAAAAAAATTGTTGTGAAAATATTTAATGCAGAGTTAATAATATTAATATTAACAAGAGTTTAGGAAAAAACGAAGAAGATGTGATAAATAAAATATAATTTTGATAAAAAGTTTCAAGCTATTAAACAAGATTTTTTTTTAAAATTTATCGTGGTTTTCATGATGTGTAAAAAAATAACATTATAAGTAGAGCTTTTCATTCATTATACCGTTCAAAACAATTAATTAAAAATGTGTTAAAAACACTTAAAAAGAAATAAGGTCATTAAAATGAAATAAGGTCAGGTTAGTCAAAAAAATCTCAAATTTTTATTCAGAGTTGAAAGTTCAGCGTTTATCAGTTGTATTTCAATAAATCCATTCGGTCCAATTCGTTGTCGTACGAAGACCTTTTAACGGGGTCAGAAAGTTCATCGTAGGCTTTTTTAACCTCTTTGAACTTTTGCTCTTCTGATTTTTTCATCTCTTCCGATGCGTTCGGATGTTTGTCGATATGGTGGAGTCGGGCTGTTCTCCTGTAACCAATTCTAATTTCGCTCTCAGTGGAGTCATCAATGGCGATCCCGAACTGACTTATAATACTTAAAAACATTTTTTAGACTTACAAATCAGGAGCTTATGCGACAAATGAATTTAGAACCTAATAATAATTCATAAATCCTTCTTGATGCATTTCTTTACAAGTTCAAATCTCGTTACAAGTACACGCCTAATTAACAGGAAAACTTCTAAGTTTAAAATTAAAATAATAAGTAATAATATCACGATTATTATTATTAAATTGATTAATTATTATTGGTTGCGGCAAAGCGGTAAAGCGTTCGCCTGTCGGCTATGAAGTCGGCGGTTCAAATCTCACCGGCGCGTCACCATCGTAGCTCCCTTAAGCAATGAGTTTACACGCATTGCTCAGGTTGAGTGTCTTGCGGGGTTAACTAACTCCTTTCACTAACCTAAAAAAAAATTTTTTTTAAATAATTATTTTATTTTTACATATCATTGGTGATATAAAAAAATAGGATTCGATCTGATTTCGAAATTCGATATCGACTTTCTGGCTTCCGACGAGAAAACGAAAGTGAAAGCGGTTCAAGGGTCGAGTAAATTCCAGAGGGCGTTCAGAGTGGACAGGTCATCTCTTCTACGTGTCCCAACCAGGTTTCGTTACTTCAAAAATTACTTTTTTTTCAAACATTTTAACTTATATTTTAATAAATGTTGACCAAATTAGCATGGTGGTCGTACAGTGCAGTAGTAGTAGCAGCAATGCATTGAAATCCTGTTTAACTGAAAAAGAATACTTGTTGAGCGGTCTCTTTATGTAATGGAATTATGGATGCAAATTTAATTTACTATATTTAGATCGGATGATTTAATTGTTTAATTTTCGGTGACAAGTGAACTATTTATTTATACCGAAATTACATCAAACTCCTTTCCGTCATCATTACCATCATCGTCGTCGTCGTCGTCATCATCATAATCATCGTCGTCGTCTTCATCATTATCGTCATCAACATCATTATCATCATCACCACCGCTGCCGCCGCTGTCGCCGTTGTCGTCTCACCATCATCATCATCATCATCATCTTAATCATCATTATCGTCATCGTCATCATTATCGTCATCGTTATCATCATCATCATCATCATCGTCGTCATCAGCATCGTCATCATCATCATCATTATCGTCATCGTCGCCATAATCATCGTCATCATCACCATCGTCATCATAGTAATCACTATTATCAAACCGAAAGCGGGTCACCTAATACAGACCTCACACATTCACGAAATGCCGCCAAAAAAATTGCTTGCTGTTTTCATCGCTTAATTTTAAAATAATAACACCCCGAAAACAATGCGTGCTGTTAAATTTGAGGGACATTTATAATAATGAATATTCATCAGAATAATTAGGCCACGCCTACGCCCAAGTGGAGTACGCGCAGTGCGAAAAACTGAAAACAATGAACGTCATTGTAATATTAGCTATTAATGTTATATAACCTGCAAATTCTTAAGTAAATAAGCTATAGTAATTAACACCTGGCTTGGCACACCTGTAATATTGAAATATCTCGTCGGTGACCCAACCATCCGACAACGAGGAGTGGCGTGGTAAAGATATGACCTAGTGACCTTCAGGCCATAAACTCGAATTAATTGATCAACTGGCTGTATTATTATCGATGCCGTATAGATAGCTCTATTAGATTGGAATAATTGAAAATTTAAAAAAATCCCAACAGTCGACTGTTCCACAAAAGTTTTCCACCCCAGCTCTCGTTTTCCGCCACTTTTCGCACAAGCCTGGAAAGTCTGGACCACACATGGAACCTCTTCCAGATCGACGATGCAGAGGGACGAATGCAGCTAGGAATACAGGTACTCGTCAATTTAATTTTTGTATTTAATTATTGTTTATTTTATTATTATTATTATTATTATTATTATTTTTTGACGCGCTAGGAAATTTCAGCCATCGGCTCAAAGAGCTCTAGCTCGCAGCTGAAAGTAACTTTATCAGCCTAGCGACTTAGTGCTAACGGTCAATCCATTGCGTATCGACTCTTCTAGAAGGGGTTAACATAGGTACATACACCTGCCTGCTAGCAAAAATCATTATAATAATTTATTAAAGTAGATGACCAAATTACGGTCAAATGTTGCCTTAGTTTTGTAAATGCAGAGCCAATATGTAAATCGTGCTTTCTGTAACAAGTAAATAAAATGAAATTTGCATTTTATAGTTTTTTTTCTTTTTTATTATAAAAAATAGTTGAGCGGCAAACGAAAAGCTGTCAAAGTAAAGCTGTTCAACGCTCTCAAATCTTCACTACAGAGTCTGGATTACTCCCTGGACAACGTCTACTTTTCAAAAGTCAGTTTGCTTCGTTAGTTATTCGTCAGTTCTCTCTTACAGACATAACGATTTCATCGTGTAGTGTAGCAATGGTGCAAAAACATATGTACTAACATGTCAAGTTGACTGTTAGTCAGTCAACACCTTGTTTTGGTATGTAAGTGGAAATAGATTAGTCATGTGTAGAAGTCACTAACTTTACATTTTTATGTCCTCTGAGCTCGATTCGCCATAAAACTTCCCGTCACGCTCTGATCCTTCAAAAACGTTTTTTTCTTAGATCTTCAACCGACATTTATCTTAATAATAATAATAATAATAATAATAATAATAATAGTGAACCTGTTTCTTTTGTTGTATGTGCGTGAATAAAGGAGGAATCTAAAAATACTTCACAACATGAAATCCCACCATCGCCATTTTTTCTTTATTTGAAATTCCTTCGGACGGTACCAGCAAGGAACATCTCCATACTTCTGAAGAAAACAAAAAAAAAATTAATGTCAACGAAGAGCTTTCGTTTTGCTTTGAAGTAAAAAAAACAACCGACGTGGCTGCAAAACGATTCCGGCTATTCGCTAATTAGCTTGAAGTCGAAAGAATTGATGCAGCCGTTGGTATTGATTTTAATTTTATAAAATTCACAAGAAAATCAATACCGTGTTGTTTTAATATCATTAATTCAAGATCAAGAAATCAAATTCTTGCAAAATGATTTGAGCCGATCCTTTGACCTCTATAAAGCTTAAAACATATTAGTTGTCAAATCTTTTACTCATCACGCCCTGAATTCTACTGAATTTTGCTGAAATCGTTGTCGTTATCGCCACCACAGCCATCGTCACCATCACTATCACCATCATCATCATCATTATTATCGTCATCATCATCATCGTCGTCGTCGTCATCGTTATCGTCATCGTTATCATGAATGTGGCCATGAAACTGGAGCATTGAAACATTAACCATCAGTATTCACACAGTTCAAGGTTTTCGTCCATTTCACAGTTCTTCGACGACCAGTGGCACAAGATCGGAGTGTCGTTCACGAAAGAAAAAGTCGAACTGTACGTCGACTGTGAGAAAGTTGGCTCGGCATTCCCCCGGGCGCTGAACATCTCCCAGATCAACATCAAAGGGCTCACAGCCATGGGCAGGAAGACCGATGGTCACGGGGTCGACGTGAGTTATCCCGAGAACCCATTTCAACCCGTCGTTTTGATACTTTGCCACGCCTAGACCTACTAGAAATATTTCAGTCATTAAGCACCAAAATAAGATTATTCGTTATCAATATTTAAAAAAACTTTAATAATTACTTAAAACGTTTGTCAGGAATTTAATAATTTGTTAATACATTTTTCTCCGGACCAGTTCGACCTGCAGTGGGCCATGGTCAACTGCGACCCGAGGATCCCCGCACTCGATAGGTGCAACGACCTTCCTGAACGGGTAAGAAAAAAAGAAACATTAAATGAATGAATGACACATCATCATCATCATCATCATCATCATCGTAAACCATCTTTAAAACTTACAAGAATAAATGTTTAAATGTTGAAAATTATTTGTCGTAAGTCGTAAATTATTTGAAAGATTCCATTCAAGCCGTCCGTCCGTCTCGTTATAGACGGTTAATTAGGCAGCTCGTGCGTTAGGGGCTTTCACGTTCAGACATGTGGCATTGTGTATTGTAAACACGAAGTTGGTATTCGTGGTAGGTATTCGTGTATTTAGGTACAGTGGTACCTCGCTGAACGAACATGCGGGTGGGCCGTATAAATAGCCCGCTAAACAAACCTGTTGCCAAAGGATGAAATTCAATTAATATAAATTAAAACAATTTTGTTTTGCATTTTTTATCTATAGTTATACTTTAGTATGCTGTGATCATTCACTAAGCGCGCTGCACCGCGAGATTATGTTGCGCGAATCGAGTATCCCTGTATTTTTTCTGGGTCTGGGGAGGGGGGAGGCAGAGAGGTACTGCAGCTGACCCGTCTACCTGCGACCCTACTTCACGGAAGAGCCCCATCCTTTTTATAAAACTTCTCCACGCAAGCACGCGCACGTGTTATATGCGCTAAAATAAATAAATCTTTTTGTGCTTTTCTGCAATTGTTTTACAAAAGTGTGTAAAAAGTTTAAATGTGTTTTTTACGGCTGTAAATGCTTACCATTATTTGTATTTAAGCTTCATTCGGTAACAGTATAGAAACGAAATTTTCTCTTATGATAGTATGGAACTTATTCCGGTAGCAGTTGTTAAAGGTGCTACTCCGGTATTAGTATATTCAGGTATATGGGTATTTTCGCAACGGAGTATTTGTATTTGAATCTTGCGTACAAAAAAAGAATCGATACGTCTACACAGCTGTTTGTATATTTACAAAATAATTTGTTTGTGTGTGTGTATAATACAAGCAGCCTATCGAGATTTCTGGATCAGATAGCGTATAGTTTCCTGTTATATGAAGATGCAAAACTGATATCCGCTCAGCACATCACTGCATTAAACCATGACATTTATTAACCACAATTGTTTTTCTTTTCTCTATCTGTGCAGAGAAACCAGAGATTGGATGTTTATTTTGCCATTTTACTATGTTGTGATATTTTTATTGTGGGGGGAGGGGGGTAGCAAGCAGGGTGAACCGGGTGGTGTGAGGTTTAGCGTACGATGATAACGATGACTTTCATAGTTGACTCATGTATTGATCAAACAGTTCTTAACCTCCTTTTTTTCAGGGTTCCTTACAAAAAACAGATGCTCCCTATCTTCTTCAAGACCATCTCGAACCAGACGACATCATGCAGCTGGACACCGACCCCTACCGTTATTACCCACCCTTGTACAAAGAACCGTCGAGTGACCAGCACGGACAGTGGTTCGCCACCGCACTACCACCACCACCGGCGGTCATACTCAAAGACCAGTCTTTTGAAGATCAAAAAAATGTAAAAATATGACGAAAAATCGCTACGAAATGAAAGCAAACAAAGCGGATTTCTGACTCGCTTGGTTCTAAATGATGCGAACAAAGTTCAACAGAAAACCGTTTTGTTTTTTTTTTTGTAGATTTCTTAATTGTCAGCAGAAGTTGGTTGAGTGTTGTTGTCGCATGTCGTGTCGTGTTGTGTTGTGTTGCTGATGTCATGTTAAGCGGAGTTGTTCCGAAGAGATAATAAAAATTCGATTTCCTTATTAGTTTAATAATATTAAAAAATATTAATTTGATGTTTTGTTTTGTTATGAGTTTTTTTTACTTTTTTTTGTTTTGCGTTTTGTTTTAGAAGTTCTTGGTCAGCGTTCTGAACGACGATGGTCAGCATTCTTCCGATCGAGGTGAGCCGGTATGTTTTGGCTTGGACATGTCTTATAACAATTAGCATATTTTTTGGCTTTTTTTAAAAACCTAAAAGTAACCGGTTGATTTTTTATTACATCCATGAAGACGTTTGCTTGGAAAACAACAGAGTTTGATTAGAGTGTAACTTAAAGCGTGGCCGTGTCAGTTGAAAACTACTTTAAATGTGATGGAACGGATTTTCTGATGAGAAAATAATCCATGTGAAACCCCATCGAACCCAACGAACCGATCTCAGGGTTGACCAAAATGAATCCAGAATTGAAGCCCGCTGAGGTCGTTGGAACATCCGTCTAGTGTTGTGTGTCGAATGAACCCGTGGATGCAGCCGCGAGTCTCCGTTGAGACGGCCCCATTGCAACGGGGACAGAGGAGATAGGCGCGGTAGAGCTGGCGTGTAGCAACTTGGTCCCATCTTGGAACTGACCCAGGTTTTGTGTTTTGTAAGGCTGGACGATCAAAGCTGAGTTGTTGTCAGCTATTGATTTTGGATGAACTGGAGCAGTCGCAATGCTCAGAGTAAGTCTCATCGTGGAGTTTATGCCTAAGTAATTCCCTCCTGGAGTACTAAACATAGAAAATTAAGAATTGGTGATCCACGTGACCTTACGTTATATGCATGCTTGTATGAGTTGAGTATCTTCACATGTTTGTTTGTGTATGCAGGATGTAATTTATTCATGCTTACGTACGAATGTGTCCAAATGAAGATGTTAAAAACCCGAGAAAGATCGGGTACATTAAAAAAAAGAACTTTGAGAAAATCTAAACAAGCAGTCTTTTTCATCGTTATCGTCATCGTCATCATCATCACCACCATCATCACCATCACATCATCACGTCATCATCATCATCATCATGGTTGTTATCTAAGGACGAGACACACCATTTGAGCAATGTGACAACTTCAACGTCAACTCAAAACATTCACAACAGACTACATACACACATACATACAAACACATGCACACATACATACAAACACACACACACCTCATCAAACGCGTTGGATTCAAACGAAAAAAAATTTTTTAATGTTTAATTTTAAAACATTACGGCTGCAATTAACCGACTTTTATGTCATTATACGGCAAATGGTTAATTGCTACCAAAGGTTCCAAGTTCACCGTAGCAAAGGGGACTTTGCATCAGTGAAGCGTCTCAGGTATTTAAATATAGCAGCTGATGCTAAAAAGAGACCTTTAAGTTTTTGTGCTAAGAGCTGTTTACCTAGTTTCTTTTTGTGCCTGACGATTTGAAGAGTTGCAAGTTGAAACATCTCGTTCAAATGGATTCTAAGTGGATTAAGAGAATCTTTCGAAGCGAACAGTACATTTCCTCGCATGAGTTTAAGTGGGGGGAGGGTGCGGAAGTGCGAGTGAGTTGTGGGTGACTGGGTAAAAAAGGGACTGGTTGAGCGAGTAAGTGGGCAAATGAGTGAATGAGTGATTGGATGAATATGATTTGGTCAGACATCACTGCATCACCATCAGTACATTCTATTTATAAGATCGACCCATTCATATATTTCTTCGTAGAGAAATTAATGATTAATTAATTAACAATTGGCTTTATTGACTTACGAATATTTTTTTCACTCATTTAATTACTTTGCTTTATTTGATTATTTATTTACCGATTTGTTTGTCAGCACTTTGAAAAATTTCAAATTTCGAGATTTTAACTTTTCGCGTCATCCTTGCAGGCCTACAGAGGTAGCAGCTACGTCGAATACCAAGTCGGACCTCCAGGACCGCCGGTGGGTTTGCACGATGGACGTTATTTTAATTATAACTTAATAAATTATAATATTATAATTATCAAAACATTGTTCTTTAAAATAACTAACTTCTAGCTTCCAGTAATTTTTCATAACGCTCGTAGCTAATTTTTTTTCAAAGCCTCGTTTATTCATAAATTTTATAAATTAAATTAGAATTTTTTATCAATTTTATTTGATAAATTATAGTAATAATTTTGATATTTTTTTTCTACAGGGCTATCCTGGACACCCTGGACCTTCAGGTCCGGTAAGTACCCCCGCGTACTTGAATTTTAATTTAAGTACCCCGGCGTACTTGAATTTAAATTCGAGTAATATTATCTTAGATCCGATCGGTCTAGTATACTTGAGAATCATTCGGCTAAAACTTTTTGAAAGCATGTTTTCAAGTGTATATACCTGAAAGTTAACTCCAAAGCAATTGCTTTTTAATCTATTCTAAAGTTAACGTTAATGTTACAAATGTTTCATTGTAGCCAGGTCCAAGGGGTCAATCAGGGGAGCCTGGAATCCCAGGACTACCGGGTACCGTCGGTCCTCAAGGTCCCCCGGGTCAGTTCGGACCTCCTGGAGCTCAGGGTTTAAGAGGCCAACCGGGCATGCCTGGCGTACCTGGACCTGCTGTAAGTTTTTATATAATCCATTTAATTACAGGTATGGTTCAAATAATAAAAATTTAACCTTTGCAACTGTAATTAGAAAATAATTGTAAATTGGTTTAAACTATTGATTAGGTTCTTATTGTTAAGTTATAAATACTTAAAATTGATCATAATATATTATATTATAGATATAATTGTGTAGTTGTTTATGATATAAAATTGATTTTATGAAAAATTTCAAGTATATTTTGTTAAATGTAAATGTTTTAAAATAAAACTTTTTGCTTCACTTGCAGGCCAGGATGCACACCATATCCGAGGTCAAAGAGGTCTGCGCCCACGTCCTTCAAGGTCGCCGCCGTATCTTGTTAATTTCGTTTTTTTTTAAATCGTTTCTTGCAATGAAAATAAATAATAAAATGTAATTAGTGTTTAGTAATACCTCGGAAGGACATATATTGAATATGTTTCGAAACTAAACTGGCTAGTGCGCGCACGAATCGTGTTTTCATTCATTCTATATTATCTGTGATGCTCGTATGATTGTGCGTTTGGTACGCATTACGCGCGACCTTCCGCTGGAAGAGGAGAGAGTTTGTTTTTCTTCTGCGCACTCCATGCACCTGCAATCTTCGTTATCTCAAGGTTGAACGTCAAAAATAATGATATCTCGGACCACCGTGTGAACAAACTTGAAATTTTTTTAGTGGAAAAAAAACTTAAAATAATTGATATTTCAGAGAGAATGTTGGAGTTATCGTACACCATGAAAGGCCCACCAGGCGTCCCTGGTAGGGGGGTGCCTGGAAAACAGGGAGTTCCTGGAAAGCAGGGAATACCAGGTTTGTTATTTTGATTAATACAATAATGATTGCTTTTTTTCTGCGACCTCGGATGCTCACGCGAGACCCATTTAGTGTTTCCGTACCACTGACTCATCTTTGGTAACATTGCTCGGTCGCTCAAAAACCCGGGTAAAACATCATAGTGGTTTGACAGTTTGACTCATGACCTCAGCAAAGCTGCCAAGGCCTGATGAGCTAATACAGAACGTCCCAAAATCAGCTTCACGATAACGATTACTTCGAGTAACTCAGCTTCTAAATTTCGTAATTTTTCCTGTTTAAATCCGCTACTGCAATGTCTCTTCACATTTTTTTTATTGCGTTGCGTCTTGGATATGATTGCAGCTTGAATGAAAATCGTATTTCAGTCTAAACGCTGCTCCCGATCTACTCAGGATGGTCAGAATGGTTTTTTTAATCTTTTTGATTATACATTTGTTATTGAAAATTTGAGCAAGTCGGTATTTCTGCAAATGCTTGTCAAAATTTCTATGAAGAAACCTTTGTCGGTCAGGCAACAAATTGGATGCATTGCCGCTTCCAAGATGCATAGTCTGCTTCAAATAATATATCAGCGTACATAATTGCCGGTGTCTGTAGTCTGTATGTTGAAACTTCGCGTAACGCTGGGCTTTTAGGTGTCACTGCAATCCCGAAACAACGGCAATTATGTATATGTTGATATTTTAAAATATCCGTCATTTATGACGGGTTATCTCCAGTAAGGAAATAACTATAGAACAATTAAAAATAAATTGTTACTTATTATTGAAGCGTTTCCTTTTTTAGGTGACCCTGGATCTCCGGGGATACAGGGAGAAAGAGGACCCGTGGGCATGATGGGACCCATGGGGTTATCCGGAGTCCCAGGAATGAAAGGTAAGTTATAATTGATATCTATTGCAGTAAAATTAGCATTGAAAATTAATTTTTTTCATTCCACTCAGGAGAACCTGGAGAGAGGGGTCTCGCAGGTGAATGTCCATATTATGACACACCTGATGGAAAGCCTGGACCTCCAGGTTAGTTAATCATGACGGTGATCTGTTGTTAATAATTCTCAGTAGGCTTGCACAATTTAAATCCTTTTAATATAAAACAAGTAAGTTGTATTATTAGCAGCCGTTTAATTTATTTAGCGAATTCATTGTGTCCACACTTTTTTTCTGACAAAGGCAAACATCATTCAAACTATTTTGTCTTAGGTCCCGTCGGTCCTCCTGGCGAAGGTGTTCCGGGAGAACCAGGCCCCAGAGGGCATCCTGGTCCCCCAGGGCAACAGGGATCTCCCGGTCTAAATGGTCCTAGAGGTCCGCCCGGGCAGTGCCCGAACTGCCAGTTCATGGATTACCTGCACCAGCTACAAAGCGTTCAAGATCCTCGCTATGATCCCCACTACAGCCCAAAATGATGAAAGTCCGTCGTCGTCGTTGTTACATGTCGAGGCAGTCATTAATTAAATTTTATTTTCGATTCATTTAACTCTCATTTCTTCTTTCTTTCTTTTTTTTTGTTGAGTTTTAGTATTTATTTTGCTTGCTCGCCGCTGGCATGTCACGTGTATCGATCGGATGTGTGTAAGTATTTCGTTGTCGTCGTCGTCGGTGTAGCTCTGCTGCTGTTCATCGTTTCTTCGGACTCAAGTGAGTTCTGCTCAACGACCCAAACCCCTCATGACATTACACTATAAATATATATATATTGTAATTCATTTAATTGAAATACTTTATTAGTATGCGTTAACCATATCTGCACTTATTTATGCAAATAATAACTTTATGCACAATATAAACTCCGGCGCGAGTATCCTCTTCTTAGAACACTTCGTGTCTAGCGGTGTTGGAGATTCGTAATTAAACACGAGTTCCGCCAACTTCATAATAATACCTCTTGTATTTTTGTGTCATTTCCGTCCGCATTCAACTGTTTCAACTTTTCCTGCTATATGAAAATTTGTTGCATCTCGTATATATATATATATATATATATATATATATATCATCAGTTCACTTTCAAATCCTATACTAGGAAAGGAATCACAGCGGCATACGATAAAGGACATTTCATCCTCTACTCGTAGGGGTGGAGGGGGTGGCCGCCACGTTCTGACCGGCTGCGATTCCACGAACTTGTAACTCGCGTTTTCGTCCCGGAATCTAAATAAACTGTTCGAAATTCCCGCTTGTATTGATACATCTCGAGTTTGTTTACATCATTCAATCAGTGATGTCTAAATTTTTAATAAATAAATAAATGAAAATGCTCGAACTAAACAGAAATGTTTTTTTTTATTTACTTGATTTGACATTTCAATTTTTTTTTAATTCGGATTCTAAATTAGCAAAAACTGAGCAGTTTTTATAATTTTCTTCAAGAAAAAAAATATATAACCAGACAAAACTATCACAACTTAACAGAAGAATTTTTCCAAATCTTAGCATTTTCTTTGCTTCTAAAGTCGTAGGTGAACAGCTCCGGTTGTTCGTCGCAGATTTTCTTGTAGGCTCGACACAGTCTGTCGTAGTCGTTGAGGTCGAGGGTGAACGACTGCGAGTCGGGATGGACTTCGGCGTCCGTGAGAAGTCGCTGGGTCAGTTCGGGACGATCGGGAGGAAAGAGCGTTCTGTGAAGCGAGACGGAAAAAGAATGAGTTGTGTCGTGTCAAAATATAAACTATTTTGAACGTGGTGACAAATATATGCCGGGTGAGGTGACAAAAATTCATGCCGGCCGAATACGAACAAGTGATTATTAGAAACTAATGATTCACTAATTCAATACTAACATATTTATATCATACTAATTCAACTCAATTAGCTGCTTAATTAAGCTTACATGATACACTGAAATTTTATAATTATATACTACAACCATTTGATTTTATGTCATTAAATTTTTTTAAACAGAAAGATTTCTGATATTTTCTTTACTATTTTATTCATTTCGAATTCAGCCTACAACAGACAACAGCTCAATTCCAAAAAAAAATAAACAGCTGATCTCTACAGGGCCAACACTCCAAACCAAAGATTATAAAATAAATTATAAATAATTCAAGAAAATAGATGACATTTAGTACACACAGGAATTTTACAAATGCTAGGCTATCTCATACTTATTCAGCCAACAGAACTCAAGTTAAACAAGTTTGGCTGTATTTGTATATCCACAGCATATCAGTGGCGTAGAGTTGATGACTGGGGGGTGGGTAAAACGTAATTGACTTTACCATCAAGGATAGATAGTCGATGACCGGGGGTTAAAATCTAGTCAACTTTTACTTTTTTCCGTTTCAAAAATCTTTTTTTGCTGCTCCCTCAGAAACATGCCCCCTTATGCTATGAAACAGCTGGATACACACAAGTATATAGATAAAAAATATTAAACATTCATCTTACTGGATTCCTTTTTTGCACATTTTCTGTCTAAACTGGAAGACGTGTCTGATCATTTTTTCGACGTATTCAAACGGAGCCCCGATGGAGGGGGTGACTCGTGGGACGAACTGAACCACGCCGACGTCCACCTTGGGCACGGGAACAAACACGTTGCGGTTGATCGTAAATCTGGATGTTTGAAGAAGAAAAAAAACTCATTTTTAAAGTCTAATCAAGAGATACAGAACAAAAATATATATATATATATATATATATATATATATACAAATTCATTATATAACAGATTCCTGTTTTTCTCTCAACCTGCAAACATTTTATAAATACAAATCGATGCATGAAGGACAAACGCAGTGGTATAGTGATAGAGTTTTCAACTTATAAACTCCCAGCCCCAGGTTTAATTCCAGTGACAGAAAAATCTTGCATTGCAAAACTTCTGCAAGTCAAGTCTTATGGCCAGGACATACTCTGTCTGTATTCCATCTGTGGTAGTCAAATAAGTACCAGTATTTCCTATGGGGATAGAACAGGTAAGGTGCTGATTACGTCTCCATATATCGTAGTCGTTTTGAAACTAATTCATTGACGATAGCATCATTATAATCTTATCAAATTTAGTCCTTCAACGTACATTTTTATGGCAAAAACTTTTATTTTTACTTTGTATGTACTTTTGTTTCCACATAAAAAAAAGAATAATGATGGTACAAATAAAAGTTAAAAAACAAACTTGAATAAAACAAATCTGGGGAGAAAACTGTCTGCCAGATTTTAACTAACTAAGATATCAGAAAGATCATGAAAAATAAAAGCTGGAGATAGTTATATCAAAGAAACAGTTTCGTGGTAACCCACAAACAGGTTTAGAGATTTAAAAGATTGTAATGAACAAGAACCATAACCAGCCAAGTTTACCAGTTTCTATTAATACTGGTAAAAAAAATACTCAGAAAATTACAATTTCTAACAGTTTTGCAAACTCCAATCATTTCCAGAAATGTTTGGAAAAAAAAAGAAGAAAGAATAGAACTCACTTGTTGTGGACATGACACCAGTTCTGGCACATGATCGAAAGTCGGCACCGGTTGTCCTTCATGATGGGCGCGACCATCCTGTCGGCGACTTCTTTTTGGAACGTCAGCATCATACTGACCCTGCCCTTGCTCCACGCCCCCTCATGACGAGAGATCTGATCGAGCCATCTGATGATCAGAGGCGTGGAAACGGCAAACGGGAGATTTCCGATGATGTGAGCGTTGGGCGGATCTTTCAGCCACGGTCGGGATATTTGGTCAGGAAATACTTCGTGCATGTTGAAATGGAGAACGTCGCCATGGTAAAGCTTCATCTTACCTCCTGAGGCTTTGTTTAATAACTACAAAATTAGTAGCAAGTTTGAACTTTCTTGTAATTTCTAGCTATGCTTCGGTTTTTAAAAAATTCTGTAGTTAAACATGATTCAATAAAAAAATAAACTCCGATTCTAGATTTCATAGCTTAATACAGAGCAGTGCCATAAAATAAACATATGAAAAAATTTAACTAAGCACACAAACTACATCAATTAAAAAAACTAAATTATTGCCTTTTACTGAATGTTGAAAGTATTTCTACTATGAAACAATGAAATAAATGTTTTTTCAGGTGTCACTGGAAAACAGTTGCACCAAAAGTTGTACGAGAAAAAAGACAGCTCCAAAAAAATATATGGAGCTAAAAAAAACTACAGCATTCTAAAGAAAAAAGAAATTTAACTGGATAAATGTTTATATTTAATAGGCAACTACTAAATAACAAAAAAGTCTCTTGATAAGCATGGACTTGTTTAATGCTCATGCCTGAATAAAAATATGAGTAATCTAGCAGATAATGCCCCAAGTTATTTTGTGATTATAACAATATTCTGCAATACATAATATTCAATGAAGAAGCGGATATGAAACTTGAACATTATTCAGTTACCTCTAAGCTAGGAAAAAATCTTTCGTCCTTCTCGATTACAGAAACCTGCGCTGCTCCTGCTTCGATGATTGCCCTTGTCAGCCCTCCAGGGCCGGGACCGACTTCGCATACGTAACTATCCTTGAGATTGCCTGCATTCTTTATGATTCGCTTGCAGAAATTATAATCTAAAATGAAATTTTGTGACAATTGCTTTTGTGCTCTTAATTTGTACAGACGAACGACATCTTTGATTGCTGGCAAAGGAGGTAATTTACTCATTGTAGCAGCTGCAGACGCCATCAGCCGAGCCTATATTTGTTTTGATAGCGATAATAAGAATGTTTAAAAGTGGAGCAGATCATCAAACTAGCACTTGCATCATTAGACTGGTTAATGCTGGTTAACAAATAAATACATTTTTAATCACTTTTATTATAATTTTATTATTATTAAAATTATTAACAATAATTTTCAAATTTTTAGTTGAAAATTAGTAAAATGATACCTTATTTAGCTTAAAATTACATTTGTAACCGTGTTTTAAAAAGATCGGTAATAATCTAAGTATAGTCTACTGGTATCGCAAAATTATTCATTTTGATAATTTTGAACTTTGTCAATAGCTTGAAGCTAACCAACAAAGAAGCAATAAATGCTCCCTATAATGCTCAAACTTTATATATAAGGAATCATAGTTTAAATTAAATAGATGTTTATAACAATCACTTTGTAATAAAATGATAAATTTATCTATTTCTATTCTAAGATTGAATGTTTAGCTTGACACAAAAATTCGTCGTTAGAAGACGCTATTAATAGTAGACGCTCAATAAATTTTCCCTATGTATTACATTACACTTTAATTTATTTCCAAATGTTTAAAAAAAAATACAAACCTATTTTACCCATGTCCCAGTCACATCCACCCATGACTTGCTACACAGAAGGTTTATATAGGTATTAGGTATACCTAAATGCCTAAATCTATTACAACAGCCTGGAGAACATATAGTCGTAACCCGAAGCAATGCCACACCAAATAAATAGACCATTTATAACTTATTATGTGTGGAGATCACATAAATCAAAAGATTGGTCCAAAAAGATGATTGTTAACAATCACTTAAAATCCCGACCGTTTATAATCAACACTATAAATCCCTGCACACATACACACATCAGCACAGAAATACATCTCAGCTCGAACGATATACTTGTAAATCAAACTATCCCGGAGTTTGATGATAATTTATCGGCACAAAAATTGACGCAAGACGTTGTATGAAATTGTTGATTATTACAGCGATCTAAAAATAAATTACTGCAACAATAAATAACTCTTTTAATTGTTTATTCGACGTTTCTTTCCGAGGTTTTTGATTGATGATTAGACGGACCGCTACATGCGCATGCGCATATACAAAACGGCACATTGGTAGCAGATGGTTGTCTCATCTTGTCACAGATACGTCACTGGCGCCAATCAAAAGACGGGGACAATGGCGTCAACAATCGAGTAAACTACCGAACAAACTGAAATAACCAATTTCAGTCTCTTAAAATTCGAAATTGAAAATATCTGGAATACGCCATTTTAGCAAACCTTGGCGCGACATGCAGAAATGGTCCATGTGATGCTAAACTTTTCTCCCAAAAATCCAAAATGGCTGATGACTGGAGGGGGGGGGGCTAGTCGTAGGTACTCTTCCCCAAAAGTTTTTTTAGTTCAACCTCAAAAGGGACCCACTTCTAAACCAGGGGGATACTTAAACGTTAGAGGAACCCACTTTAACGTCGAGAGGGGCCCACTTCTAAATCAGGGAGAAATACCCCTAAATGATGACCCTGAGAATAAAAATCAATCAGTTGATTCTAAAAGCAAGAGTGTGGAATACAAAATCATTGTTTCGCGTTTTTATTTCTTAAATTTTGCGGATATTTGTAATTATGCGCTACAAATAAATTGGCCATAAAGTTTATAAAAATCACCAACCAACCTCGTGCTTCCATCATTCTGTATCATCAAAAAGAAACTGAGTTGTTTTACGATGTAAATAATTCTTTTTTTGTTAATGGGAGATGACGTGGTCGTTGTACGTTACTCAGAGTGACTTACATCATTCACAATCACAATCAGACTTCTAATTACGTTCTCCCATTTTTTTTTCTTATTCTTTATTTTGCTGAAAGAATAAGAAGTGATTTCGATTTCATTGTAAAACCGATGTATTTGTAAGAATGTACACTTATTATTTTACAGCGTTTGTTTAAATGTTGATGTTATTTCGAATGTTAGATATGGATCTCAATCAAAAATACCACAATATCTATGGTTCCATCAACGGTTCTATAAGAGACTATATAAAAATTTTAAAGCCCCACATTTCTGTATTTTTTTTGAGTTTAAAAATAAATTTTGTTGATTCTTCGATTAATTGATTTGTGGCTTATTTGATTTTAATGCATTTCGTCCATCATCCTCTCTCATTTTTCCATATAGTTTGATTATTATCAAACGCCGGGGATTAGGTGTAAGTGGCCCCCAAAAAATAATAAAGCCATTTATTTACTGATGGTTACACGACTAATGTTTGGCTGTCATACCTCATAATGATGGGTTTTGAAGTTCAGTCAAAAATGGGAAGCCATTTTATTAAATTTATTTAAACCAAACATTACAAAATTTATTTCTATAACGAATGCATATTAACGTTTTAATCCTTCAAGTTTTTTTGTTTACATTATTTGGCCATCTTTGTTGAGGCCAAGGTTGGAGTTGAAACTTTTAATCGGCATTCTTTCTCACTTTATCTCTTTCCCTTCCTCCCTTTCTCTTTTTCTCCCTTTCCCTCTCTCTCTTTATCTATCCTTCTCTCTCTTTCCTTCTCTCTTTCCAATGGAAATAAGTGGCAGGCATTTTTTGTTGTAAGTCGATACTCTTATTTACGATAAGATAAGATATGTATATTATTGTATATCCGTGAGTAATTGTTTACCTCTACAATACTTTCTCCCTGGCACACTTACGCACATTTGTGCACACACACAGTCACACACACATACATACATACACACGTGCACTCACACACACAGTCAGACATACCCAGTCACACAGTCACACAGACACAGTCACAATCACACAAACACAGTCACACAAACACAGTCACACAAACACATACACACAAACACAGTAATACAAACACAGTCACACAACACAGTCACATACACGCACGCACACACACACACAAACAAGCTCACGTGCAGACAAATATTTACACATACGCACACGCACGCATGCACCGATATAAATGTAAAGATATATAAAAAGTTTAAGGTGTCCTCCGCATGGCGCATAGTGAGTGTGTAACTCGGTAATGTAGGTCCCTCGGCTCTTCTTCGCTGTCTTTATGCTTTCGTTCGACTTACATAGTTACGGTGAGACTGTAATGCTAATAGGAATGTAATATTTGTGAGACTGTAATGTTAATGGGAATGTAATATCGACGAGACTGTAACTTCAATTGGAATGAATGTAATATTAGATATCGTCTCTTGTGATTTTGTAATTTTACATTGAAACATAAAGAAAGGGAGATGATGAAGGTTTACAATTATTTCTCCTCTCACGGATTCTCTATTCTTCTTCTTTTTTTGTATTTTTTCACTGGACGGACCAACTGTCACTGGAGTCTTACCATGAACGAAGCTGAGAGTACAAAACATCTCGGTCAGTTTTTAGAAGTTTCACTTTGAATAAAATAATAACTTATTATGATTTTTTTTTAAATACTTAATTATTGCGGTTTGCCAGAAAATGCTTATTTAAGGTGGCTTGAAATAAATACTTGTTTATTACGATTGGACAGAAAATAGGTACTTATTTACTGCGATTAGAAATATAATACTTATTTATTGCGATTAGAAATAAAATTACTTATTTATCGCGATTAGAAATAAAATACTTATTTATTGCGATTAGAAATAAAATACTTATTTATTGCGATTAGAAATAAAATACTTATTTATTGTGATTAGAAATAAAATACTTATTTATTGTGATTAGAAATAAAATACTTATTTATTTCTATTTCGGAGTCGGATTAGTTCAGTTCAGCAACAGTTGTTGGGTTCATGGTTTTTTGCAACCTTCGAACCAAGCGCTCTCGATTAATTTGGACGAAGCACTCAGCAACGTCACTCTAACTAATAAGACTCCTTAACCTCAACCATTTTTAAGTAATAATTTTCAATTTCACATCAAAGCCGCTTGCTTTTGAGAAAGTGGTTTATTTATATTTTTTTTAATAAAAAATTAAAAGAATCTGAAAAAGCTCAGAGAGATAGAAAGAAAGAAGAAAAATGAGTGAGAGAGAGAGAGAGAGAGAGGGAGAGAAAGAGGGAGAGAGAGAGAGACAGACAGAAAGAAAGAGGGAGATGTTAGTTAGAACTGTTAGGTATGTGTGAACGTGTGTGTATCGAATTATTCATCTAATAAGTTAACGTAATTATACACGTGAGAGCTGCATTAGCAACAGTTTCCCAGGCAAGAGTGAAATAATCCGGATGGAAAGAAAGTGGTAGTGGAGAAGAAAGAAAGTAAGAAAGAAGTAGTGAGAGAGAGAGAGACATACAAAGACAGAGTGAAAAAGAGGGATAGGGAAAGAAAACAAGGAGTGAGAAAGAGACTAAGACCAGGGGCGTAGCCAGGGCCTCTCCTGCGCCCGGGGACAAAACATAAAATCTGCGCCCTTTACATAACTTCTCTTTTTTCTTGCTTAAAAAATCCCGATGACCGCCGGCGGGGGGGGGTAGTCGGAGCAACTTTCAAAATTTTTTTTCGAAACCGTCGGACCATCTTTTCATTTTTCCTTCCAAAAAACCTGATGACGGGGGGGGGTTGTTATTCGAAACCATATAAATGGCTAGATACGGCTAAATAATAATAAAAAAAACTATTTTCGCTTACTGAAAATGCGGCCCCTCCAGCCCTGCGCCCGGGGACAACTGTCCCCCCTGCCCCCTTGCTACGCCTCTGACTAAGACAGAGAGAGAAGGAGAGAAAGGGTGAGAGAAGTATCAATTAAAACGATCTTTGTCTTCATTACTCCACTGACTGTAACGAACGGCCAACGTCTGTCTGCCTACTAGTCAGCGAGTCGCATGACAGGGGACACCCAGGCTGTTGGGTTCGAACTGGGTGAAGTTGAAGAAGAGAGACACTCACAGACACACAAATATATCTATCTGGCTGATGTGGAGAAATGAAATGAACTTTAAAAGAAGAGTTAAAAGATCTAAGTCGTTCAAAAAAACTTATACATCACGATCGTGAGTCAGTGTGCGTGTGTGTGTGTGCGTGTGTTTATGTTAACGTTTGTGTCTGTGCGCGTATCTGTCGTGTATCAATTTTTTTATATGCGATTATAAAATAAGAAACACCACACTCTTTGCTAGCATAATCATAAAACTACAAAACGATTAATTATTTTTTATGCTTTCCCTCTTGAAAAGCCGGTTTAGATAGCGTCAAGTGTTTCTACACCGCCCACTTCTCACCTTCTGGCTACCCTCCCTCAATTCTTACTACCTCCCTCATCTTCTTACTACCCCCCCTACCTCTCGCTCCCTACCATCAACATCCACCCGCTCTCCACGTGGAGTCAATGGGAGGTATAAAATCCGGCAAAACTTATACGTAATAGCTGAATTGAAAGTGCGAATATAAATACTAAATAGTAGTAAATAGGCCACGATAAATTCGCGCTTTTAGATTGCCACTCGAAGGAATGAATGAATGTGTTTAATGTCTTTGGTGCGTGCGTGGAATGAAAACACAGACAGACGAACAAACAAATGAACACACATACAAACAAACAAATGAACGCACAGACAAACAAACAAACAAAATGAACACAAGAACGAACGAACACATAAGCGAGCGAACAAACAAACAATTGACTTAGCGAGCGCATTTTTCCCCAGTCTTTCCATATCCTTAGCTTTGAAAACTCCATTGATATTTCAACGGGCAACAGATTACAGCTCCATCTTTCTATCTCCATCTTTCCAGCTCCATCTGTCTTGCGCAGAGGTAGCGCTTTGGTTTTCGCGCCAACGTTGCTCTGCAACGAAACTCAAAGTCGAAAGGAAAATCGAAGTCGATGAAAAGAAAAGATCCACGCATTTTTGATTATATTCTCTACAACCAGCGGTCGTTAGTCGAAATCAATCAACATACTCGTTGCTATGGTATTACGGTTGCTATGCGTTTGTGGCTGGTGGGGTGGGGTGGTGGAGGTGGGGGATAGTTCTTCCACGTGCAACCGTTTAGGCATACGTGCTGGACTTCAAAGGTAATTTCAATCGTCGGACCTGATTAGGGGTCCGTTGATGGCTATGCTGCTGATGGAGATGATTGACATTTTCCTTGCGTCGGATGGACGCGGAGTTGAAGGACGTGAATGGCTTCATTTCAGCGGCTCGTGAGCTGCGAGATGACAGCGGGCTGACAGCGGGCTGAGGAGCGGTCCGGTCGAGGGGGTGATGCGGTCGTGTGTCAGATGACGGTTTCGTACGGGTAGGTCGAGCGTCAGATCAGTCGGTGGGTCGCAGGTTGTTCGTGAAGAAGGATTACGCTCCGCGTCCAGGGAGAATGACAACTGGAGTATGCGGGCGACGCTTGGTTTGTCGTTATGGGGTTAGGTCCTTCGTGGAAAGATTGTCTAAATGAATTAACATTAAGTTATAGAGATAGTATCATTTGTCGCCTCGCCATCAGCTGTTGTTGTATTTAGATTTCTTTTAGACATTTTTTAGCTGAATTTGAAATCGAGTTGAAATTTATTACGTCTGGTCGCAGTCGCTTAATGTCTTAGAATCTTGGAATCAAAAACTCGCTTTGCTTTAACTGAAAATTTGAAGAATGACGAGCATGTCCTGGTTTCTGTGGAGCTGCTTCTCCCTTTCAGTCGATACGGAGAACTGGAGGAGTTTGATTACAAGGAAGGAAATTACAGGAATGCAACAACGTCTGGATCGTTATATTGGCTGGCTGTGTGGTGAGCTGCAGTGGACCGTTTAAATTTGCTATTTGTCAGCGTCATAGTACCTACTTGGCGTCATCATTAAAAATATCATCATCGTCGTCATCATCATCATCATCGTCATCCTCACCTTCCTCATAGTTTTCATAGTTTTCGGCAAAACAGCTATCACGGAATGACGATCATCTTACTTGAACAGTCAGTCAACTCAGTCATATCATCACAATAACAAATTGATCAAATAGTTCACTCTCCTTCTCTCTCCCCCTCTCTCCTTTCCTCTTTCTCTCACAAATTCCAACCACCCAATTACTCTACAACACTCAGTTAATCCGACGAAAAAAAATAAATTAAAAATCTCGCAGCAGAAAAGATAAAATAAATAAATAAAATTCTTTTTTCAGTTTTTTTTTCTCAGCGATTGAGGTTTTTATTTCGATCAGCGAAACAAAAATTGACGGACGAAATTGTAAAAAGTTATCAGTCGGTGATGAATTTGTGATGATGATGATGGTGGTGGTGATGATGATGATGACGACGACGACGATGATGATGATGATGATGATGATGACGATGATGACGATGATGACGACGATGACGTTGATGACGATGATGATGCTGCTGCTGACGATGACGATGATGATGATGATGATGATGATGATGATGACGACGACGACGACGATGATGATGATAATGATGATGATGATGGTGATGATGGTGATGACGGTGGTGGTTGTGATGAACATACGACAAAGTGCTGGAACGCGGTAAACATCCAATTCGTGTCGAAATTTCATTGTTTCGCATTGCTGCCTCAACAATGTTTGATTAAAAAACATTGTTGCCACAGAAAATGTTTCCAATTAAAAACAGACTCCTCGCTTGCCTGTTTAACGGACGACATTTTAGACAAAAAAATGTGCAGAATTCTCATTCTAGCTTCTAGATTGACGACTCCTCTTAGTTCTTTTTTTGCAGATAAAAATATTAATTAAAAATGGAAATTTTATATAAAGAGGTAAACTCGTTGTCTAAATGGGAACTATAAACGGGCGCGTGCATTTAACGGGGGATGTGACATGGTGGTATTTGGTTGCAATCTTTCAATCAATCAATCACTCAACCTCAAGGGATCAATCAATCCATCAATCCTCCATGGAATGTTCTGTAAGAATCTCTACCTCTCCCTCCCTCTCTCTGACTTTGTCTCTCTCTCTCTCTCTCTCTCTCTCTCTCTCTCTCTCTCTCTCTCTCTCTCTCTCTCTCTCTCTCTCTCTCTCTCTCTCTCTCTCTCTCTCTCTCTCTCTCTAATTTTCTTTCCCTTCCTTTAAACTGTTGTGTTTTCTCACCAGCTACAAAGGAATTTTCTTTTTTTTAATTATAGCACACCACTAAATATCAGCGCCACTGAGTCAGCCGTCGTTAGCTAACAGCTTTGACAAGTTGTTTATTACAACTCAGCTGAGCTGAAACGAAGCTGAAACGGAGAGCGAGCCAGAGCACTCAGCTAACTTATCGTTCACGCATAAAACGAACATTTGATGATGCTCTGGCGAAAAGTATGTAAGCCACCGAGTCACTGGCTCAATCCGCTAGCCGCGGAGCTGGAGCGCTTAGCCGTTGAGTTATTTTGAATTAATTGTAGCCAGTGTGCTCCGGTTGATTTATATAAGAGAGTTCTGAACTGCTTCGAGCTGGAATATGGGACACGTGTTTCTCATTTACAATTTTACTGTTTGCTCATGTGTGTGTGTGTGTGTGTGTGTGTCTGTGTATGTCTCTCTCTGTGTGTGTGTTTATAGAGTTTTCTTACAATTACAAATGAGTTTGTTCATTGGGTCGGTGTTGTAAGAATTGTGTGTAAATGTGTAATAGATGTGGAATAGGTTAGGATGTTTTGTTAAGTCTCTATTTGCTAATTGTGGCTGAGTTGTGGAGATTTTTATCGCTAGAAAATGTAGCAATGTAGAGCGGTACGCAGAACTATATGTGAGGCGTTAAACATATAACATTATTTTATTTTTATTTACTTGTGAATGCATTCGAATTTTGGTTTCAAAAGTCCTGGTTGAATGTATTGTAGAATCGAAGATCAAATATCCAAATATTTATTGTAGTGTGTGTGTGTGTCCGTGTGTGTGTGTGTGTGTGGGTGTGTGTGTGTATGTGTGTGTGTGTGGGTGTGTGTGTGTGGGTGTGGGTGTGTGTGTGTGTGGGTTGGGACTGAGTGATGGTTTGAATTTCAGTCGATTATATAAAGATTTTCTTTCTTCCAGTTCGTTTTGATCACTTCCATTTCTCCCTCATCATCATCCTCATCATCATCATCATCATCACCATCATCATCATCATCATCACCGCCATCATCATCATCAACGCCATCGTTATCATTATCTCAGCCTCATCGTCATCTTCATCATCATCACCATCATCATCATCATCATCATCATCATCATCATCATCATCATCATCATCATCATCATCATCACCATCATCATCACCACCACCACCACTGCCACGATCATCGTGTCACCATCGACCACGAAAGATGTTTCAACCGGTTCTCCATGGCCGAACAATTGGAGCGTCGCTAATAAAGTCGCATCGACGCCCCTCCATCCCTAATGATCCCAGATAACTTCCCAATTTACTTGACCCGCGCTGACACCGACCATTTTCTGCTCCGTCGAGCGTAAAAAAAACAAAACGAAAATGCGCGACTGCGAACCTGCGAACCGTAAACAAGTAAACATTACATTACAGTGCTGTAGCATTGTTTTTTCTCAGCTTACGTGATTTACCTTGGGACGAAGTGATTAGTTTTTTAGGAGTCGGATTTTCATGAGTGGTGAGATCGTCATTGTGAGAAACTGGGAATGTTTACAAGCATGAGAAGTGGATATTTATTCATTCATACAATGGAATATAAGAAATGTTTACAAGGGGAGTGAGCTTTTGAGTGTAAAGAGAAACGTGGGATAGTAATTATGTAAGCCCTACGGAGTAATCGTGGTTTTCTTCTGCTTACATGGTAATTATTACAGTAATTATACTAGCAATTACAGCGACAATATTATCATTTTAATTACCGACTACGAAGAAAATATGAAATATGAATTCTGTCACTAAAGCTCTTGGGAATAATTAACTTCAGCAAATCCACGGGGGATTGTTGGGGGGGGGGGGACAAAACATTTTCAAAACCTTGGGGGCAAAGGTTTTTAAAAACCCAAACTTTATAAATATTTTTTCTCCAAAACTAGCTGATGACCGGTGAGGGGGTAGTCAAAGGTATTTTTTGCTCCAAATGGCTATTGCTCTTCCTTCCCCCCAAATGTCTCTCCTGAATAACTTCAGTTGGCGTTACAGCTCATTCGACTATCAACGTACGGGGGTAAGTAGAACATTACAACATTACATTAACTTCACAGCCAGTCCTACTTGCTTGCTTGCTTGGTTGAATGTTTGCAAACCTTGAAAGTGAAAATTAACTAACTTCCCGTCATCCAATCGAGCTGAAATTTGAATGATAGGCTCGCTCTTTTTGAGTTAAAAATACTAATTATTTATGTTTTAAAACAAAAACAAATTAAATGCAATTAATTAAATGTTTACTTATATAAATTCCAAAAAATTTCATTTTAAAAGAATTTTTTTGCAATAAATAAAAAGCCGTCATATCCAGAAATATAAGGAATTTGTTTTAAAAAAACCCTGGTTTTGTAAGGATTACTTGTTGTTAATATTAATTACAAGCTATTGTTGTTCTTGTAAATTTAAGTCGGTTACACAAACAGCTAATTACCACCTGTAGCGATGCGCTGATGATGCGCCGATGATGTTACACTTAGCACAAATACGGATTACAATTACCGAGTGATTACTGCGTACGCTTACAAAAAAAAAGGTTTTTTTTGCCTTTCGACCGCACTCGAGTTTACACAGATGGCTTCTCGGAGTTTTACGGATACGGATCCTTGTGTTCGATGTTAGCACCGCAGGAAAAGTGTGGCTGTTCGTGCGTTCGTGTGTGTGTGTTCGTGTGTGCGTTCGTGTGTGTGTGTGTGTGTGTGTGTTCGTGTGTGTGTGAGTGTGTGTGTTTGTGTGTGTGTTCGTGTGTGTGTTTGTGTGTGTGTTTGTTCGTGTGTGTGTTTGTGTGTGTGTTTGTGTGTGTGTGTGTGCGTGTGTGTGTGTGTGTGCGTGTGCGTTCGTGGGTGTGTGCGTTCGGAGAGAAAGTGTTTATTTGTGTATTATAACGATATTTTCGCGGTCTCAACGATCAAAACATCTGTCGTCACGCGTGTCACACGACTCCAGTCAAATGAACAAAATAGATCACGTGAGTGGGTGGGTGGGGTGGAAATTGAGGTGATTCGTCACGCATGCGTGCAATGAAGGTTTTCGTGTGATTGCTTGTTTTTGTTTATTTGTTTGTATGTATGTTTGTTTGTTTGTTTTTTTGTTTGTTTGTTTGTGTGAGTCCGTACGTGTCGTTTCTCTCTCTCTCTCTTTCTCTCTCTTCATCAGTTAATCCAGATGACAAAAATGACAACGCTTAATACATTGAGATTGTCATTGTTTTAGCTTGATAGACAAATTACACCTAACGTGTTCTTGCAATGGCGGACAAAAAACAATTAAAAAGCCTCATTGGCTGACAGCCAGGCTTGCGAAAGACAAAAAAAACTCCTCAGACATCAAAGGAAAAGAAGTTCTCTTTCTATAACATAACTGATACCGATGGTGGCTAATTGATTGCGTCTGTATGCGGCCAAGGTAGCCGAAGCCTGTCTGCTGTGCCCCCCGCCCCGCTTGCATCGGAGCTGTTTCGGCGAGGCGGTGCGACTGCGAGCGAAGACGGATAGCTTCACTCACGGTCGACTGGCTAGCCGCAGACTCTCGCCGACTGAGCCGCAGACAATGCGTGACGCGTTGAATCCGGCCCGCTCCGGGTGGACGCGCGAGCGATACTGAGGCAAATTGATGTCGAGGTCACGTGACAGAGCGGTCCAGGGGCGTTGTGCCTACCCGTACGAGATTTATGAGGGTGAGCAAGGAGGGGGGGGGGGGGTGTAAGAAACAAAGAACCGTAAGTAAGTAACTCTGATGATCCATCTGTCGGTCTATTGTTGTGCGGAGGTATCGTATGCGTATATTGAGTATATTACGTATGCGTATATTGAGTATATTACGTATGTGTGACGTCAGTCATTGTTTGAAGTGGATGATGACGTCATCGTGTTGTTCGCTGTGAGAGCTGATTAATATTCACTGTACTAATCGGTAGTAAATTATTACATGGCAATTAAATAATTGTTCAGCAATAAACAAAATTATTAATTTTATTATTGTTGTTGTTGTTGTTGTTGTTGTTGTCGTCGTCGTCGTAGTCGTCGTTGTCGTTGGTCACTGTCACTGTCAATGTGATTGTGATTGTCATTATTATTCACAGTTATCCTCATTATTATTATTATTATTATTGTTTATTAACATAATTCCATCACGCGATGTTACAACATATTTGTAGTACTTCAAGTATTTTCTCGTCTTCCGTCTGGAAAGAGTTGGCATTTAAACGTTGCGGTATCGATCGAAAATTACATTGCGCAAATTACATTACGTAAATACTAGTAAATAGCATTACATTACACTTATTGATCCTGTATTACCGAGAACGTAAAGAGACGGCTCGTAAAGATTCTTACAAATCACAATATAAGAGGACACACCGCTCTGTCCTGAATTACTGCTTGGGATGCGGGGGAGTTGGGAATGGGGGAGATCGCCCGAGCGAGACTAATGTGAGTTATTAGAACGAAAACGATGTTATCTAATTTCTTGTCTTTTTTCTCTTTGTTCGTTTGTTCATTCATGTGTTCATTCATTCATTCATGTATTCATTCATTCACTCATGCATTCATTCATTTATGTGTTCATACATTCATGCATTCATTAATTAATTTATGTGTTCATACATTCATGCATTCATTCACTTATGTGTTCATTCACTCATGTGTTCATTCATTCATGTTTTCACTCACTCGTGTTTTCCTTCCTTCATTCATTCGTTCATTCATTCATGCATGCATGCAATCACTCATTTGTTGTCTTCCCATTCTTTCCCACGACTCCCATGAGACACATGGGAATGGATCTGTAACAATCCAATGGAACTTTTCTTCTCTTTCTTTGGTCGTGTGAGATGCTGTTAGCACGACGATGTTGCCAGACAACACGAAACCACCATTACAAGCAACACAACAACTATCATTGTCGTCGTCGACGTCATCAACATCATTATTATCATCTTCGCATTCACTCAAAAGTTCTTTAAATCAGGTAACATATAAATAATAAAACAAGACAATTTTAAGAGTAGAAAATACATGTTTAATTTCCCGCGAGTGGTGTGTGTGTGTGTGTTTGTGTGTGTCTGTGTTTGAAAGGATATGTTTGAAAGGATATGTTGGATGCGTACTTATGGATGCGTATAGTTATGAATTATGAAACATGTCGAGATATGTTTCTTTCCGCTAATGTAAAGATGTCTATAAATAGCTA
>OZ022240.1:2848415-2890915 GCA_963978895.1 Erpobdella octoculata | reverse complement strand
ATACATCATCTTCACGTGCGCATTTTTTAGTGGACATCATCATTTTGAAGCCATCATGGTTTAGCTTTAGCGAAAAAATTATTTGTTCAATATTATTTGAAGCCAGTAGCGTAGCCGCGTTAGCCGAAGAGCCTAGTCAATCAAGTTTGACGCGATTTTCTAGAGGTTTGAGGTTCGAGTGGAATTGACTGATTGTAAGATCGTGTAAGTTGAATGCGGAAAGTCGTGGAAAAGTTTCTTACGTACATATTTATTTTATAGATTTGTTGGTCCTAGTATGAAAACAGTGCAGGTCCTTCTTCGATAGATGTGCTTTGCCTGTAGGTGGGTAGAGTAGAGACTAACTAGCCCGTGAATATTAAGTTTTAAAATTTTAAATAATATATTATAAAAAGTTATTTTTATGTTTTGTGTTTATATTTTGCCTCCGATTCTTAAAATCGAGAAGGTATATCTTTATTTTTATCAGAAGCCTTACTGTTTTTTTTATCCTACATGTGTAGGATGAGGGGGCCTATTTCTATATGTATGCCCCGCTACCATTTCTCGTAGAAAGCATGGACTTTAATTATATTATTATAAATCCACTGTAGGAAGTGAATTTTTTTTTAAACCCCCCTCAGGCGACCAGCTGGGGTAGCATGTAGCGATCCTTTTCGTAAATTATTCAGAGCAAATAATTTAAACAAATTGCAACGGGTGTATTAATATTTTGCCGAGAGAGAGAGAGTTAGTTCAGGAACCTCCAATCAGCTCAGCTGCTACGTTGGCAATGAGGAACTCTGGACTTTGCGACTGTAGGAGATCGTAGCAGCCACAGAGAGATAGTTCAACCATAGACTTTTTCAGGTGAAAGCGTAAATGCGAGAGATCAGTGGGTATTATGCGAAACTAACTTTTCTAGGTCAATCTTAATTCTCAGATTACTTCTGACCCGATTGCTTTTATTTCTTTTTATCTCCTCTCTTTCCCTCATTATCACGTTCTTTTTTGCATTTTGTATTCTCTTTTTTTTACTTCCGTTCCCCCGTCTTCTTTCCCTATCTCTCCATCTTTTAACACAAGACTCTTCTCCATCACACCTACCAGCATAGCGGGTGGGGTTGGGGTGGGGTGGAGTGGAGAGTAGCGCAGGATTTGTTTAGCTTTTTTTTGTTAGGTTTTGATACCATAGGCCTGGAAATGTGCGTGTTTTAATGTGGTTGTTCAACTGTGTTTGTGTGTTTCTCTGTCTGTTTGTTTGTCTGTTTGTTTGTTTGTCTGTTTATGAGCGATTTGTTATTTAGTCTGAATACCTGTGTCTGTTCTTCTGTCTTGCTGTGTGTGCGCTGGTCCTGTATGTGTGTTTGCTTGTATGTGTGTGTGTGTGTGTGTGTGTGTGTGTGTGTGTGTGTGTGTGTGTATGAGATGGGTGATTCATTACATTCCATGTGAAAATTGAAAAATATCTTAAGTGGATTTTTTTCACTAGTATTTTTCTGAAAAAAATCTTCCGATTAAATATTATTTTATTGATAATGGAATTCAGTAATTTTATCATAATTTCCACCATATTTATTCGATAATCATTTCGCATGAGGCAAAAAAAATTCTCCGATAATTAAATCAATCGCGTTATCTTTTAAAAAAAACATAAAAAAACTGAAATGAAATTTAATCTTCAAATAAAGAAGCGATTAATAAATAATTAAATTGTAAATAAATTAAACTCTATTTATAACTTGCATTTATAAATACCGCCAGGTGTTTTAGGCGAACTGCACTACGTCAAGAACGGCGTGGTCAACGATTATGCACTGGCCTTCAAAGTACCGGTCCACAGCGACACCGACGAGATCCGATTCGACTGGGAGAATTCGAGAACCGATCCGTCGATACCGGACGTGAGTTGTCGTCGCATCTCGCTTCTTCTGCGGCGGCGGCGGCTGATGATTATAAAATTAGTGTCAAATTATCGTATTATTTTCTCTCTTTTTCTTTGCTTTCAATTTTCTCGCTCGCTCTCTCACTCTATATTTCTCTCTCTCTTTGTTTCTGTCTCTCTCTGCTTCTCTTTCTCTCTCTACCTCTCTCTCTCTGGCTCTCTATGTCTCTGCATCTCTCTCTATCTCTCTTTCTCTTTTTCCCGTTTTCGTTTTCATTTTAATAATTGAATTTTTTATCATTTCAGATGCGCTACTCAATAGCAGTTCAACTGTCAAACAGTCACGCCTTGCAACGACCTTATCTCAGAATACCCTCTCGTGGAATCATGCCCAACAAGAGAACAAGTACGTAATCTCTCTCTCTCTCCCCCTCTCTCTCTCTCTCTCTCTCTCTCTCTCTCTCTCTCTCTCTCTCTCTCTCTCTCTCTCTCTCTCTCTCTCTCACACACACACACACACACACACACACACTCAATGGATTTTAAAATGAATGGTTTTTTTCCAGCTTTATAATAATTTTCATCAGCCACAAATATCAACAAATCTTCTCTGCAGACTTCGCAGTATTCGTTGATCTTTTAAAAGCTTCGTGGCACATATTATTATTATTCTTGCCTGCCAGATTTTTGGCGAATAATAACCTACATAAACAATGAAAAATGATGATGATGATGATGTTGATGATGATGGTGATGGTGATGGTGATGGTGATGGTGATGATGATGGTGATGATGATGGTGATGGTGATGATGATGATGATGATGGTGATGCTGGTGATGATGATGGTGATGGTGATGATGATGATGATGATGATGGTGATGGTGATGGTGATGATGATGGTGATGGTAATGGTGATGGTGATGATGATGATGATGGAGGCAAACAAAACGCATCCTTGAAAGCAATTATACGAATTAGCACATCTTCAATATTCCGTTAACCCCGTTATTGTTATTATTATTATTATTACTGTTATTACCATTACCATCATTATTTCACGAGTGCAGTTTCTGTTTATTAGTAACAATCATATTTTTAATTATGATCAAATATAAATATTCAGTTGTCTTTGAATTGGCTGGCTGTTCGGGTTGAAGTTAAGTAGTGCAAGTAGGTTTGGATAATTGCCAATTGGATAGGTAAATAGGTGGGTAGTTTCATGGATAGAGAGGTAGGTAGTTAGGTGAACAGTTGGGTAGGTAGATTGGTAGATACGTGGAGAGTTGGATGGGTAGGTGGATAGATGGGTGGAGAATAGGTAGGTGATATACATGTAGTGTCTGTACAAGTTGTAGACAACAGTTATACACCATAAGTAAGCAGCTCAGTCATTAACACAGAGAATCATTGCAACCAACACAGGCCTCATAGTCTACCTGAAGTGCACAGGCGATACAGTGGCCGACGTCGACGTGAAACTGCAGTTCGAGTTCTCCCCCGTCGCTCCCGCTCCGGGCCACAGCTTCAGCAGCCACGCCAGCGATGGCGCCAGCAACGTTACAAAGCTTGTGATCAACCGGTTGAAGCATTGCCTTAAAAACTTTGACAAGCAGACACCGAAAAGTTAGAATTCTTTTTTTAATTCCAAACGTGACGTCATAATAACACTCACATATGGGCATACATAAAACACATACTCACACATAGGCACACATAAAACACACAGGCACACATAAAACACATAGGCACACATAGGCACACATAAAACACATACTCACACATAGGCACACATAAAACACATATGCACACATAAAAATTCATGGTAGGTAACGCATACTCGCCATATACTTTTTACGAGGCTTTTAGAAGTATTTTTTAAGTTTTTTTCTTTTTTCTTTTTTTCCAAACCTTTTCCTCCCTCTAACTCTCTCTCTCTTTCCTCTCTCTCTCTCCTCTCTCTTTCATTCCCACTCTCCTTAGCTCTCTTTTTTGAATTCTTCTATCATTTCCTAAAACATATGCACCTTATATATCTGCAGCTCATTAAGTCAAGTTCCTTCAAAAAGTAAAATAAACTCTTAAAAAAACCCTAAGAAACGATAAATTGATGGTTTAAAAATGAGTGCATGATTTCTGAGAGGAGAAGTTTTATAAGAAGGAGAGATGGAGAAAGAAGTAGTTTTCCAGGTGGAAGGGATTCGTGTCGTGTCTCGTTGGTCCAATATGATTAAGTTTTTTTTTCAGGAAAATTAAAAAAAACAATTTTTTTCTTAATTTTTCAATCATGAAGTCAGCAAGTTCAAGACATCTGAGCGCGAAGAGATTTACCGACCTGGTGGTGATGATGATGATGATGTCGGTGGTGATGATGATGATGATGATGGCGTCTTGGAACAAATACCAGGTGCGGTTTTTCTTTTATTTTTTTTTGTTTTTTTGTCGGCTTTTTAGTCCTAAAAATAATAATTCGTTTTTCTTCTTCTGTAAATTTAAGAACAGGCATCCTTTTTTTCAATCAACAGTGCAGACACCTTTGCGTGTGTATTGGTTTTTGTATGCACGTGTTTTTGTATTTGTTGGTGTTTGTTTTTGTATGTGTGCCTGTTTGTTTTTGTATGTGTGCCTGTTTGTTTTTGTATGTGTGCCTGTTTGTTTTTGTATGTGTGCCTGCTGGGTTTTGTACGTGCGTATGTTTTCTTTGCATGCGTGAGTTCCTCACTCAACAATTTTTTTAGGATTCAATCGGGTTTATTATTATTTAATAAAATTAAATACGCTTTATTATGATTTGTAACTAATTTTAACTTATCATGTTTTATTATGAATCATTACTACTTATCATAATTTATTACAATATTTTATAATTTATTCTTATTTAATAAAATATTTCTTAGGGTTTATTATGACGTATTATGCTTTAATATCATAATATTAACAATTTCATTTACAATCATTTATAAATATTTAATTATTTTTTATTGCAGAAGATAAAATAACGTTTCCCATAATCTACTTGTACGTGCTGGCCGGATGCGGAATCGGAGCAGTGGCTGTGATTGGTTTCATCGTCCTCTGCTGCCTCTGCCGAAAGCCAAAGAACAGGACTGGTCTCGGCGCTAATGGTGGTCCCTGGTATATTTATTATGTTTTCGTTAATTTATTATGTTAATGCTAGTCCCTGGTATATTTATCACGTTTATGTTAATTTGTTATGTTAATGGGGCCTCTTGTATATTTATTATGTTTATGTTGATTTATTATGTTAATGGTGGTCCCTGGTATATTTATCACGTTTATGTTAATTTATTATGTTAATGGTAGTCTCTGGTATATTTATTATATTTATGATAATTTATTATGTTAAAGTCCCTGTTATATTTATTAGGTTTATGATGATTAAATATTTAAAAAATATTTTTCCTTGTTTTCTGGGAAGTTTTTATTTGAGCATCTCTATCTCATTTCCACATTCTTTTCTCATTTGTCCATCCCTTTTTCATTTGTTCATCCCTTCTTCGTTTGTATATCCCTTCCTCATTTGCATAACCCTTCCTGGTTTGCATATCCCTTGCTCATTTGCATAACCCTTTTTCATAAGTGAGTCATTTTTTATAAATGCTTTTAGTTCCTTCTAATCTCTGTTTTTATGTTTCGATTTTTCCCAATCAATTTTTGAGTCACTTCTTGATCGTAGATTTTTTCCCCAATTTTGAATACATGCTTCTTGCTCGATGACAATGAAATATCCAATAATTAGTTTTGCAATTAGTCAATTATTAAGTTAATCTTAACTTTGCCTTTGTGACTTAATTTAAAAAAATAATTATGTGAAAAAATTGATTTTAAAATTCTAGTTTTAATAACATAAAAGCATTTAGTTCAAAAACTTTGTTTTTATCAATATAAAAACAAAGTTTTTAAACTAAATGCTTATTTCTCGTATTCTCTCCTGCTCTCTTTTTTAACATCTCCACCCCATCCTCCTTGCTGTTTTCATCCAACTTTTGTTAATCTCAATTGCACAATTCTCCAATAATCAAAGCACCAAAGATGAAATGAGATACCCTCGTAATTTCTCTTACAGCCCCCAACGTAGAAGTCTCCCCACCAAGCCTCTTGAGCATCAGAACTACTGTACTTACCCTCCTCCTCCAAGTGACAGCCTCATTTCCGGTTCGTTTTTTAGGTTCAATCGAAGAAATTGAGATTTGAGAATTTATGTAATTTGTCTCTATTGACATCGGAGAGAATTGAATTTTAAACCTATTTATTTAATTTAAGTGTTTATTTAATTTAAGTTGTTTTATAACTGGGTGTTGGGCAAATGATGATGTATAAAGGCTGTTACAAAATAGGTTTTGATTGACCCATTGAAAGAATGGTTGATTTGTTGGTTGAATGACTGACGGATTAATTCGATGATTTGTTGAAATAAGATGAGACAGCTGCAATTTTTAAAGTTGGGCGATTTGATCACTTAATAACATATTATATAATATTCACATTTAAAACTTGAATGTGATTGTCTCGTACAATTTAATGACTAAATGTCTTCTGATGTCTCATACTAATAAATGTCTCATGTCTCATGTTGTTTCATACAAATGAATGACTGATGTCTCATACAATTTAATGACTAAATGGTTGATATTATTGGTTTAAATGAGATAAGACAACTGCAGTTTTATTATAACTTGTGATATTTTATCCCTTAATAGGATATCCCATAATTATAATAAGAATAATAACAAATTTATAAAACACTTGAATCTGATTGTGTCCTTCAGGTTCCTCTTCAACCCAGCACAACACCCCTTTTTCCAGTTACAAACCAAACTACCAGGAAGCCTTGTATCTCTTGAACGAAATCTCTTTCAACCGACATCTAATATCGCTCGGAGAGATCGTTGCCCAAGGTCAGTGGATGTGGATTGGTTTGAATTACAACTGTAACATTACGGTTTGGTTTGAATTACAATAGTAACATTACGATTACATTTATAAAGACAATCAAGATTACAGTTAATTGTATTTATTTTACAATCAGAAGGTTAAAATGGTTAAAGGTTAAACAAATAACAATTCATTTGCATTAAAAATAAATTTGTTATTTCTTTGAAATGATCCAAATTTTCTCCAGGTCTACACGGTAGTATATATCGAGGATTGTACACAATCAAATCACCAGATGGAGATGCGACGATCCAACAACCAATCATTATTAAGGCTTTCCTAGGTTGGTATTTAATTATTCTTTATTTAACCTAAAACTATTATTTTTGTTATTTTTCATCATAATGGTGCTTATTATTAAGTTATTATTAATATTATGTTTTAATTGTTGACATTTTTTAATGGCTGGATGAGCTTTCCACTTATCTATACCAATGTAAATATATACGCTCACGGTCGTCAACAGCGTCCATAGGGGGGTGTGGGGAGGCAGGCACTTTAACGTCTGCCTTGAACTTGTTCCAACTGTGGCCTGGCGGTGTAGCGGCAAAGAAAGCGTTTGATTTTCACCCTTGAAGTTTAAACTTGTTGTGCTTTTTCATCGGGGAAAAAGTCTTTTAAACCACTATAATAAATGTTGTGTTATGTTATAAAATTATTTTCTCCAGAGGAATCAAATTTCGACCCAGTGTCTTCTGCAATGCTGTCAGAGGCATGCCTTTTGAGGGGTCTTTTGCATGCCAACCTCTCTCCCTGTGTTGGCTCCTGCCTGGACAGGTTCCCCATGATGGTGCTCTACGAAGATGCCGGGTCCGACAATCTCAAGATCTTCCTCACCCGGATTAGAACCGTCGAGGTCTGGTTTAATTTTTGATTTTTTTAAAAATCGAAATATAAAATATTTATTTTGTTTTTCGTTTGTTCAAGTCGTTTTTAAAACTTTTTGCATTCTATCTTTGGTAATTATGATAAATCAACTTTTAACGATTTCAGGTTTTGAGCCCGCAGCAGTTAACTTACATTGCCCTGCAAGTGGCTCGCGGTCTGGCTTTTCTTCACTCACAAAAAATACTGCACAAAGACGTTGCTGCTAGAAACTGCTAGTAAGCTTGCAAGTTTTCCTTTATCTCAATGATTTGGACGAGTAGCGCCATGAACGGTTTGGTAAAAATTCGAACTTTCATTACGGATTTAAAATATGAAAAATTTACTATTTTTAAAACCACCCAAATAACGTAAAGTAAACAATTCCAAAACTTCAGCGTGACCAGCAACCTGCAGGCCCGCTTAGGCGACAATTTCCTTTCCAGCGATATCTTCAGGGACGACTACATCAGCTACGAGGATGGGGAACATCTCCCGGTTAGATGGATGGCCATCGAGTCTCTTGCTGACCGCTGCTATACACCCGCAACAGACGTGGTAATGGAGAGCTGTTGATTCTCTTATATTAAATGATTGAACCAAGTTTTTTAGTTTGTTAAGGAGAATACAAGCAAGTTTCGCTGATTGAAATATCAGTTTAATTATTGTTTTTGTTAGTCATATATGGTGTACTCCACTTAAAACAAAATAGTTCATAGCGAAGTCTGCATATACTATGAGCGGGATCTTTTTAGATATTATCGGCATCAGTAGGAGCGAAATTTGCTATAAACGGAGTTTTATTATAAACAAGAGTATATTGCATTATTAATTTAGGTTAAAATCTATCAATTTATTACATTTTGACGTTCTCATCGTTGAAATAATAATATTCTAAATTTTTAATTCCAAGTGGTCGCTAGGTGTCCTAATCTGGGAGCTTTTCAGTCTGGCAGAGCAGCCTTACAGTGGCGTTGAAACGTGCGATGTGAGCTGCCATCTGATGAGAGGTTTTAGACTTCAACAACCGCGATTGTGTCCTACCGAATTGTAATTGCATTTATTTTATAATTATATTTATTTTTACATTTTATAATTGTATTTTTTAATTATTGATTTACATGGAAGCTAATCTTAATAGAGTTTAAAGTGTGCTGATTTTATCTAGTAAAGTACATTCTTCATCAATTTCAAATCACAAAGTATAATTAATCGTCCAGCTGATATCATTGCACATTGTTTGCTAGAACTTACCTCGCCATTCGCAGTAGCAAGTTTCATTTTCAAATGTAATAAGTACCTATATGGAATGACAGAAAAAGTTTATCCTAGCCGAACGCTAACATTGTTTTGCGGTGTCGTATACAGGTTTGCTGTGACGTCACGCTGCTGGCTGATGTCACCGGGAGAAAGGCCGCGAATGAATCACTATCTGACCTTCCTTGTCAACTTCTACAACACTCTGTCCAGATTCGTTTGAAACTCCAACCGGTCGACCACCCTGGGCTCTCCATCCATCTCTCTTCTCCGGCTTCCACTCGGCCAGACTGTTGTTATTTATTGCCGTCTTACTCCACTATTCATCCCCACCTCCAAGCTGGTTGAGTTTTCCCGGGCGCGGGAAGGGCGTGTCAACGCGTGCCCTGTTTTGTACTTGAGAGCTCGCGCGGTCATTTATAAACATTTCTTTTCTCCCAATTTGTAAAAACCTTCGCCGGGATTATGCAGGCCATCTATTTTGCAATTTTTATGATTTCTGAAATTATTATTATTAATACAAATATTATTATTATTATTATTAATAATAATAATAATAATAATAATATTATTATTATTATTATTATTATTATTATTATTATTATTATTATTATTATTATTATTATTATTATTATTATTATTTTATTATTTTTATTATTATTAATATTATTGTGGTTTAAACATTATAAACGATGCCCTCTAATGCAGGGTCAAGCATGTACTGCTTCTGCGTTTCTACATTCTTTCGTGTACAAACTTGAACGTTGTCGAAATTGAAATTGTACAAACGTAAATGTGGAATTTAAATATTAAGAAAAAAAGTGATATATATATATATATATATATATATATATATATATATATATATATATATATATATATATATATATATATATATATATATATATATATATATATATATATATATATATATATATATATATATATATATATATATATATATATATATATATATATATATATATATATATATATATATATATATATTCGGTTTGGTATAAATCATTGTTTTTTCAGACTTGTAAAAATTGCAGTGTTTTGAACGTCACTCTCTGAAGTGAGTGTCGTTTGTTGTGTTAGCGGCGTTTAATCTTCTTTTTTTTTTAAACAAGTTTTGTGAGAATTTTTTTTGAAGTTTCTTTTGCAAGATTAGTTGTACCGGAATCATGTTTAAATGTCAACATGTGTACGAATTCGAAACTCTTCAACTATATACACTGATGCAACAGAAGAACCATTTAAATTGAAGTTTTCCATCTGGTGTTGATATCGATGATGCTAATGGTGATGATGATGATGCTACGGAGGATGATTATGATTGTGGTGTTGATACGATGATTCTGATGATTAAATGATTGTCCTTCTTATTTGTTCAACTGCTAAACGCCTAAAGATAGCATTTCATGAATGTGCTTTCTATATACATATTACAATAAAAAATAAATACTAATAATAGTAATATTATAAATTATAAATATAACAGGTTTGTTAGAATTTGTTTATTAAATAAAATATACGACTGATTAAAATGCATATGCTTCCCTGCCCTGGCTTATCCTCTGCGGTAACATCTATCCGCATCCATCTTCCGAGTAGAGGAAATGAATAAAAACATTCGTTTTTTATTTGTATGTTTTTTTTCTAGATTTTATTTTTCATACTTCGTCGGGCTATATGAATAAATTTTATTGCGTAACACGAATCTGTTGGACAGTTTCGAGCTATATATATATATATATATATATATATATATATATATATATATATATATATATATATATATATATATATATATATATATACGTAAAGATTCTATAACTTAGAAACGAAACTGAAACTGAAACTGACTCCGCCGACGGAAAATCTACTGCTCTCTGTGTTATTCTGTTTCATCATATTATCCTTTTCATATGTCCAAGCGATGCTTGCTAATCCTGTATGACCTGCTTGTGCGTACGACAGGTGAAACGCTTACCTGGATTACTTTCAGAAACTTGATAAGCATTTTTTTTTTTTTCAAGTTATCGATGGTCATAAGGATTTTTCATTTAAATATGTATGTATGTATCTATACATGCATATAATAATATATATAAATGAATGCTTTCGTGTAAGATATGATTGACATCAGACCACAGTCGAGGGACTGCCCCCGGTAGTTTCACCCCCCTCTCTCCCACCCTGGACGTCGACCAGTTCGTCGGTCTCGGCGTTCAAGGACGAACTGTCGAGACACGTCTCCTGGAGCTCTCGCGCAGACCTCATTCCGGGCGAGATCTGATTGCTCGCGTGATGATCCGATGTCATCTGACTGGCTGAAGTCTGATAAGAGGTCGGTACGGGACGGTGGCTGCCCGGGCATAGATGCTGCTGGTTTTTGGCGTTCCAGGCAGAGTGGTGGGGATCGTTGTGCGAGTGGTCGAAGCCCCGGGAGGACATGCTGTTCGAGACACTCGTATTGTACGAACTGACGCCCGGAGCGAAGGAGACGACCCTGTAGGATTGATTGAACGTGCTTGCGCCTGACGGTGGCGGCGGGGGCGGTAGAACTTTTTTGGGCAGCGTCTGGTTGACAAAGGAGGTCGTCGCTAGCTGGCTTGAAGAGTTCGTGGGCGATGGTGATTGAACTTTTTGAGGGTCGGATAGCTGAGAGTTGCGAAAGCTGGCAAGAGAGTTATCGAGCGTGTTTGAAGTGTAGCTGAAGTTGACGCACTTCTGCCTGTAATCAGACTTGTGCTTCTGGTTACTGTTGACATTCGTTAGCTGCAGTAGCGGACTGCTACTTCGAACGGTCAGATGCTGCTTTTGCTCGAGATCTGAGTCGAACGGTTCTCTTTCCTGGAAAGACTTCGCACTGAACGTCGGATGCGAGTCCGACATCCGCTTGGCGGCGACGTTTGCCGCAGCGTCGGCGTCGTGGAGTAGACCGGGCTGCTGGTGCCTGAAGACGTGGTTGAGTTGCTGGAACGAGTCGTTGTTGTTGGAGACGGCGACGTACATCTCTCGGTCCTTCTCGTACAGCTGTTGCTGCTGGTGCTGCTGCAGGGCGTAGCTGCGACGCATCTCGCGCCGGATTCGATCTTTCTGATGGTAGAGAACGACGAATATGAAAAGGTTCAGAATGAAAAGGGCACAACCCACGCCGACCGTTATACCCAAGCTCAACCCGTTTCCGCCACTGGCCGGGGTTTTGTTGCCCATGAAGTCAGGGTCACTGTCGAAATGAGGAACTGAAATCTCTTTTTGCGCTATCGAAGAATCTGCTGTCAGGACTGAGAATTTTGAAGCTTCATTTCTTGTCTGCCCGGGTTGGTTTTTCCCGGGAATTCCCAGGTTCCCGTCGGACGAGCCAGCATAGGGTTTCCGCATTTTACCAGGAGGTGGAGACACCAGCTGGATCTTTCCAGCTGTCTGTTTGTTGTTCATTTGCAGTTTGGAGTCGGCAGAATCCGTCGGAGAGGTTTTCAGGAAAGATGTCACCGTTGTCGTCGATAGGTTAACGTCTGCGTTGTATTTGGAAGTGTGCCACCTGGGAGATGTATTTAAAACAATTTAAGATCAATACACTATAAATTATTATAAAAAAAAAAAACAATACACTCAAGTCCGACATTTTGTCCTTAGCCGCAATGCCGGTTGTCCGAATCCGGCTAATTACGATAGCCTGAGTTGATAAACTAATGCAGCTAATGACTTTGAACGAACATAGACTGAAACACGTGCGCCCTAGCCAATCCTTGGATTAGCTGAACATTTAACACCGGTCCGAACTTTGAACTTTCAATTAACTCAGCCAGCTGACCTGTTTGACGACCCGGGTACGTTATGAACGGGGTAAGGCCACGCGAACTTTGCCAGAGACCAATAGTCGTGCTTGAGGAGGGTTTCTTCGAACGTCGACCTGTTGTGATGGTTGTTCAAGTGGTGGGACCTTGAGTCCGGATGGTCGTTGGGCTTGTGGAGCTTGGGGATGAGGTCGATCCACAGAGCCATCTTCGAGCCTCGGTAGTGGTGCTTGATCTCCGGTCCCCCTGTTGAAAAGATGTTGAAATATTAGAATTAAAAATGTGTGGAATTATTTTTCTTCCGCGTAGAAGTATTTATATGAGAAGAAGTATAGAATCGGTGAAAGCGTGCAAAGGAAGACGAACATGCAATGTGGAGGATGTGTGGACAGCCGTGAAGAATGCGGAGAGGGCCACTACACGGTACACTTGTAGTATTTTTTATGTGGAGTGTGCGCCGAGAAAAATGCAATCTGCTTGGCGGAGTTCTTATTCTTGAGGATGAAAAAAACCCAGAAAAAACAGAAAAAGATGGGAAAAAAAACTAGTGGGTGAGGTAAAAAGAATGAGAAAAAAGGAAACAAAACAAACAAAAAAAGAGGAAAAAACGGAACAAAGGGGAGATAGAAAGAGATATGGAAAAGAGAAGAAATTATACGAGGGAAAAGGACTTATACATCCTGGGAATAACTCCATGCAGCAGATATTACTTAAAGGGAAAAGCACATTCAGTCATTAAATATTAACTCAGTGTCGTTAAACGGCCAGCCACGGACAACGGCTCCACGTAGCGTTACGGATGGAAGAAGCCAGTCGTCCTCCTCCATTGGTCCATTTGATTTGAATTGAGTCACGTGGACAGGGCTAACCGATGCACGCGCCCACACACACACACAAGCACACACACACACACAGGAGTGTACGTGTGAATGAACTCGTACGGCACTACTTTTCTATTTTTAGGATTATTAGAACGTAACGAAGATGAAGATACCAACCGTAGTCGAACTGGTCGTAAGGTCTTCTGCCTAGAAAGTGAAATAAAAAAAAAAAAAGTTTAATTAATACAGCGAACCGAATAATCTACTATAAGCGCGGCGCTAAACTACCATAAATACGCAGAGAAACTATGGAGGGAGAGGGAGAGGGAGAGGGGGAGGGAGAGGGGGAGAGAGAGGGGGAGGGAGAGGGGGAGGGAACACCGAGTACTGAACGATGTTATGTACTCGGTGTTACTGTACCCAGGACACATTACATCATTCAGATGTACACGGTATAACTGTACCCAGGGAGCACAATATCGTTTAGATGTACCCGGTGTTTCTGCACCCAGGGTACATGACATCGTTTAGATGTACCCGGTGTGCTTGGGCACCCGGCACGGTACATAAACAAAACTCGGGACAGATTGGTCAAAACACATTAAAATTACAGTGGTGTCCTGATGGTCAGTTGTGTATAAGCACTGGTCATGTGGTCATGTGGTCATGTGGTCATGTGATCATGTGATCATGTGGTCATGTGGTCATGTGGTCATGTGGTCATGTGGTCATGTGGTCATATGGTCATAGAAGAATGTCGTGTTTTCTTCGGGGCACGTACGCGTATAAATCCGGCTAACGCGCGCGTGTGTGTGTGTGCGTGTGTGTACTAGTGAGTGCAGCTGAAGAAGGAATTTTATCGAAGATTTCGAATTAAGCAAGATAAACCTTCAGTCGCAGAATTTGCGTAGTCTGCTGGTTATATGTGAAAAATATAATGTAGAATGTTGGGGGGAGAGAGAGAAAGAGAAAAAGGGGGAGAGAGAGAAAGAGAAAAAGGGGGAGAGAGAGAAAGAGAAAAAGGGGGAGAGAGAGAAAGAGAAAAAGGGGGAGAAAAAGAGAACGATTATGAAAAGAGTAAAATAAGATTTATTTTTGAATTGTTGGAAAAGAAATGATTAAAAAAAGTTACAAATCATCTACATCGTTGACAGGGCGACTCGTATAGGCTGAAAAAAGGGTTGAACGCCGGAGGGGAAAGTGACCCCACAGACACTGGTTTTTATTCCTCCAACCTAAGTCACCTGAATGGAATTCTCAATCATAGGCGAACATGCAAAAATGTCAACACCTGCACACCAATGCACGACGTACCCACACGGAAGACATTCAAGCATCGACTAAATAAAACTAAACAGTAAACTTGAGATGTTGGCGATATTCTGGATTGCATTTCCACCTCCAACATCTTTTCATTTCGGAAAAGTTATTTTATTAAAAAGTATTTTTTTTTGTTTTTTTTTTCATTTTACTTTTCCGCTATTTCAGATGAGAAATTTTCCAGCAACATCTCTCACGGACGACCGACTTTTGTTTATATTCGCTTGTTTGCTCGACTTCGACTCATCCACTCTTCTTCAAAATTGAATTCATTGAGATAAAACCTTTTTTTTTATTATTATTAAAGATGTACAAGATGGTACATTTTTTTTGTTGAGTTATTCAGAATTTTTTATTTATTCACAAAGAGACGCTGTCCACAATTAAAGCAAAACACCGGAAAAAATACTTCGACCAAATAAAAAATAGCATTTGTAACTAACAATCCACAACACGGTGTATAATAGACGAATCTTTAGAATACATAAAGAAAACCGTTGTGTTTCAGAGAGTTTCAAACAATGCTCTTTTTGTGATTATTTTTACAACTCGAATGTAACTTTGATTTATTAGGCTACGGAGTTACAGAGGGTGAGCTCGTCACCCGCCAAAAAAGTTTAAGCCGACAAAACTCTTTGCGCGTTTACGAACTCGCTCCGCTTAGACGCCATCTTACCGTCGCCTCCAATATATCCTCATTATTTATGCTAATTTATGCTAATTTCTGGCTCGCCATTGAGATCGTCATAAAGTTGTATTATTCCTTCTTAATTTGAGGACTATCACGTGACCTATTTCAGTCATCGCACGGCGTAATGGAGAGTACGGTCGTAGGCCAGTATAAATCTGCTAGACGTGTCTCTATGTGTGCGTGTGTGTGTGCGTGTGTGTGTGTGTGTGTGTGTGTGTGTGTGTGTGTTGCATTTTCATTTTCATTCACTTTACTTCTTTCTCTTTTTCTTTCATTTTTTAAAAAGCTTATTAGTTTATTAGACGAAAGTGTCGTAAGACTGAAGTTGCTCCAGGTTAGACACACGAATTAATATCGATTGTACTTTTTTAAACTTCTTTTTCAGAGGAGAAGCTAGGGGGCGAAGGTGCACCCGTATTTCCGGGCCCCTTTTGGAAGGAACGCCAAAATCCTTTTTGAAGGGGAGAAATTTTTTTTTTAGAAAATGTACTTACGGCCAGCCCTCTTCACCGGTCATCAACTATTTTCGGAAGAATTGTTTAGAAAGTTTTAGAAATTTTTAGAAAAAATACATAGGAGTACAGTAACTCCCCCCGGTTATTAGCCATTTTTGGAGGAAAGGTTTAGAGATGGGAATTTTTAGGGGCGCTTATGTTAGACCTTGTGCCCGGGTGCCAAAAACCCCCTAGCTACGGGTCTGTCCTTTTTATTCAGGATTCGGAGTGACTCTCAGAAAGTAAGCTAGTGTTTTCTGTGAGCTTTACTACGGGAAGAGAATTAAAAGAAAATGAAGGAGATGATGATAAAGAAGAAGAGAGAGAAAAGAAAGAGAAAGAGGGAAAGAGAGAGAGAGAGAGAGAGAAAGAGAGAGAGAGAGAGAGAGAAGGAAAAGAAAGAGAAAGAAAAAGAGAGAGAGATCAGAAAACTGAAAATGGATGGGTAGATGGGGACCGAATTTTATAGAAAGATAAGATATGATTCTATAATCCACGAGACCTCCTCATACCCTGGTTACTATAATTTCATTAGGTCTAACACCCCCGGAGACGACTGGCCATCACGATGCTGGTCTACGTGACTCTGCGTAAAGTATGTGTGAATGTGCACGTGCAAGCGTGCGTGGACATAAAATTTTTTTGTCAGTGTGGGTAGGAGATCGTATGCGAGTGAAACTAAAGCTGCGTTTTTGAGAAAAAAAAAGATATTTATTTTAGATGAAACAGTTTCGTTTTAGATATTTTAATCATTTTAACAAGCATACGGGTTATATGACAGAAGAAAAGGAATTCCTATACATACGAACAATACCCCCCCCCCGACATAAACGCACTTTTGAAAGTAGTAAAAACGTACACTCAGGAATGTACACACATGTATACGGTATGTGTACTCAAGAATGTACACACATGTATACGGTATGTGTACTCAGGAATGTACACACATGTATACGGTATGTGTACTCAGGAATGTACACGCATGTATACGGTATTTCAACGGGTACGTACTTCGATACAACACGCTCCCTATTCATGTTTCGACCTCCCACGGGATATTCGGGCAAACCCTCACGCTGAGACCGGCACCATAAAGAGGAGGAGCGGCTGGAAGCTGGCTGGTCCACCACAACGAGGCGTTGTAGACATGGCACTGGGAAGCGACAATTTATGGCCGAGACTGGAAGAAAAGCAGTTCTGTTGTGGTTTATGCGGCCCTGTTTTGTCGAGTGCAAAGCGGATAAGCACATCCGGTGTCCTCTGTATAAGAGGCGTGCCCCACCCCCCCCCATCATGTGTGTAAGCACTGCATGTTTGTCCGCGGGAACATGGCCCCCAAGGTCGTTTGTAACACATAATTAGTATCCTTTTTTTTCTTTTTTGTTCAGCGTTTTTCGTTTTTTTGTTTGTTTTGTCTCGTTATTTTTTTATTGTTTTTCATCAAAGAAAAATTATTTTTTTTCGTTTTTAATAACACGCGACCGCCATTTTCTTTTGAGGTTTTTTTTGTTCGCATCTTTTCTTTTTTTTAATTCGATAAAAAATAAAAAAATTTCCGGAAAAGCCCTATGCGATTTCGTTTCTAAAAATCAAATTTCGAAAACCGTTTCAAACGATTTCAAGCCCTTTAGTTCTTTTCAGGCGCGTTCTAAATAAATTACCGCGAAAAAACGCTTGTAGTATGCAGTCTTTACAGTGGCCATCTCTTGACATTACAAGTAAAAAATGCAAGAGAAAATTGAATGTCCTAATTAATGCGGTGAAGTAATTCAATACATGATTAATATAAGATGATTACCGAAGTAAGTTGGTTATATGGACTTAAATAATACTCGGATCAATGTGGCCGGATTGAGTAATGGAGTAATGAGTGAGTGATGGGATTGGAATTTCAAAAAAAAGAAATCGTTATCACTCGTTCAGTGCGAATTTGATTAGTGCGACACACTTTCTCCTGCGGATGGCTGTGATCGTTTTGCACTCCAGTTCCAAGCGATCTTGCATTTTTCATGTTGTTGTTGTTGTTGTTGTTGTTGTCGTCGTTGCAATGTCAGCCAGTGTGAACCTCGTGACATCATTATAATGTCAGCGTGAACATCGTGACATCATTATAACGTCACGATTGCAACTTGACACACGAGCTAAGAAGACAAATGACGGCTAGATCGTCTCGTTACATACAAAACAAATGCAATTTTTCGCTCGGCAGCCGAGTCAATCACACATCGGCCGAATAATGCATTATGCATTACGCCACGGCTCAGTCACACACGGAAGAAATGCAACGGTGCATTATGCATGAACGGCCGATGTTTACGAATCTCCGAAAAACATCAGAAAAAAATGAGACGGAGAAGGAAAGAGAGAGAGCGAGAGAAAAAGAGAAAGAGAGAAAGAGAGAAAGAGAGAGATATTTGCCGTAGCTGCTGGTGAGCTAGCTGGTCAAGCAGCTGAGGAACGTTATTCACGGCGCTTTGATGGGATGGCGCGTACAACCGGCTAACGAAGAGAGTAAAATAACGACTAAAGAAGCCATCTAAACACTCAAGAATTTCAAACGTATGTGCTTTTGTACGTGAGTTTATTTTATTTTCGTGTGCGTGCGTGTGACCCGAATTGACCGATGAGTGCACGTCGCGACACGGTCTTCCGACTAATAACCCGATACGATTTGACCCACCCGCACCACAGCCCAACCACCCCCCTACCCCGGATCACGGATGGGTTTACTGCAGCGACCGCCCCGATAAGCTGGTGCGTTATAAAGCTGTCGCGTCATGGGTTTTTTCGGGCGTGTAACGCTGCCGGCCTCTCCCCCTCTCTCTCTCATAAGATTCGCCACGCATCGCTGACCGACGCACGACCGGGCGACTCGACTCCCCCCCCTTCGCAGGTCACGGTTCGCTGGTCCACGTGTGACGTATGAAGGAAGCCCCCGAGGCTGACGGCGGGGTTTTTGTGTTCATGTCTGTCCGTAAGACACGCGTCCATGGGCCAATGGGTAGAAAAGTCGGGCGAAAAAGGTAGGGTAGAAGAGATAGGGTGGGGTGCGGCGGGATAAAGTAGTGTGTAGCGGGGTGGGGTGGTAGAGGGAAAGTGGGATAGGGTGGGATGTATCGATGGGGCCGCAGTGATGGACGTTTGCTGGCTTGAAGTGACCTTATCACTAGACGGATTTCTTTTGTCTGAGTTTTTTTTTCAAAGAGAAAAAGAGGAGAATAATCTGTAGCTAACTTGTCGTTTGAAGTACACAAAATGTTCAAGTGTAGTTTTTTTGTGTGTGGGTAAAATGCAGAATAGTTCAAACAATGGTAGGAAATAAACAATGTTTCTTTTGTTGCAGGTGAATAATAATTATAATTTCTCATAATTTATCAACAAGGAATTTATTCGTTAGTTTGTTTAAATGTTGAAAAAACATTTCAACAAATCTTTACCAACCGAAATAAGCGTACTCCTGTTTGTGTATATCAAACAAGGGCCAATGAACAACAGATTTGTTGCTTTTGACAGAAGAAGATGATGATGACGACGACGATGATGATGATGACGTCATTTTCGAAAGAGTAGGATGCGTGCTTTCTCTTGTATTTGGATTTCTGAAAATGAATAAAAGCGAGATAAAATACTAAAGAGTAAAAGAAGAAAAATTGATGTGTGAAATTAATGGCATTTAAAACGCGCGAAGAAAAAGGAGATGATGATGATGATGATGATGATGACGATGACGATGACGATGACGATGACGATGACGATGACGATGACGATGACGATGACGATGACGATGACGATGACGATGACGATGATGATGATGATGATGGTGATGATGATCCTGATGACGAGGATGATGATGATGACGATGATCATGACGATGATGATAATGGTGATGATGATGCTGATGATGACGATGATGGTGGCGATGATGATGCCAATGATGATAACGAAAACAGATAAAATAGCGAAATAATAAAACAGAAGAAAAACAAAAACACGGAACGAAAGATCAAAGCCAACAGACAAGCAGACAAGCAGACAAACTAATAATGTGTGGCTTAATCAGTGTCGGATGGAATGAATTTTTTTAAAGAAAAACGGACTTTTTTTGCCATTTCTAAATTTTAATTGGCAAATCTAACTAGCACAAAATACATTTATGTATATGTTGCGTTTATATAAGATAAAATCTGTTGATTCACATTTTAGTTTATTTAAACTTAATATTTTGGTACTTTTCTATGACCGATCGATTAAGTGAGCGAAACAATTTTTTGAGAGAAGTTCAATTATTTAAAAGTTAACCACAAATATTCATAAAATCAAAATAATAAATATAAAAAACAATATGTTATATACTAAAAATGGCATTTTGTTGGCTGATATATGTTTATTGGAATGAATAAATCAAATTGTTAATATAGATGTCGCTCTGTACTGTTTACGCAATAAGCTTTGAAAAAAAATTGGGGAATATAAAATCACCGCGCTTAAAAATATGATTTTTCCACGGCTGTATTTTTAGAGGAGATAAAACTTTGGAAATAATTAAAACTGACTGCACGTGGAATGAATTGAACTAAATAGGAAAAATTTAAAAAAACTACTATTTATTTAAAAGATTTTAAAACCAGATTCAGACACAAAAATTCGATACTTTTTAATTCTAACTTATTTTTATTTATTTATTTATTTATTTATTCGTGTGTTAAGAAAAAACTGACAGAACACAGGAAATCATAAGCAAATAAGCAAAAAAAAACCAAGAAATTAAAAGAAAGTCTATAACAAGCGTACAATAATCCGATAATTATAATGACTAGCAATAACTAATTTTAGATAATAATTCTATTTTAAAATATTTTCACAGGGGACTAATTTCACAGGGGGCACACCGACCCTGATCTTATGAACGCCATCCAGTATTTGAGCATCGCCAGGGCCTGATTCTTGTCCGACGACTTGTAGTCAGACTGCTTGAACGGATCCAGTCCTCCGACCAGGGGCGATCCGAAGATGTAGGACAGGTCGTCGTCGCTGGAGAAATCAGACTTCAGAAAACTACTCGGCATTCCGTAATACTGCGACGACGACGACGATGATGATGATGATGAGAATGAGGAGGGGGTTGAGGATGACGACGAAGAGGAGGAATCAAAGACGTAGAAGTAGGTTGGCGCCCCGTGTGTGGCGTGCCATCTAGCAGTTTCAATAACAGGAGCAACGATCTGGAGAAATTAATTTATGCGAAATGAGAGAAAAATAAAGAACGCAAGTTTGCTGGATTTTTCACCCGCCGACAATGAACAGATGTTTATGATTAACATAATTAATATATACATGTTTATATTAATATATTTAATGATTTCATAGTCTCCATAACTAACGGAAATGCAACATTGAACACGCACAAGCAACGAACTGCGATTAAGTTTCAAACCGAACATTTGTACAGAAAAATAACAGCATTGAAACAAAAAAATAAAATAAAAAGTATACACACCAAAAATCATAACAAAATCGTCGCCTTTTAAGGCATTAGGCAAGGAGACCAGCCCACCCCCACCCCACCCCACCCCACCCCACCCCCACCCCCTTCATCACATTACACGCACACCTGAGCGTCTCCGAGGAGGTCTGCAATGTGGTCCCTGTAGACCTGCGCAGGCCTGGATGCGTGCGTGGCTGACGACGGCCTGGAGTGATGAACGCTGGCTTCCTCGGCTTGCTGCTGGAGCTGCGGCTTGTCCCATTCGTTGTACTGGTGGCACAGTACGTCCATGATACTCTGGCGGTGGTAGTCGAACGTGTTCTGTACGAAGGTTCGCATCTGCAAATGTAGAAATATTTAGAAAGTTGTTCAGTTTGAGCCACTGAGTGTAGAAACGTTGTACCACAACTTGGAAATTCAGTGGTCACTTCAGGTGCAAAAAAATATGAAAGTGCTTATGACATGAATTTGAAACTTTAAAATCAGTTAAAGCAAGATTATTGATTTTGTGTTTATAATATTTAATTTAGGAACTGAAACTTAAATTATCAGGTATGTATCTGAATAAACATAAATTTTATATGTTTAAAAAATATATAAAACACATGTATACATTTATATATACACATGTTTTCTCTATATATTATATAGTATAATACATATATTATTATTTAAATATATATATATATCTAAATAAACATATATTTTAATAAGATTTATTACTTTTATTTTTATTTTATTTCCAAACATTAGAATGTTTTTATATTTTTAGAAACCATTTTAGTGAGAGTCTCGAGAGTGATTCCTTCCCTGAGCGATCTCTGATCGAGATAGGACCAGCCTTCGTTCTTGCTCACTCCTATCAGCAGATTCGTTTCGGCAAATACCGATTCGGAGACCTTGAGGAAAAAATAGAATTTAGATTTTTTATTTTGGTAAATAAAACTGAATTTATTTTTCAGATTTTTTTTTAAATAATGACTTAAAAAAGAGATGGTTTATCTTCATTCGAACGTTTGAAAAAAATTAAATTTTGAAAAAAAAATTATTTGAAAACGAAATTTAAAGATAAGTTTATAAAATAAATAAAAAAGTAGGAAGATTTCCTAGAAAAGTTTTTTTTTTTCAAAGCTTGCCAAACGATATAAAATTTGAAGGCGCTCCACAAATTCGATTCTAGCGCCTAAATTACCGGCAGTCTTCTTCGAGCAAAACGCGCCGAAATCGAATTTTAGCGCATCGGGTGCGAGTTGTAATGGTTGTTGTGGTAGCGGTGATCGGTGTGGTGTTAGCTATATGGTAGCTAGTGTGGTTGTGGTTGGTGTAGTTAGTATGGTTGTGGTTAGTGGAGCCAGTGTGGTTGTGGTTAGTGTAGCCAGTGCGGTTGTGGTTAGTGTAGCCAGTGTGATTTTGGTTGGTGTGGCTAGCGTGGTTGTGGTTGGTGTAGCTAGTTTGGTTGTGGTTAGTGCAGCTAGTGTGGTTGCAGTTAGTGTTGCTAGTGTGGTTGTGGTAGTTATTGTAGTTGTAGTAGCAGTGGTTGATGGTCTAAAAAAAAGCTAGCATAGTTTTTTCTAGTAGTAATAGTAGGTCAGGTAGAGGTTACTGAAGCTGTCGGGGTAGCGTCTTAGTGATAGTGGTCAGTGTGGTTATTGTGGTAGCGATAAATATTAATAAGGTATTGAATAACAAAATAAATAAACCAAACAATTGTCTGATGTTACCTTGCCAAACATGCTCCTCAGATCTGACGGCATGACACTCCTGTGGTCTATCGAAGGACCGAATGCTGTCAAGTACTTCGGCGCCTTCGGTCCCAAGGCCACCAGTTCTTCAACTTTCACTTGCTTCAAACACTGCAAGTGACTCATGCTTTCGCTGGCGGCGTCGAAACTGTCCTGAGCACCGGACATGACGTAATCGGAATGCTGATTGGAATAAGTGGAGCCGTGCTGGTCCCGCTCCAGTGCCTCAAAGTACATATTTTCGGAAGATTTTGAATCATGCAAATCTCTGAGCTTATGCTGCTGCTGCTGCTGACTGTTCAGCTTGCCGTGATCTCCCCGACCGGCAGTGTCTTTGTTCGAGTTCATGGTGCAGTTTATCTTGGTGAGCAGCTGGTGAGTGAAATGGATAGGGTAGTGTGCGAGGGCCCAGGGAGAGAGGGCACTACCGCTGTGCATTATTGCATTTTTGAAAAGGTTGCGACCTGGTGTGGTGGAAAAAAAACTTTCATTGAATTTTTACTACTCAAGTGTATTTTTACTTTCCTTTTTCATCTTTTTACTTCCTTATTTGTCTTTTTTTCTCATTTTTTCTATTTTTTCTCTTTTTTCTCCCACTTTTATCTTTTTTATATTTTTTTTTAACCACTCAAACAGTCACTCTTGCGAATTTTATTTCCCCGCTCCGACGAAATGATTTTTTAATGGCAAACGCAGTTTTACAACTTCAAAACGTTTTCATTTTTTTTTCTCTTTTTTTTTCTTTTTTCTTTTCTTTTAAAGTCGAGAATAAAAAAACGCGAAGAAAAATCTAACAAAGCAAAACTCCGGAAAAGTTTTTCCAGCGCTCGGAGCATGGAAGGCGTTTATAACTTTTATTCGGTCTTTCGGTTAAGTGCGCATGTCTGCTGGATCTGGTGATGGATACGGAAATTACGAACCGCAAAAAAGCGCGGGAAAGCTGACGTGTCTACGAGAAATAAATTAGAATTCGCTTTTCTAATGCAACACTGGATTGGCTCAATATATTTTTACAGAGCCGGAGAGATGCTGACTTTAGAGTAAGAGAAACAGAGAGAGAGAGCGAGAGGGAGAGAGAGAGAGAGAGAGAGAACAAGCAAGAAGAAGGAGGATGGAGAAAATCGGGTGATTTGTGGGCCACCCTCACGACGCCGTCTTATGAGGACAGCGCGACAATCGTTGGCCGTGATCCTGGCGACGATGATGATGATGATAACCATGTTTGGCAAAGATGCTGATGGCGGCGATGATGGTGGTGATGATGATGATTATGATGATGATGATGATGATGATGATGATGATGAAAGAGAAAAAGAAGCAGTGATGGTGATAGTGATGAAAGCGAAAGGGATTTTGAAGAGCTAAGAAGACCACCCTGCTTTTATGGGTTTTTTTGGAAGCTTCTATTAGCGAGGGCGTCGAGAAAGAAGCGTTTCGGACAATTTTTATCAGCTAAATATTTTAAATTCTAAACGGCTTTGAAAAAGTCGTTATTGAAAATAAACAAATCCAGACGTTTTAACTCTTTTTGTTATATTATAAATATTATTATTCACGTCTAATAATTATTTGTATATTATAAATACACAAATACGGCCAATTAATTGTATACAAATCCAGGGGTTATTAATAATTATTTGAATGATATAAATAACCCTGCCACGTGCTGTAAACACCCGATAGCTGAAATACCTCCACAGTTGGCTAATTAATCAGCCGACACGATTTGAACGCTTCCAATTATTCAACCTCTTTCCATCAATACATCTTGGCTACAATTCACAGCCTCTGGCAGCCGTTATTCAAATTCCCTTTCTCTCTTTTCTTCTTGGCTCGTCGGGCTCATCAGCGGTTTTAACGGCTGCCAAGCTCCTTCTCGCTCGAAGCTAGACAGTCACTGGAATCAAATTACGATCGGCTACAGGATCTACTTTGCTACTGTTTTAGCCTTGAAACATCTGATTTGAAAAACTGAACTGTACACCAACAAAAGCGGCTGGCTAACAATGATTACCTTTCGTTATCGGCGATATCATCAAAAGGTTGACGAGAGCAGCTCCGTACTTGTGGCCGAAGAGGCAGACGTTGTTGGGGTCGCCGCCGAATGCTGCGATGTTTTCCTTGACCCAGTGGAGGCCTGCCACGAGGTCGAGTAGGGCGTAGTTGCCAGGGGCGTTGCTGTCCCCGGTGCTGAGAAAACCTGAAATGTTTAGCAAAACTGGTGAATAATAAACTAAAGAGAGAGAAAGACAGAGACAGAAAAAGACAGAGAAAAAGAAAGAAAGAGAGACAGAGAAAAAAAGGAGAAATAGAAAGAAACAGAGAAACAGAGAGAAAAAGAGAGAGAAAAGAAATAAGAGTGAAAGAATGAATGAAATAATATAACATAAAATTTTGCATATTTTAATTACAATTTTTAAAAGTATTTAAATATATGAGTTTTTTTAGAACATCATTAAAGTAAATTCACATTTTCAATTCAACAAAGCCAATTTTGGCTTCTCTAATCATTAAAATTTTCAACAGTTCCACTTCAAGTTATTCATAAAAAACTTTCTAATAAAGAAAAAACTATTTCTAAAAATTAAATGAATAAAAAACAAATAACAAAGTCTGTTCTGTTTTTTTAGCAAAACAATTTTTTAATTTCTCTTTTTAAATTTCAAAACATCATTCATATTTTCTTCTCAAAATATGAAGAAAAACATTCATCAAAAAGGAATTTTTAGAATTTCTAAAATTTTAAATTAAAGATTTAAAGAAAAAAACCAAACTAAAAACAGTAGGTGATGTTTTGTTGAAAAAAGGATTTTTTTAAATTATGAAAAAAAAACCGAAAAAGAAAAAGGGAAAAGGAAGTTGTAATTTTATTCGAGACGACTGCTTTTTGTGCGGAACCACGTGATTTGGGTTGGCGTAATAACTCTTCAGCCATTCCACTGCTGGGTGGGGCAAGGCAGCTTGGAGGAGGGTTAGAAGAGAAATAAAAGGAAGAGAAAAAAATAAAAAAGAAAGAGGTAGAGAGAAAGATAAGAAAGAAAAAGAAAAAGGGAGAGAGAAAGAATGAAAAAAAATTGGGTTGCTTAGAGGAACGAAAGTCAAAAAGATACGCTTAAAGATACAATTGGCTGAAAAGATAAATTAGACCGGAAGTGATTTCAGCATTTTTTTCCCTCCAGATTTATTTTATTCCTTGCTGTGCTGCTTTCATTTTTACGCGTCTCGATCCGTCTTAAATTCAAACAAGCAGGGGCAACTTTTTATGGGGGGGGGGACTCGCACCCTTTTCATTCTCTTGCCCGATCTCTCCATCTAGAAAGCTGTTAAGACGAATGGCTTAAAGATGATGATGATGACGACGACGACGATGACGATGAGAATGATGATGACTACAATGATGATGATGGTGATGGTGTTGATGATGATGATGATGATGATGATAATGGTGATGATGATAATGATGGCGACGACGATGATGATGGTGATGGTGTTGATGATGATTATGATGATGATGATGATGGTGATGGCGATGAAAAAACCTCACGTGATGATAACGATGATGAATTTGTTATGAGTCGGCAAACCTGTAATCGCAATTTATTATCAGTCATAAATTGCATTTAACCAAAAAAAACTATTTTTTGACCGCCCATTCGTCGACTGCTCGCGTAACGGATTGGTTTTTCAAATTTTTATTATTTCACATCTTTTCATTATGTTCAATTATAGTTTTTAATTTTAAATGATTAACAGTTTTCTCGCTGCACTTCAATAGTTTTTTTTCTTAATTTCTTCATTTCATTTTATTTTCACAAATTTTTAGTTTTTTTCTGTTGTTGTTCCAGTGGTTTTGGGACACTCATTTCCATAAATTTCATCTCCTTCTTATCCTGGAGTCAGCCACACGTAAAATATTTCTCGGCGTACATTTTAAGCAAACTTTATAGCCCTTCTATCTCTTATTTCTCTCTGTTTCCCTCTTCCACTCTTTCTCTCTCGTTCTCTTTTTTCTTTCTCTTGCTTTCTTTTTCTCCCCCATTTCTCTTTCTTTCTCTCTCTCTTTCTCTCTCTCTCTCTTTCTCTTCTGCTATTAATTAATATTATTTTATAACACAACACTGTTTCCCCACCTCTCTCTCATTCGCTCTTTTTTTTCTCTCTCTCTCTCTTCTCTCTCTCCTCTGCTAATAATTAATTTCTCATTCTTCTTAAATATTATTTTAGAGCATCTCAACTATTCAACGTCATCTAATATAAATCATACTGTATTAACAACTCTATCTTTTAATTTTCCATCTTCTCATTTCCATGCAACCAATTAAACTGTCTACACCATCATTAACCGCTGATGATATCATTTCAAATCTAATCGAATAAACACAATAAAGTTAAAATTAGGAAAAAAAGATACATTCACACCCATCCACACACACACACACACACACACACACACACACATACACAGAGACACACACACAGAGACACACACACAAAGACACACAGACACACACACACACAAAGACACACAGACACACACACACACAAAGACACACAGACACACACACACATAATTAAAAACAAACAAACCTAGGATTCCCAGCCTGTAGTTTATCGTGACGACGACGACTTCGCCGAATGCCGCCATGACAGTCCCGTCGTACGCGTTTCCGGTTCCGACGTCGTAGGACTCGCCGTGTATGAAGAAGACAACCGGAAATAGCATGGTTTCGTTTTGCTCTGGATGTCAACGATAAAAAGAAATTTATAAAGATATTAAATCCGAATATTTGTTTTTATTTGTATTGTTTTTATTCTTCACTGCTATCGAGAGCGGAAACTCAAATATGAACACGTGAAATTTTAATAAACAAGAACATTTGCAAATGATAGTCATTTTAATATGAGTTTTTTTTATTTAGTTGTACAACAATTATAAGTTGTGTAATAATTATTAATGGTGCGAGTTGTGTTTTCAACTCTGAATTAAAATAAATTTAATAAATCAAATCGAAAATGCTACGTAGAATTATCCAAAAAAGAGCAAATCATGTGCAACTTCACATTAGACCACACACACACGTACGTTCTTTCACAAGTATACAGACGATGTGCAATGATCCGAGAAGAAATTTCAACTGTTTCCATTCGTTTTAGCCTCAGTGCAAACAATTCGGTTTTTTTCTTCTTTTTTTCTTAACATTTAACAAACGCCTTTTCCAAGACAAGTCTTGCTCAAAGGCGAGAAAGGGTCCTTGCAGAGACAGCCACTTGTAGGCGCCTACCTCTTTTAGTAATGCGAGTGAACTCCTTGCTTAAGGGAGTTAGGTTGAGTTGGTGACGCCGGCTAGTTTAATGTGTGATGTTATTTGTATGAAATGTGATTTTATTTAATTGAAATGTGATGTTATTTGTATGAAATGTGATCGTATTTATTTGAAATGTGATGTTGTTTGTATGAAATGTGATTGTATTTATTTGAAATGTGGTGTTGTTTGCTCAGAATTTCGTTTTATTTGTTGAAAAAGTGTTTTCTCTATTTTCAAAATGTACTTTTTATTACTTTTGAAATGCTTTCATTCGTCTGAAAATGTTGTCACTCTCAGCAAATCGAAATTTATCAAAACTAAACCTCATAACTTTTTTAATAAAGAAAACAAACTAAAAAAAAACACTTCAACGGTTATATTTTGAATTTGAATGACCATAAACGACCGCGAATGGTTTAATTTATCTATAATTTTAACATTTTGAAAACGAAACCGATCATGATATCATTAAGGAAATGGAAACTGAAACTGAAACTGGCCATGAAAAGTCGTGAGTGAGGTTTGTCGTAATATTTTTTCTAATTTTTGATTTTCTTAAATTTCATGCAAAAACTACTTAAAATGTCGTAAGCAGATGTTATGAGTTTTATTTTTTTTTTAATTTCGCTGCCATAACAACATCAAAGAAATTCTTAAGTTTTTTTTATATTTTAATTATTTTGAACTAATGTAAAACACATAAACAAAAAGCATAAGACAGAACACATATCCCAACAAGCAAACAAACATCAACGAACCTGACAACATGAGACAATAACACACATCAACTTACAAAATCTCTAAACCAGTCCTTAATAACAAAAGTTTTTCTCTAAAAGATTAAAATTATTTTTGGAGTTTTATGGTCTTAAATCGATTCCAACCATCTGAATGAGATTTGTTTCATATTTTTGCACTCATTTTCTTTTTGCAGCTGGCGTCTCTACCAACTTAGTCTATTAAGAGGAAAAAAATAAAGACACGCAGCTAATCTAAAGAACATATTTAGGAAGACATCAATTTCCAGTAGCGACCACAGCATGTTTTTTGTACTTCCTGATATATTACTGCATTCAGAGATTAGGATATCAAAGATCCTGGAGAAGAATTTCTCCAGGAAAACACCTTCGTCAATGTCGCCTGATTTCTTATCATTATCATCACCATCGTCATCATCATTACTGTTATCGTCATCGTCATCGTCGTCGTCGTCTACGTCATCATCATCACCATCATCATCATCATCATCATCATCCTCATCATCATCATAACCACCGTCGTCATCATCATCATCATCATCATCATCATCATCATCATCATCATCATCACCACCACCACCATCATCATCATCATCATCATCATCATCATCATCATCATCATCATCATCATCATCATCATCATCATCATCATCGTCATCGTCATCGTCATCGTCATCGTCATCGTCATCGTCATCGTCATCGTCATCGTCATCGTCATCGTCATCGTCATCGTCATCGTCATCGTCATCGTCATCGTCATCGTCATCGTCATCGTCATCGTCATCGTCATCGTCATCGTCATCGTCATCGTCATCGTCATCGTCATCGTCATCGTCATCGTCATCGTCATCATCATCATCATCATCATCGTCATCGTCATCGTCATCGTCATCATCATCATCATCATCATCATCATCATCATCATCATCATCATCATCATCATCATCATCATCGGACAATTTTTTTCTACCGACTTCCTATTTTTTCAATGATAAACATTTACGGTTCTTTTTCATATCTAGTTATTACTTTTTTTATTAAAAATTCCCACAGTCACCCTCGATCTCCCCTTCTTCTTCTGCATTCTCTCTTCCTCCATTTTCCTTTCCCTAACCAGTCATACTTTCTCCCCACATTCCTTCTTCAACTTTTCTCCCGGGCTACAACCGATCCATTTTTCCATCCGTCATGTATGAATATACATCTCCGGTGCATACGTGGGCTGTTAAGTCTTCTTGTTCTTCTCCTGTCTGATTCTCAATTCTTCCGATGCGTTTATCTAACGCACCGTTCTCCTTCAGCGAAGCGTGAAATGTCGCCACGAACACTAGCCGTTTATGGGTCCCGCCGTTTATGGGACCCGCCGTTTATGGGACCCGCCGTTTATGGGACTCGCCGTGCATGGGAGCCGCCGTTTATACGACTAGCCGTGTATGGGAGCCGCCGTTTATACGACTAGCCGTTCGCGCTACTAGCTGCTGATTGAATAGACGTACAAAACGCAGCAAACATGTTGTAATCGTATATAACGTCCAGGGCAATGTAACATCTAGGATTTTCTGTATGTAACGTTGATATTCTCATTGTTACTGTTTCTTGATAGAGAACAAATATTGAAAGGGAAAAAACAGACAAAACACCGCGCTACAAGAACAAACAAACCGACATACAAACCGACATACAAACAAACAAACAAACAAACAACGAACGAACGAACGAACGAACGAACGAATAAACAAACAAACAAACAAACAAACAAACAAACAAACAAACAAACAAACAAACAAACAAACAAACAAACAAACAAACAAACAAACAAACAGACAAGCGGACAGACAGACAATCAGGAACACACACACACACACGGTTCTAGATGATTAAACGGCGTTACGGACAGACAAATCTCTACACGGCGACATCTGGAACATGAGAAATAAAAATCGGACGAAGATAGCAATGAAAGCGATGGGGATCATCGACCCGCCGGGTTGGTGGCAGACAATTAAGTAAACAAATGCTTGTTTCGAGATGAAATGTTTTTATATTTTTTTCATTTATTATTTCTTCTTTTTCTTCTTTTTCTTCTTCTTCTTTTTCTTTTTCTTCCACTGGGAAACAATTTCTCTTTTGTCGGAAGAGATCATTTATCTATTCTGGACGTCGATAACTGCCGAGTCAGTTCTGAGAAAGGAAGAAATTGAGAAATAAAACTAAAACAAATAAGGATTCTTCAAAATAGGAAATTGAACTAAAATGAATGAATGAATGAGTTAAGAAGTGAATGATTGAGTTAAGAAGTGAATGAGTGAGTTAAGAAGTGAATTAGTGAGTTAAGAAGTAAATTAGGGAGTTAAGAAGTGAATTAGTGAGTTAAGAAGTGAATTAGGGAGTTAAGAAGTGAATTAGTGAGTTAAGAAGTGAATGAGTGAGAAAAATAAACAGAGGAAGAGAAATCGAGAAATAGATGGAGGAAGCAAAAGAGCTAAACAAAGCAGGAAAGGATTAAAAGAACACGGAAAAGGAAAAAAATAAAGAAAAGGACGGTTTTAGGGATTCGAAAGCGAACAATAAAGGTTGTTTTACAATGGCTCGTATTCTTAATTTACTACTCAAGTTTCGACCCTCTTTTCTCTGCTTCGCCGCGGGCTTTTGCGGGATGAGTAAGGAGATGGGAAGAGGCGCTCAACGTCTATGGGATATGGAGGGTATAGTGGAGGGCGCGAAGAATTGGAAATATGGGAAGTGCTTGGAGAAATTGGAAAGACAGGAACTGCATGGGTAAATAGAGGAATGAAGTATGTACGAGATAACATACGAATGGGAAACGTATGTGAGTTCCAAGAAGATGATAAGTATATTAGAAGAAATAAATGTGCACAGGCTATTTAAGAAACACGAAGATAAGGATATGATTTGAGAGAAAAATATAATTTATTTATTTATTAATTATTTATTAATCATCAGTCTTTGCGACCACTGACACAAGTCTGTATAGTGTACATACAATAAGCAACACAAGGTCCAAATCGAAAGAATAATCAGGTGTATGTCAAGTAGCTATTAAAGTCAAAGTCGCGTATTACCGGGTCAAAGCGAGAGATTGTATATAAAAAGAAAAGAGAACCACAAAATGGAAAGAGTCCATATTTGGCAGTGAAATAGACTTCCCAATCTCCAAGCCGTCGGCGCTGTGTCTCCAGTCGGAGCAGCGTTGTTTGTTTACAAGCGGAGAATTTCTTGGACGTTTGATCTAGTGGGTGTAGGAGAGGGCCAGGTCTCTACCGGGGGGGTCTGGAGATGCGGATGGAAAGAAAAAAAAGCGGAGGAGAGAAAATGAAAGAGAGAGAGAGAGAGAGGAGATGAAAAAAGAAAAACAAGACAGAGCTTTAAAAGCAGAGTATGTTTGCTTAGCTGGAAAGATGTTGAATATTTATTGTATATAAACCGAATTTATGTCAATAAAATCATTAAAACTAAAAAAGCTGAAAAATAAGAATTTCAATAAAAGAAACAGTGGCAATTATTAGTATTTTATTATTGTTATTATTAATTGTTATTATTATTATTATTATTATTATTATTATTATTATTATTATTATTATTATTATTATTATTATTATTATTATTATTATTATTATTATTATTATTATTATTATTATTATTATTATTATTATTATTATTATTATTATTATTATTATTATTATTATTATTATTATTATTATTATTATTATTAGTATTAGTATTAGTATTAGTATTGTTATTGTTATTGTTATTGTTATTGTTATTGTTATTGTTATTGTTATTATTATTATTATTATTAATATTATTATTATTATTATTATTATTATTATTATTATTATTATTATTATTATTATTATTATTATTATTATTATTATTATTATTATTATTATTATTATTATTATTACTTGCCTTCAATATTTGTTTATTTATTCGCTCCTTAATTGATACCGCCAAGTTTGTTTTACACATACTACAAAACAAAAAGTGTATTTTATTTAAAACTACAACTGCGTCATGTCACTAATTTTGCTGTAGAACTACAACTATGACATCACGTACACTGTATAAAATGTCGTGACATCACGTACAATGTACAACATGTTGTGACATCACGTACACTGCATAACATGTTGTGACATCACGTACACTGTATAACATGTTGTGACATCACGTACACTGCATAACATGTTGTGACATCACGTACACTGTATAACATGTTGTGACATCACGTACACTGTACAACATGTTTCTACGCGCGTGTGCCTCACGTACACACGATCACTTAAAAAGAAAAAAAACTAAAAAAGTTGACAACATTTTTGAGCCTGCTAATCTCTTTCTTCCCGCTCAATGAAGAACCAAACGAACATTTTTGAAAACAAAAAAAAATATAATTTGATATTTTTTTTATATTTTTGAAGAATTTTCTGTTTGTCAAGAAGGAAAAGTCGGAAAATTTCTGGCAAACGTCGGTAACAAAAGAGTTGACAGATTAAGATCAGTGAAGTGGAAGATTTCCATCCCACCCACGCAGACATGGAAATCTTATTTATATTTCTTATTTTTACTCCTTCTCCTCCTCTTTCTGTCTCTCTGTATGCGTGTGTGTGTGTGTGTGTCTGTCAGTCTGTTTATTTGTTTCTATGTTTATGTTTGTCTGTCTATTTCTCTTTAATTCTTTGTTTGTCTGTTCTTTTTTTGCTTTATTCCGCTCTCTCTCTCTCTCTTTTCGTTATATATTTATAAATAGCATTTTCTACATCGAAAGCTATTTTAAGTCAATTTTTGATATTAAAGACCTATAAATACAATTTAATTAATTTAATTCCAAAAAAAGTTATTATTATTCAAGTTTTTTTTTCAAGAGACGAAATTAATTTCAAAGTGAGTTATTATTTCTTTCTCCATCGCTAGAAATCATAAACAAATTTTCGTGGCTCGCTCGTGCGCAGAAATGAAAACAAATTTTTTCCCACTCAAGATGGCGCTTCAACACAGCCGTTAAACGCACGGACACACGCACACAAAGAATGATGTGCAAACATAAAAATTGCACACGCACATGAGATGGACAAGACGGAGGTCACGTTCATACACATATAAAGAAATTCAAACACATACATATATATACGTATATCAACACACATTTTTCCATTTATGGTCACACAGAACACAAGAACACATACACACATACACATCTGAATATCTGAACAAAAACAAACATGAGAACAGTTCTTCACACAGACACACAAATATTTAAACACGTACAAACAAGTAAAGGAACGTACTGTCACGCACAAATACCCGGACACAGTTTTACAGAAGCACACAGATACTGTTTCCATCCACGTCAATCAATTTATGCACACAAACGCCATATCACACGCACAAATACAAAAACACAAACTTTTATGCACATCCTTCTTAACACACATCCATCTTTAACCTCACACGCACACACGCAGACCACAAAATCTCAAAACGTGTGCAAGATGTCAGCTTTTATGACGTCATTGTCACATGGTACAGAAGACTTTATGACGTGTGACACAGGACGTGGCTTGACGTGGAATTACTCGGCGACGTGGCGTCGTCGTCTTTGACTTTGACTTTCGAAGTGTCGATTCGACTAAATTGACAAGTTTTCAAAAGAAGGAAGATCATTTTTTCCTCAATCCGGAACGTATTTTTTTTTTATTTCTGAATAAAATTTAAATAGAAACAAAACTAACTTAAAACAGTACAGAAATTCAGCTTTTCTTAACCCTTCAAGGACAGACGGAAGAAAGGTTAATCGAAGGTCACACAAAGGTCAAACAAAGGTCGTGTTCGAATTAGCCATTGCAGGTTAGCTGATGAGTTGGCGTCATCTGCGTAATCGGCCAATTGTTTACACTGTGTTATGCCTTCTCTCGCTCACAAAAACATTTTTTAGCGTTTCTTCTTAATTACTTTTTATTTTATTTTTTGCTTTTAAATATTTTATGTAATTCAAAAAATGGAGAAAAATAAAAATTTATTGTCTAATCTAGTGAAATTTTTTTTTCAAAATCATTAAATTATTCAATTTCAAGGTTCACGTCGAAAAACCTTTACTCATATAATCACATTCAAAAACCCTCCACCTGCTGTGTCCTGCTCAAATACCTTCGTCCAAAAGGTTTTTTTTAAAAATGGTCTAATATAATAATGTTGCTTTTAGCTGTTCTACAGCACTCACCTACTGTCAACAAAAACAAAGTTTAAATGACTGACGGGGTCAACGTCTCATCCGTACTGACGGGGTCAACATAACATCCGAATTCAACATCATCACGGCTGACCTTGAGTTTGTAACCTTTTGAACTTTTCCGTATTCCATCCAACGTAAAAATAGATTCTCACAAATGAATACCAAGAAATAACTTTAGTACTTTTATTTCGTTTAACGGTAGAAGATAAGTTAGAAAATAATTAGTTTTGTTACAATTTATTTTTAATTTTAACAATTTAATTTGTTTTTTGTCTTTTTTTATATTAATTGGAACCCCCTGTAAGTTTTCCCGCACAAACTTCCTGGCAATTATTTGAAGAAAAAGAAAGGTTTATTTTCAGAATTACGGGAATTGCTGTAAAATTTTTATCTTTGGAATTATTTTCCGTGTGAAAATTAAAATCTGAATTCGAAACTTTTTTCGTAACCATGACAAGATAATTTAAAAAGATATTTTTGATTTAGCTCTGAAAAACATATAAAAAATTTATAAAATGAAATTCAAGCATGAAATTTTGCTGTAAAAAAAATCAAAACATTATTTAAACATGTAATCTAAACATGCTATTTTATTTTTAACTTTCAAATTCATTTCTATCAACATTCCTCTAGAATGTTCCGAATCTCCTTCCCCCTCCTCCATAGGGTTTTCTTCCCCCCTTTCATTTCAACCACCTCGTCCCACTCTGGACAGTGCAAACAGACAAAAAAGCGAAATCACGTTTACCTTCCTGCTCCGGCTTTGCTTACTTAAATCTTACTTACTTTCAAAGCCGAAAAAGCAATTCCAAATTGGTCACATTCAAGCGTCGGATTAGGGCTGGAGTTACCCTTCAAATGTGTATTTGTAGGTAACTCCACACTCCCATAAGCTGCTCATTTTTAACTCTGACCGTAAAAAATATATATTTTTTATTTATTTTGTTATGTTGTTGTAATAATTGTTATTATTATTATTATTATTATTATTATTATTATTATTATTATTATTATTATTATTATTATTATTATTATTATTATTATTATTATCATTATCATTATCATTATCATTATCATTATCATTATCATTATCATTATCATTATCATTATCATTATCATTATCATTATCATTATCATTATCATTATCATTATCATTATCATTATCATTATCATTATCATTATCATTATCATTATCATTATCATTATCATTATCATTATCATTATCATTATCATTATCATTATCATTATCATTATCATTATCATTATCATTATCATTATCATTATCATTATCATTATCATTATCATTATCATTATCATTATCATTATCATTATCATTATCATTATCATTATCATTATCATTATCATTATCATTATCATTATCACTATCATTATCATTATCATTATCATTATCATTATCATTATCATTATCATTATCATTATCATTATCATTATCATTATCATTATCATTATCATTATCATTATCATTATCATTATCATTATCATTATCATTATCATTATCATTATCATTATCATTATCATTATCATTATCATTATCATTATCATTATCATTATCATTATCATTATCATTATCATTATCATTATCATTATCATTATCATTATCATTATCATTATCATTATCATTATCATTATCATTATCATTATCATTATCATTATCATTATCATTATCATTATCATTATCATTATCATTATCATTATTATTATTATTATTATTATTATTATTATTATTATTATTATTATTATTATTATTTAAACAAAATACTTTCTAATTGGTGCAAAAAAGCACGCCACAAATCTGCTATCGATTTCCAGTCCGCTGAGACCTGCGCGTTTAAATCTTCAATTGAATTTAAATAAAAAAAAACAGTCAAAAGGAAAGGAAGAAGAGGGAAATCAAAGCAAAAAAAACTCTAAACAAAAACAGCAGATAAATAGAAACAAAAAAAAGGTTGGTTGAAGTCATCCGGCAAGATGGGAAAATTGCTGGTTGTGGGGTGGGGTGGGGTGGGAAGGGGGTGGTGGAGAGGGGGTGGGGAAGAGGGGGAGTGTGGAAGTGGAAGAGAAGCGACGAGAGTGTTACGTTAAAGCAGGATCTTCTTTCTTCAAACCACCACATTAATGATTATTTAGATGTCTACATTGCTTCAAACGAATCATACCAGCTTGCTTTTAATAGTAAATTTTAATAAAAAAATTAATAAAAAACCATTTTTTGTTATATTTTTGGAGAAACTGTGCTTATTATTTATTTTTATGGTTTTCCATTTTTTTTACATTTAAAAAAAAATAAACCTTTAAAACAGCTGGCAATAAATGAAAAAATAAACATTTTGCAGACGCTGAAATAAATCAAATATATTAATTAATTACATTTTAGCAACAAAATTAAAGAAATTATTTATCAAAAAGTCCAAAGGTTTCATCGATGTGCGCGATAAAGCTCACACGCGCACGCACACTGAAGTTCAAAGCCACAACGCGTACACAACAACAAACAAACACAAGAAAACATTTCAGCAATAAAAATATTATGTGCGCATTTATGCGGAAACTCTCAAATAAAAAAAATTGAAAACAACTTCAGTTATGACGAAAACAATCGAAGTTCGAGCGGGGTTCACCGCGGGTAGAACCCCCCCCCCCTCTGGACTGCCCACAAATGTATTATTCAAACATAAAACACACTCCAAACTACACACACACACACAGACACTCACAAACACACTCATACATAGTAATATAGTGTACGTGAAAAAACACAAACAATATGGATGCCAGACAGTCTACTAAAGGTTAGTTTATTGAGTCTCGTTCGGTTTAAATATATACAAACAGGAAGCCGATAGGAGATTTAAAAACTCCACTCCAGCGATTTTGAAGTTTTTGTTGTTGCAAAAATAACTTCAATCCTGAAGCTATTATAAGTTTCCTTCAAATTGGTTGTTTTAATTGTTTTTTTATATAATAGCAATTACACGACTTTAGTATAATTCTTTTATAAATACAATATTTATGAATAATTTTTCTAATATGCATTCATTTTTTTCAAGCACCTGGTGTAAAATACTATAAACTATAATAACAATATAATATAAATACATTTTTTTCATTGTATAATGATAGATGTTTATATTTCTTGTTATAAAAAAACTAAAAAACTAATAAACATTCAAAGTAATTCAAAAAGCATTAATAAAGTACTAATTAAAAATTCAAATTTTATAATATGCATCTTTGTTATCTATACTCTATTACTAAAAGTACTAAAAGACCATTAATACTAAAAAAAGTGAATTTCTAAAATGATATGCGACAGCCTAATTGGCAGAAACAATTTTTTTTTGTAGAAAAACCGTCCTGTTTTGAGTGACGTTTTTCATTTCTTTGGACTTCCTGTTTTGTATTTTTACGTTTTTTTAAGTTATTAATTTAAAATAATAATTTTGTCTCAAGTTAATAAATAAATATTTTTCAGTCCGACAGAAAAACAGTATTAAGCATTTATATCTCAACTCGCCTGAAAAAAAATGATGGAAACAAATTTCTAACATTTTTTTAAAATTATTTTTATTGCGAAAAAACTTTTTTTTGTTTGCTCGAGAAATTATTTTCATTATTTTTGTTAGTTTTGTTATTTTTGTTATTTTCATTATTTTCATTATTTTTGTTAGTTTTGTTATTTTTATTATTTTCATTATTTTTGTTAGTTTTGTTATTTTTATTATTTTCATTTTTTTTGTTAGTTTTGTTATTTTTATTATTTTCATTTTTTTTGTTAGTTTTGTTATTTTTATTATTTTCATTATTTTTGTTAGTTTTGTTATTTTTATTATTTTCATTTTTTTTGTTAGTTTTGTTATTTTTATTATTTTCATTATTTTTGTTAGTTTTGTTATTTTTATTATTTTCATTATTTTTGTTAGTTTTGTTATTTTTATTATTTTCATTATTTTTGTTAGTTTTGTTATTTTTATTATTTTCATTTTTTTTGTTAGTTTTGTTATTTTTATTATTTTCATTATTTTTGTTAGTTTTGTTATTTTTATTATTTTCATTTTTTTTGTTAGTTTTGTTATTTTTATTATTTTCATTATTTTTGTTAGTTTTGTTATTTTTATTATTTTCATTATTTTTGTTAGTTTTGTTATTTTTATTATTTTCATTATTTTTGTTAGTTTTGTTATTTTTATTATTTTCATTATTTTTGTTAGTTTTGTTATTTTTATTATTTTCATTATTTTTGTTAGTTTTGTTATTTTCATTATTTTCATTATTTTTGTTAGTTTTGTTATTTTTATTATTTTCATTATTTTTGTTAGTTTTGTTATTTTTATTATTTTCATTATTTTTGTTAGTTTTGTTATTTTTATTATTTTCATTATTTTTGTTAGTTTTGTTATTTTTATTATTTTCATTATTTTTGTTAGTTTTGTTATTTTTATTATTTTCATTTTTTTTGTTAGTTTTGTTATTTTTATTATTTTCATTATTTTTGTTAGTTTTGTTATTTTTATTATTTTCATTATTTTTGTTAGTTTTGTTATTTTTATTATTTTCATTATTTTTGTTAGTTTTTACTCCTCGGTGAATTGACTTGTGCAGGCTTGGTGTTGGTGTTTGCTTCCTGTCTGACTGAGTACAAATGAGATCAAACCAGAATGTGGAAGTGTAAGAATTCAAACTTGTACACATGTACAGTTGTGCACATTTAAAATCGCACACATGTACAGTTGTACACATTCCAACTCGCACACATTTACAGTTGTACACATTCCAACTCACAAACGTGTACAGTTGTACACATTTAAAATCGCACACATGTACAGTTGTACACATTCAAACTCACATACGTGTACAGTTGTACACATTCGAAATCCCAAACATGTACAGTTGTACACATTTATAATCACGTAAGTGTATGGCACATTCAAATAAAACTACATTGAAAAATGCGTTTTTTTATAAATAAAATAAGATTTATATTTTATAAAATTATTCATTTGTTTTTAACTTTTTAATGTATATTTGCTCATGCATGGCTGTTTGTTATTGCTAAAAATTTAAAACTTTGTATATTTCAATCTTTAAATATAATGAAATAATGTTGACAAGAACTATTGAAAAAGAGATAGAGAGAAAGAGAAAGAAAAAGAGGGAAAAAGTTAAAAAATAAAGAAAAAGAGAAAAAGAAAGAGAAAGAGAAAGAAAAATAAGAGAGAGAAGATTGATAGCAGGATGAGTAGAGTAGTCATGATAAGGTGTTATGATCGATGTATTGTTGTGGCGATACAGAAATGCATCACTGAATGAATGACTGAGTGAATGAATGCACTGTAAAAATGAATAAATTAGAATGAGTTCGTTAAAAAAAATAAAAAGTGCATAAATGAATGAAAGTGTGCATACATAAGTGGAAAAGTTCATAAATGAGTGAAAGAGTGCATAAATGAGTGAAAGAGCGCATGAATGAGTGAAAGAGTGCATATCGATAGAAAAAGTAATATTTCATCAAGATAAGTTCGGGCTTGGAGAGGAATCAATACTAAGAGAGCTCGTGCCAGGGCGATGTTCTCACTGATCGTTCCAATTGTACTGGTCTTTCTTCTGCTTCTCCTTCTTCTTCTTCTTTTTCTTCTTCTTCTTTTTCTTCTTCTTCTTCTTTTTCTTCTTCTTTTTCTTCTTCTTCTTCTTCTTCTTCCTCTTCTTTCTCTTCTTTTCTTCTTCTTCTTCTTTTTCTTCTTCTTCTTCTTCCTCTTCTTTTTCTTCTTTTTCTTTCTTCTTCTTCTTCTTCTCTCTTCTTCTTCTTCTTCTCTCTTCTTCTTCTTCTTCTTCTTCTTCTTCTTCTTCTTCTTCTTCTTCTTCTTCTTCTTCTTCTTCTTCTTCTTCTTCTTCTTCTTCTTCTTCTTCTTCTTCTTCTTCTTCTTCTTCTTCTTCTTCTTCTTCTTCTTCTTCTTCTTCTTCTTCTTCTTCTTCTTCTTCTTCTTCTTCTTCTTCTTCTTCTTCTTCTTCTTCTTCTTCTTCTTCTTCTTCTTCTTCTTCTTCTTCTTCTTCTTCTTCTTCTTCTTCTTCTTCTTCTTCTTCTTCTTCTTCTTCTTCTTTCTTCTTCTTCTTCTTCTTTCTTCTCTCTTCTTCTCTTCTTCTTCTTCTTCTTCTTCTTCTTCTTCTTCTTCTCTCTTTCTTTCTTCTTCTTCTTCTTCTCTTCTTCTTCTTCTTCTTCTTCTTCTTCTTCTTCTTCTCTTCTTTCTTCTTCTTCTTCTTCTTCTTCTTCTCTTCTTTCTTCTTCTTCTTTCTTCTTCTCTTCTTCTTCTTCTCTTTCTTCTTCTTCTCTCTTCTTCTTCTTCTTCTTTCTTCTTCTTCTTCTTTCTTCTTCTTCTTTCTTCTTTCTTCTCTTCTTCCTTCTCTTCTTCTTCTTTCTTCTTCTTCTTCTTCTTCTTTCTTCTTCTTCTTCTCTTCTTCTTTCTCTTCTTCTTCTTTCTCTTCTTCTTCTTTCTTTTCTTCTTCTTCTTCTTCTTTTCTTCTTTCTTCTTCTTCTTTCTTCTTCTTCTTCTTCTTCTTCTTCTTCTTCTTCTTCTTCTTTCTTCTTCTTCTTCTTCTTCTTCTTCTTCTTCTTCTTCTTCTTCTTTCTTCTTCTTCTTCTTCTTCTTCTTCTTCTTCTTCTTCTTCTTCTTCTTCTTCTTCTTCTTCTTCTTCTTCTTCTTCTTTCTTCTTCTTCTTCTTCTTCTTCTCTTCTTCTTCTTCTTCTTCTTCTTCTCTTCTTCTTCTTCTTCTTCTTCTTCTTCTTCTTCTTCTTCTTCTTCTTCTCTTTCTTTTCTTCTTCTTTCTTCTTCTTCTTCTTCTTTTTTCTTCTTCTTCTCTTCTTCTTCTTCT
>OZ022240.1:2816353-2848215 GCA_963978895.1 Erpobdella octoculata | reverse complement strand
CTTGTTCAGTTGTTTTGCCACACTCGTTCGCTACGTTCGTCTGGTGGTTTCTCACCTTCGTTCGTTCGTTCGTTCGTGGACCAGACGGCGCGTTCGTGTTCTTTCAAGTTTTTCCATTTCTTTTAATTCCAGTAATGGACTCTTATTAAAAATTCAAGTTTCACGAAACTCTTGTGAACTTTTGAAAAACTTCACTTTTAATAAACTAAAATCTCTGAACAAAGAAAAAAAACTATAAAAAAAATTATTATTACTATAATAAATTCCTGGAGAATTGTTGAAAAAAGGAAGCGGAAACGGACCGCCTGCGTCGCCATCTTCTCAGCTTAATTGGAAGCGACACAAACAGTCTTTTGACTGTTCGCAGATTCTTTCTTTTCCCGCGATGAGGATATAATCAAGAATTACCGAACAGTTCTTTGAATTCGTCTGAATATTTAATGAACAAATATAAATAATAATTCAATAAAATTTAATAAATTGTATTTATTATGAGTCAAAATAATTATATTATATTTTGTATGAGTTGTGTTTTGTAGTTATCGATACACGAGAAGAGTCTCGATAGTGTCAAGACTGTCTCGAGCCGACATGTTTTGAAACGAAATTTTCAAACAATTTAAAGTAAAATTGATTTTAGAAAAAAGAAATAAAAGCCCGTGTAATTGTTTGTTGAATTAAATTAAATGATTTTGAGAAAAAAAAAACTCAATTTGTTTGAATTAGCTTGCAGCCATTACCACCACAGCCAACGCCACCACTACCACCAGCACAACCACCACTCCTACCACCTAACAGCATCACTACCGCCACCATTATCATCTTCATCATCCAACAACAAAAAAACACATACCACAAAACTTACAACAACAAATACAGACCACAGAAAGCACAGAAACACAAACACACATAGCAACGCAGCCACAAGCACGCGGGAGCAAACCACGTACACGCACCACGCACTCTGGCGACAGAAAGCAAAAATGTTTTCGCACTTGTGTTGTTGACATGTCCGCTTGCTGGAATCAATTTTGACTGGTGGGAGACTCCGGCGAGAATAAATCTAACTCCAGCTCTTATTAGGACCCGTCATCACGAAGCCGGTAAACTGGAAAGATTTTAGCGCATTCGAGCGTTCGTTGTGTGCTTTCCAGATTTTAGAGAATCAATTCTTTCTCGATTTTAAAGAATCAGTTCTTCAGTGGGGGAGGGGATGTATCAAAAACACGTTTTCGTTTATGAAATATTATCGAATAATATCTTTTCGTTTATGAAATATTATCGAATAATATCTTTTCGTTTATGAAATATTATCGAATAATATCTTTTTGTAAAAAATATTATAGAATATAAGAATAATTATGGAATAATTATGAAAAAGTATTATTTTAAACTGACTTTAAATTTCACAATTTTACAATTGATTTAAATTTATAACTTTAATTTCTATTAATTACTCAACTCAACTCAGCAAAAACCGCGCTCATCAGCCGATCTCAGGCTGGAAGAAGGATAGAAACACAGCTAGTGAAGGCATCTAAATTGTAGGTTCAAAAGTTCAAATCACTTCCGGGGCAGCCAGCTCTTTGGTGGTCAAGGTCGGTCGTTCGACTGCGTCAGTCTGTTGGACCAAAGTAGGTGCTGTCAGACACTGGATGAAAGTTTTCATTCCACGCTCGTCACATCTTTGTTACAAATTTCCAGGCGGAGTAGGAAATGATAAAAAAGAAAGTGAAATTACTGAAGGATGGATAGAGACGGATGGATGGATGGATGGATGGATGGATGGATGGATGGATGGATGGATGGATGGATGGATGGATGGATGGATGGATGGATGGATGGATGGATGGATGGATGGATGGATGGATGGATGGATGGATGGATGGATGGATGGATGGATGGATGGATGGATGGATGGATGGATGGATGGATGGATGGATGGATGGATGGATGGATGGATGGATGGATGGATGGATGGATGGATGGATGGATGGATGGATGGATGGATGGATGGATGGATGGATGGATGGATGGATGGATGGATGGATGGATGGATGGATGGATGGATGGATGGATGGATGGATGGATGGATGGATGGATGGATGGATGGATGGATGGATGGATGGATGGATGGATGGATGGATGGATGGATGGATGGATGGATGGATGGATGGATGGATGGATGGATGGATGGATGGATGGATGGATGGATGGATGGATGGATGGATGGATGGATGGATGGATGGATGGATGGATGGATGGATGGATGGATGGATGGATGGATGGATAGATGGATGGGTGAATAAAATAAAAACAGATTTAAAACAAGAAGATACTTCAAAAAACAATTCGAAGAACGTTTTTCCAAAGTATTTCTTTTTAAAAGCCTCTTTTTGAAGAATGTTTTATTTTAGTTTTTTTTTCAAAATAACCTGTATTATTTATTGTACGCCATATTGTTTTAAAATTTTTGTAACGTTGTAAATGTGACGCATAAGCGGCAAGAGCTGTTTTCAGAAGCATGAGATGTCAGCGTGTGGAATACTGTAGAATACTGTGGAGTAGTGTGGAATACTGTTGAATACTGTGCTGTGGAGTAGTGTGGAAAATTGTAGAGGACTTTGGAGTAGTGTGGAATACTGTAGAAGAATTTTGAGTAGTGTGGAATACTGTAGAATGGTGTGGATTACTGTAAAATACTGTGAAATATTGTGGAATACTGTGGAATATTTTGAAATACTGTGGAATACTGTGGAAAACTGTGAAATATTGTGGAATACTGTAGAATCAAGTGACAGCCTGCTATGTTTCTAAACACATTTTCCAATTTCGTGCCATCAAACATTAAAACTTTTATCAACCAAAAAACAAAAAAAAAAATCAAAATTTGTAGAAACTGTAAGGGACAAAAAACATGAACGAAAAAACCCGGAAATCCTGATTAAACGGACTCAATTTTGAAGGTTTTTTAAAATAAATTATTGCTACTTGCAATTTGATTACTTGGGAATCAAGGGAAGGTACATAATTCCCATCCATAGGATGAACACGGAAAAGTCCTTATATCACTTTCGTGGGTCCGTTGAGAGAACGGGAGAGATGTAAATATTACAGCGTAAATAACAAAGGCGGTTCGTTGATGCATGTCGATTTTTGATATCCGAAGAAATGAATGCATCTCTTTTATAACTTTCTACAAATCCATTCATTTGTTCGTTCGTTCGTTCATTCGTTCATTCATTCGTTCATTCGTTCGTTCGTTCGTTCGTTCGTTCGTTCGTTCGTTCGTTCGTTCTTTCGTTTGCTCATGCTCCTTTATCGCACGTCTTTCCATCAATCAAATCACTTAAACTGCTTTATCGTTCCTCCGTCCCTACGCTCTCCTATACGTCCGCAAGCGCATCCATCTCCTCTTCCCCATTTGAATTCCTTTTTTTTGTCTATTGAATTGCAATGCATCACGACCATGCCAATATAAGTTTTCCAGTTCCGTTGGAGTTCATCTTGATTTCACACGTTCAAAACGAGACTTCACCGACTTCGCCGACTTCACCGCCATCACCGACACCACAACGACAACAGAAAGGTCAACAAGAATTACAAAAATCCAACAACACCACAAAAGCAAGATTTCCAGCAAAGTTGTTGATTAAAACTGGATTTGTTGTTTGAGAGAGAGAGATAGAGGGAGAAAAAAAGCAAAAGAGAGAGAGAGACCGATAAAGATAGTACAAAAACAGTAAGAAAAAGTCGAAAGAGAGAGAAAGAGAAAGAGAGAGAAAGAGAGAGAGAGGCAGAGAGAGAGAGAGAGAGACAGAGCCAATAACAGTGGTTTATATCTCCGACAGGCAACCCTGCCTCGCAACGGCCAGTATAAAAAACGCGCCAAATCGATTTTGCACATAACTCCGGCAAAGGGGTATAACACGTAGCAGCAATTCGTAATAAAAAATTACATTTCGCGACGTACAGTAAATCTTCTAATATATTCTCTCATTCTTTTCCCCCTTCTCTCTCTCTCCCTTTCTCTCTCTCTTCATTTTTTCCGTTTTTTCTCTTTTTTTTCTCAATCTTTGTTTTTATGTTTTATTTTATTTGTTTTTTTATTTTTTTTTGTTTTTTTAACCTTTTTCTTTACTGTATCATTCTTTTTCTTTTCATACTCTTTTTTCATCCTTTGAAGTTCTAGTTTAATAAATAATGTATAATAGACGTGGACATGTTTACTGAAACTCGTAATTTTTTAAAAGAAAAACTGTAAAGTTTTTTCTTTATTTTTTCCACTAAAAAAAACGAAAATATCATTGCAAATTTTTCACAAAATGGACATGAAACATTTTCCCTTTTTCTCGACACACACTTGTTCTTTTACTGCTACTCTCTCACTTTCTTTTTTCTACTTTCCATCTCTCTTTCACACTTTTTTTTTTCTGCCTTTTTTCTTTCAATTTTTCTGGAGACTTTTTTTTTTATTGCCACAGCTAATAACACTTGCCCTCATGCCTACTTGTCTATCTGCCCACCTGCTCATATGTCCACCTGCCCATTTGTCTACCTGTACGTGCTGCTAGCATTACCTGAACAAAAACATAAACTTAACAATAAATGGAACTTATAAAAAATTCAGAAAAACGTAAAACAAAAAAAAACTAGGTGAGAAAAATGTAAAATAATAGAAAAAGAGGCTAAAAATAAGAAATGCGCGTTTATAATAGGTTTTATAACACGCAAGTAAAACATGCAACGTATACGCTGTTGTATCTTGCAATTAACTCCGGCAAAGCAAGATGACAGAACAGCCCGGGGACTATAAAATCAATTTTCTCGAGGCGGCCTCATCCGCCAATAAAGAACAACCGGCTAAGTGAGACACCGCAGATGATTAAATATCCGCAAAAAAAAAACCTCGCTAACGCGCTACCTCCATCTTTCGCCACGGCTATAAACAACCGGCGCAGCTCCACGAGTCGTTTCTCATCGACCGCTGGGCGCGCTTAGTCGATTCTTCCTCTCTAGCCGACTTCAAAGACTGGCTGTCGGGGGCGCTTTGTTATTTTTTTTTTTTTCGTTTGTTTGAATGTTTTGCGAGGTTGAAAAAAAATATTTAAAAAACAATTTAAATCGTCGTTTTGGAGTTTGATGGAGCGCCCGAAAACTTGAAAAACTTTTGAGGATCTTTTTAGGCGGAGAAAGAAACTTTTCTTCGGGTATTATTCGTTCTAAGTGAAGTGACTGAGAGGAAAAAAAAGGAAATAAAAACATAGTAATTTATAAAACAACATTATTCTGTTCATTATTCAGTGTAGGATTTGAACCTTGCAATCTCGTATTGCAGGCCGGACACAAGTAACATTCATCTAGCGAGAGGAATACTCTGTAATAGCAATGACCACTCTATCGCAAAGCTGTCCTGAAATCTTGAGTCCTTTGGTAGGAATTCGGCGTTTCGTAGGATTATTTGGATGGGGGGTTAGGGATGGGGTTAAAAGGGCTTTTTTGGAAAGGGACTGGGGTTGTTATAAAGTTGATAGTAATGGTGTGCATATGCTGTTGTTGTAGATGATGATGAAGATGATGATGATGATGATGATGATGGTGATGGTGATGATGATGATGATGATGATGATGATGATGATGATGATGATGATGATGATGATGATGATGATGGTGATGGTGATGGTGATGGTGATGGTGATGGTGATGGTGATGGTAAGGATGAGGATGATGATGATGATGATGATGATGATGATGATGATGATGATGATGATGATGATGATGATGATGATGATGATGATGGTGATGGTGATGGTGATGATGATAATGATGATGATGATGATGATGATGATGATCGTGATGGTGATGATGGTGGTCGTGGTCGTGGTGGTGGTGGGGATGATGATGACGATGACGATCGTGACAACGATGATGATGACGATGACAATGATGACAATGATGACGATGATGATGATGATGGCAGCGATAATAATGATGTTAATAATAATAATGATGACAATGATGATGGCAAATGCAACAGACGGAAAACGAAGATGGGTGAGGAATGAGAAATAAAGCGACGACGCGGGATGGACCACGTGATGGATGGTGGAAAAAGTGGGCTGAAATTTAATTATCCCCACTTTTTTTCCCTCCCGCTCCTTGAAAGATGCGTCCGCGGACGGGAGTAATTATTTTAATGGGGTTATGAAGATCTGGACAGAGTGCCCCAATTTGTCTCGGATAAAATCAATTTGCCGACCGTTCCTTGTTATATCGCATTACATTTTAAGAAGGGGGCTGACTGGCTTATTGATGTCGACAGGCATGTGTCTCGGTTGAGAAGCGATGAAAACCTTTTAAAATTTCGAATTTTAGGGGTTTTTTGTGGTTATGTTGAAGTAAGTTATGTTAAAATGTGTTAATTTTTCATCTACTGCAAAACAGTAAAAAATTGTGTTTCGTTTGTTTAAAATTATTTAAAAAAAACTAAGAGTTAATTATATAAAACAGATAGTTTTTTTGTTGAACTATTCATCTTGCATATGAAGCAGATGAAAATTAGATATTCAAAAGATTAAAATAAAATATATAACGGATATCTATGAGATTCAAAACAGATAAAAATGAGATATAAATAAGATAGAGTGTGAGATACATGACGGATACAAACGGGATTTAAAGCAAATAAAAATAAGATGAATAACGCAAAAAAAACGGGATATAAAGCAGATGAGAATGATATACAATTCGGGTAATAACGAGATATAAAGCATATACAAATGAGATACAAATCGGATAATGACGAGACATAAAACCGGCAAGAACGAAGTGTGAAACAAATGGGATTCAAAAGAATACATGAAAATAAATTTCGCTTGTTTTTGTAGTAGCGGGAAAGTTACGACTTCCTCAAATGCATGCTCATTAGACTGGCAAATTGATTCATGGAATTCTCTAATAAAATCCATCCTCATCTTCTCATTGGCTCTCGTCGAGGGGGGGCTGGGGGGGGGAGAGGGGAGGGGGGCTTAGAAAAACTGTTAGTACCCTACGTGACGCGATTGGTTGGAAGTTGAAAAATATAAACTTCATTCGATTTGCTTGTTTAATTATTTTTTATTTATTTGCTTATTGGTTTATTTGTTTACAAATTCAATTAGTTATTTATTTTCAGCCATTTATTTTTTACTGATTTTGATATTTCTTATTTGATTTTAATTCGTTTTATTTTTTTATTTTTTTTATCAATCTATTTATTTAATTAATTATTTCGTTCGTAAACTTATTCATTTATTTGCTTATTGTGTTTCAATTTAATGGTTATAAGTCATCTATTTTGAAGTCTCTTATTTTATCTATGTTTCCAATTGCCTTTTTATAATAATTAATTTTCATTCTTTGCTGACGCTTTCCCTTTAAACTAATTTGTAACAATAAGGTAACTAACTTGCTAATACCTTGTTACTATTTTGTTACTATCTTGTTACCATTTGCTTACTATCTTTTTAGTATGATTCAAGTTCAGTCAAAGCAATCCTTCTCAAAATAATCCCTTCTCGAGGGATCTAATCATTGTTATGTATTAAAAAAAAATAGATGTTTTTTTATATTTTTTCGTGGTGAAATATCAGAGTTTAAATAAGTTAAAAATAATAAATTAACCGTTTAAAATAAAAGCCACTGAAACTGAGAATGGCAACATGTGTGGCAAGCCAATGCATGCTCTTGTTTGGAGACTGTTTATTATTCTCTGTGGATGTTATTTATAGCTTTTGATAAATATTATCTTTAGTGGCTGTATATGAATGTTATAATTATTAGCTGCATATAAATGTTATAATTATTTGCTGCATATTTATATTATAATTATTAGCTACATATAAACATTATCACTAGTAGCTTCATAAAAACATTATAATTATTAGCTGCATATAAACATTATCATTAGTAGCTTCATATAAATATTATAAATATTAGCTGTCTATAAATATTATCATTAATAATTGCATATAAATATCACAATTATTAGGTTCATGTAAATATTATAATTATTAGCTGCCTATAAATATTATCATTAGAAGCTGCTTATTAATATTATAATTATTACTGCATATATACATATTTGTATGAGTATTATAATTAGTAGGTGCATACAAGTATTATAGTTATTAGCATAGAATTACATTATTGTTACTGAAATATCTTATAAAAGTTAATAGAAACCATTGGCCAACTAATCAATCAATATATATCAATCAATCGATCGATCAATCGATCAACCAGTCCAGCATAATGATCTCACATCGATAAACATTATGGCTGTTGAGTTCGAAAGAATATTCAAAGTTTTGATTGAATACTTCTTCATCTTTTGAAACCAACAAATGATAAATTTCAGATTAGATTTCGATTATCGGCAATGCAAAACTGAATCTTCAGGTAATTTTTTTATATATTTTTTGACAAAGATATTAAATTTATCAAATCTTACAGTTCTCTGAAAAGAAGAGAATTTAAAAAAAATTAAGTCTCACAAATGTTGTAGATAATTAATTAAGTGTACACAAAATTAACTATAAATATTTGTTTTTAATTATTGTTCATGAATATTCATATTTTAAATTGTATAATAACGTCATACTGGTCCCGTTTGCTTGACCGTAGCATAATCGGTCAATAAATGGCTGTGACCAGATGTTTTAATATTTTCTTTAAATCAGGAAAATATTGTTTTAATATTTCTATGTTTGCCAAATAGATTAAAAATTTTGATGCGATTAGAAGATAACTTAAAAGTTTTTATTTGACATAATTTTTGAACTACCTCCCTTATAAACTTGTAAGAAATAGCTGAGGTTTATAAGGTTCAGGTGAGGCGGTATAAAAGTCGCAAAGTTGAAAAACTTCCAATTGTACTAATTGATAGCAAGGAAAGACATTTTTGATGACCAAAAAGCAGTGTTGCGATGGCTAATAATAAAAAAACCCTGACACATTATAATATAAAAATATTAATTATTATATATAATACTAGCGGGGTGCCCGGCGTTGCCCGGGGTTTTTAGAGGTTTTCTTATGCTTGTCTCTCTCGCTCCCGTTTCCTTCCCCGCTTGCTCTTCCGTTCCCGGTCGCTTTTTCGCTCCCGGTCGGTTTCTCGCTCCCGGTAGCTTTCCCGCTCCCGGTCACTACTTTTTCTTTCCCGCTTGTTCTTTTGATCTCGGTCGCTTTCCCGCTTTCGCTTGCTCTCCCGTTCCTGGTCGCTTTCCCTTTCCCGCTCGCTCTTTCGCTTTCAGTTGCTTTTCCGTTCTCGTTTCCGCTCAGTTATGTCTGTGTATATGTATATGTGTATATATATATATATATATATATATATATATATATATATATATATATATAGTTCCCGCTTACTCTCCCGCTCCGCTCCACTCATTTTGTGACCGATTTTAGTTTTTTTTTACTAAAACCTTCCTCCATTGACTCTCAAGCTTGTGTAAAAATTTCATTACGATCGGATGAATGGGGTCGCAATGCACAAGTTACACACAAACACACATAATCTTATTTATATATATATATATATAGATATACACACTCACTCAATTACTCACATTCACTCACATGCTCGCTCACTCACTCACCCCCAAAACAATCTCATTATCATTCACTTTTTATTCATGGTCACAGATTGTTGGTCTTATATAAATTCGCTTTTTCATTCCTTCCCGCCAATTGATTGTTCTGCCTGATAGTCCTAATTTATCGTTTACATTCTCCTCGGCGTTTTGCTTCTCGGACCACCCTGGTGAATTTTCAATAAATGGTTTACGTGCTTTTCTTTGTTTTCAAATTAAAAAATACTTTTTAAATGTATATAGAAACTGTTTAAATATGAGTTTATTTAAATTTTCCTTAAATGTAGCTATTCTTAATGTTTAATGAACGGGTATTATTCGAACAAATAATAGGTGTATGAATCTATGCATATATGTAAAAATAATTATAATATTATAATATTATGATTAGTTGAGTATCATTATTGAAGTCTCGCTGCTGTTTTTCTTTTAGTTTTCAAAATATGAAACTTTAATGAATCCCACAGGCAGTATCAGAAACTACATTATTTATTGAATGAGATAGTGGAGTATGTAATTGATTAATTATAGGTCAATTAGCTTCATTGATTATAATTAATTTGATTGATTGATTGATTGATTGATTGATTGATTGATTGATTGATTGATTGATTGATTGATTGATTGATTGATTGATTGATTGATTGATTGATTGATTGATTGATTGATTGATTGATTGATTGATTGATTGATTGATTGATTGATTGATTGATTGATTGATTGACTGATTGATTGATCGATCGATCGATCGAATAAATTCCAATTCAAATAAAACACCTCTATCGATTCATCAATTAGACCTGTCTTGTTCAAGTTTTTGCGGAAATACTTGGAATTTATCGACAGGATATCCCGCATAACTCGAGCAGCCGCATCCTCGTTTAAAGCAAAGAGATTTCCAGAGAATGGTCACTAAGTCATGCCTGACTCTCTGAAGCCTTCCAAGTTATGGCCGAGCGGGTACGTCGTGCGGCCGCAGCGGGCTGGTTCAACCCCATAAAGACCCCTCAAATCCAGACGATGATCCCATCTTATAAGCCACGCGATCGTTTGAATGAAGAATTACTTTTTTACATGCCCGTTATGTCAATCGATCTTAAGTTTAGAATGTATGTTAGTTATTTGCTTAGTTGTTACTTCACTTTATACTAATATTTAATTACATTTATTTAAATAATTCTTTAAATGGAATTTGGGAAATGTTGTACTTCATTGCGAGTGCATAAAAAACGAGGAAAAATTAAGAGCGAATGGAATTCAAGGAACAACGGAAGCACCGAGAAATTCCAAGAGAAAGGAAATAAAGAGTGAAAGTCTGCCATCATTAGTTGGAGTTGTTTGGAGGAAATCTCATTTTCAGAGGTACAAGGGCGTGACTAATTAAGCCCACACACACACAACACACACACACACACGTGTATAAAGAAACACAGACAAGTGTATTAAGAAACACATACACAAGTGTATTAAGAAACAGAAGCCAAATAATTATTAATTATATAATTATTGTTTAATTATACGTATTCAGAATAATTTATTATAATTATATTATTATTTATGTAGTTAGACAACTTTATTTTATAATAGTTTAAAAGATTTAACACCAGGTGTTTTAGTACTCAAAAATGGCAGTTTGTAGGAAATGCCGAAATACTTCCTGTAACGATTCATAATTTGATTTTTTTTTCCATCTTCCTTTGTCCAGGCTTGGTTTGGGTTTGGCTCGCAAAAGCAAGAGGCGGAGTTAAGTTGGAAACTGCCATAGTTGAGTAAAAGGCTGTACTTTCTTTCATTCATATGAATTCATATAATAGTAAATTGCAATCATTAGCACAAAAAGCAAGCCTGTAAAACAATACAAGAACTGTTTTTAAAACTTAGCAAGTCGTTGGGCGCCATTAGTAATGGGCGCCATTTGTAATTGGCGCCCTTTGTAATTGGCGCCATTTGTAATTAGCGCCATTTGTGGGGGCGCCATTTATAAGAGACGCCAATTTTAAGTGGCGCCAAAAAAAACTTGAGTAGGTATTTTAAAAAGTGGAATACAATTTTAAAAAAAGTAGCCGCAACTACCCCTCATTCCTGTCATTTTCACACGTTCACAGATTACAAGTCTGTTTTTACTTACGAGATTAATAGAGTGCATAATTGATTACGACGTACAAGCTGTTTATGCTACAAGGGTTACTATACTCGTATGAACTCCGCCTTGCTAATTGCGAGCCAGTCCCAAGCCTGGAGAAAGGAGGAGGGGAAAGTAAAAAGGATCAAATTCTGATCCACGACAGGAAGTACTTAAGTGCTTCCCACATACAGCCATTAGAGTCTTAAAACACCTGGTGTAAAGGACTATAAACTATTATAAAAAAAAAAATATATACTCGTATGAGCTCAAACGCTGGATCCCTTAAACTTTCAACTTTCTTATCTTAAGTTTTAACCCTACCTTGTAGCAGTTATTTCAACATTGCAAGTAAAAAATGGCAGACAAGATAAATTATGATAATTCATAGTCAATCAGACTGAACAAGCTGTAGTAGCTTGTAGATCATAATTTGATCGGCCATTTCTTTTTTTCTCCTCCTAGGTCCAGGCTTGGTACCCTACTGGCTCTACTGGCTCGACTGAAGCGAGGTTCGTGGTATTTGTGGAGCTAGGAAAGGACGAATCACTGATCTCTTGGAAACAGCGAGATAACAAGAAATCGCGGAACGATTTTGCAATTGGTAATCAAACTCGTTCTCTCATCCTTGTTTTGTGTAATTCTCTAACGAGCGGCCGTGCGTTCATCTGTCGAGTGCCTGCGTGGTCATCTGTCGTGTGCCTGCGTGGTCATCAGTCAAGCGCCCGTGTGGTCATCTGTCGAGCGCCTGTGTGGTCGCGTCTCATCACGTGATTGATGCCGCGTTAAATTACTTCCGCTTGCGATGTCGTTCATTGTGAGATCAATAGAAGACCACCCATTTATTCATTCTTTCAACGTTCACTTCATTCATTCATTCATTCTTTTTTTCTCTCTGTCTTTCTGTCTGTCTGTCTGTCTGTCTCTCTCTCCCTCTCACTCTGTTTCTCTCTCTGTCTCTCTCTGTCTCTTTCTGTCTCTCTCTGTCTCTCTCCATCATTTTCTTTAAGCCCAATCCGTGTCCTCAACCTCATTGAAATTTCGTTGATCACAAGTCTGAGTTGATTGTCCGAGTAAAACGAATGTAGGATTGAGCGAGTGCACGAATGAATGAATGAACTGAATGAGTGTGTGTATATAAGAGAGTGCTCGAGGAGTGCGCGTGGTTAGTTGTTCAAATGAGTGCAGTAGTGAGAAACCAATGATCAGATTTATCGAATCTGGTACAATTATATCAATAGAGATTACAACTCAATAATTAAAAATTACGTTATTTCTTCCAATACAGGCATTTAAAGCTGACAACACCTTGAAACTTTCAGCTAACTCCGGCTCACGGCTCGCTATGGCTCGATCAGCGCTTAGTTGAAGATTTCAGTGGCGACAGCCATGACGCGCCGACTCCACCAGGGTTCGAATCTGGAGCTAGATTAAAATTGATTTTGTTTTTTATCGTGAAAATAAATGAAAAAAAAAACTTTTTGCAATCAAGAAAGAAGGAAAGTAGGTTTTTATCCAATTTCGCTCGGCTGCGTAAATAAACAAAGAAGTTATTCAGTTGTGCGTAATGAGTGAGAGGAAGAAAGTAGAAAACACACAATTAAGAACGCACATATTAGTAATAAAATTAAAATTATTAAATTTATATTTACAAGTATATATATATATATATATATATATATATATATATATATATATATATATATATATATATATATATATATATATATATATATATATATAAATACTATTATATATCTATTGATACAGATTAAAATTTATATTAATTGCAAATAGTTAATTAAATATGAAAATAAATCAGAATAACCGACTGAGAGAAAATTGTTTAAAATGTCAACTTGAAGTTAAATCGGTTTGATGATGGAGATCTTTTTTCAAGCAAAATTCAAAGCAAGAAAAAATGAAAGATAAACAGAAAATAAAAACAAAACTTGAAAACAAAACTTGAAAAAGAAATGAAGAAAAGATTTACTTGTTTTTCTACATATCACATCAATACCATTAAGAGCGCTTCTTTTTTGGTTTTTTACTTTTGTTTTTCAGTCGTTTTTCTTTGACTCGTCGCAAAATTTCAACGATTTTAGTCATCTTTTTATTTCAAGGCGAAAAAAACATTGAACTAAATAAAATTGATGAAAGAAACGAAATTTTGCAGCTAAAAAAATCGTCAAAGACCGAAACTAAATTATATCCACTTACCATTTCGTTTAATCAACTTTTTTTTTCTTTATTTCTTTTCTTTCCTTCTTGTTGTTTTTTTATCTAACTCTTTTTTCTTTTTTTATCTAACTCTTTTTTATTTTTTAATTTTATTTTTTTTTCTGTTTTTCTTCTCATATACATTTTATTTTTCAATTTTTTTCTTACCCTCAAGGATATAATATGAAACATTGCCTCGAACAGTTTTTTTAATGTTAGGTGACTTAAGATTAATGAAAAGAAATAAAAGAAAAAATAAATCATTTTTAAATAGCGAAAATTTATTAAGATGTATTATTATTTTTTAATCTGCTGATAAAACTTTTGAAACTAAATGCTGGCAACTAAATACTGCTAATGCTGATATTTTTCTCTGTTTTTAAATTCCTTTTAATAAATTCACTACCGGTCTTGCTTGCTTGCTTGAAAATGGAACTTAATTAATTTCCCGTCATCCAATTGTGCTGAAATTTGATATATAAACTCCCTCCTCATGACAATGCATTCTGTTAAAGTTTTAAATATTTTTGAATAATATTTTTTGAAATAAACAAAAATTATTTTCGTTTCGCATATACAAATTCCAAAAAATCGTTTTAAAAGAAAGATTTGCATAAAAAAAAACCTGGCAAATCTTGAAATATGAGGAATTTGTGAAAAAATCTCGTTTTGTACGGCTTATCATCTCTATTTATATCATTATCATCTCTATTTATATCATTATCATCTCTATTTATATCATTATCATCTCTATTTATATCATTATCATCTCTATTTATATCATTATCATCTCTATTTATATCATTATCATCTCTATTTATATCATTATCATCTCTATTTATATCATTATCATCTCTATTTATATCATTATCATCTCTATTTATATCATTATCATCTCTATTTATATCATCATCATCTCTATATATATCATTATCATCTCTATTTATATCATTATCATCTCTATTTATATCATCTCTATTTATTTCACTATCATCTCTATTTATATCACTATCAATATTTTCACCACCATATCGCTATATAAACACTCGTTACCATATAAACTACAGACATATATATGACATGATCATAACCATATGAACGAGCATCATCGCATCACCAGATGAGCTACCATTGTCGTCATCATCACCACCACCACCATCTAAACTACCGTCGTCGTCGTCGTCGTCGTCGTCATCATCATCGTCATCATCATCATCATCATCATCATCATCATCATCATCATCATCATCATCATCATCATCATCATCATCATCATCATCATCACAATCACCATCTTGTAAACTGCCATTATCATTATTACCGCCATCATCACAATCATCACCATTATGTAAACTACTATCATCATCACCACCACCATCATCATCATCATTACCAATATCGTTTATACTACTATCACCATCATCAGTGGCTTAGGGCACCTCACACCTCCACTGTCATCATCACTTTCAGGAAACTTAAAAACCAGCTCCCAGCACTCACCTCTCCACCGAGGACATCATTTAAAAACAAGACAGGTGATCGTTTTTTGTCAGCTGAGAAAAGCAGGTGCTCTGTGCTAATCACTCATGAATAATGCATTTATAAATAATACACGCGCTTGACGGATAAGACAACCCTTATAACATCACACACACACACTCACAGGCGGATAGTACACAGAAATACCTTGACTGCTTAAGAGATGACATCAACTTTCAACCCAAAATTTTGGACAGAAAAAAAAGCGGTTTCATCTTGTTAACAGTCATCTTGTAGAGGTATTTTTATTACCAATGCTTTTATTAACTCGTCGTCTCTGTTTCTCTGTCTGTTTCAAATCTTGCAATCAATTTTTGAGTATTTTTGTGGATAAAAACAAATTCTAAACGATTTTAAATTATTTTTCAAAGCTTAAATTTGCTTGACAATACTGTTCAATTAATTCAGCAATACTGTTTAATTAATTTCCCGATACTGTAAATTAACTCACCCATACTGTACAATTAATTCATTAATATTGTACAAATAACCTACCAATAAACTACAAATAATCTACCAATACTGTACAAATAACCTATCAATACTGTACAAAGAACCTACCAATACTTTACAAATAACCTATCAATACTGTACAAATAACCTACCAATACTGTACAAATAACCTACCATTACTGTACAAATAACCTACCAATACTGTACAAATAACCTACCAATACTGTACAAATAACCTACCAATACTGAACAAATAACCAACCAATACTGTACAAATAACCTAGCAATACTCTACAAATAACCTACCAATACGGCGCCAATATCGACAGCGAAACCCTGAACAAAGTCTAGCGACAATCCAAACCGCATCACATGTGTCATCAAAGCTTCTGTAACTGTTTCGACATGTTCTCATATATGAAACATTAAATAATTAAATATTCTCATTTTGAAAGGTTTGTAATTTTTTTCAATTTTGATATATTTTTTCCTCCTTGAGATTTGCTGAAAAAAAACGCGAAAATTCTCTTAATAATCTTAATATACAAAACAACAAAAACCTTCAATTTTAAACTCATCTGAAAAATTCTTAAAACAGTTTTCCTAAGTTTTATTTACATATTAGAAAAGGAATTTTATTTAAATTGTAATTGGCTATTAAATTCCTATCATGTTTTAGCTTAATCGGTCAGATTAAATCAAATGATAACCAGTCTAGTGACAGATAAGCAGCAAGCAATGATTCCCTCAGTGTCACTTACAACCATATCTTTTTTGTAAATAAAAAGAGTGAAAGAGAGAGAGAGAGAGAGAGAGAGAGAGAGAGAGAGAGAGAGAGAGAGAGAGAGAGAGAGAGAGAGAGAGAGAGAGAGAGAGAGAGGAGAACAGGTAAAGTGGAAAAGGGTGGAGTTTAAAGGGGAGAAAGCAGGAAGAGGGGTAGCTGTCAATCAAATTAGTTGTCTGGATCGCTTTAAAACTTTGTCGTTGAATCTGAGACGCAATTCCAGCTTAATCCCGCACTTAAAGGCGGAACGTTTGAAATGTATTCCATGTGCGGTCTTGTTGTATGTATGTATGTATGTATGTATGTATGTATGTATGTATGTATGTATGTATGTATGTATGTATGTATGTATGTATGTATGTATGTATGTATGTATGTATGTATGTATGTATGTATGTATGTATGTATGTATGTATGTATGTATGTATGTATGTATGTATGTATGTATGTATGTATGTATGTATGTATGTATGTATGTATGTATGTATGTATGTATGTATGTATGTATGTATGTATGTATGTATGTATGTATGTATGTATGTATGTATGTATGTATGTATGTATGTATGTATGTATGTATGTATGTATGTATGTATGTATGTATGTATGTATGTATGTATGTATGTATGTATGTATGTATGTATGTATGTATGTATGTATGTATGTATGTATGTATGTATGTATGTATGTATGTATGTATGTATGTATGTATGTATGTATGTATGTATGTATGTATGTATGTATGTATGTATGTATGTATGTATGTATGTATGTATGTATGTATGTATGTATGTATGTATGTATGTATATATGCATGTATGTATAAACGTTTTTATGTGTGTTTGGAAACACATGATGCTGAATAATGAAACAAATAAATATAACTTCCTTAACGCTGGAGTTTTAAGGGCCGGACGTTGGAATAAATGGAAGTGGTTTTATTGGAAAGATTTATTTATGTTTACTAAGTGAGGAATACACGAGTTTTATCGTGCAAAATTAATGTGCCTCCAAAAGTGTGGCAGTTGTGTGGAATAGGTTAATGTTTCTTTAAAGATGGGCGCTTTTGAACGTGCAATTTTTTTTTCATTCAAAAACATAATCGAATTTTTTTAAAATTAACCACGTTTTCAGTTTTTGCTCTGTGCGAAACATTAAAACGACAAAAATGCTATGAAAAAATAAAAAAACGAGAAAAGAGAGAAATTCAAATAGAAGAACTCGTCCATTTCAAATTCATAAAATTTTATCATAGGCACACACATCCGGTCACTTATTGGCTCAAAACTATCGGAATTGAAATGAGTCGAAGCGCGAACTGATGAGGGGGCTAGGTGAGGGGGAGTGGATGAGGGGGGTAGGTGAGAGGAAGGGTATGAGAGGGAGGGTATGAGTGGATGAGAGGGAGTGGATGAGAGGAAGTGTATCGGTGATTGGGAAGAGATGGAGAGAGAGAGAGAGCGTGGAAAACAAAAAAAGAGGGGGTGGATACCACTGAAGTTTTCCAGATGCCCGACGTAGTCGGCACGTTTTAAATTAAATTTGAGGATCTTAGGAAGATTCGCGGTTGATTGATTGATGAGAAGACGCCAGTGCCGAAATTTTTCTTTAATTTCTAAAAGGCCGAAGGCGGAAACATGGAACTTACAACAAAAAAATGAATTAACAAAACGAAATATTAAAAAAAAACTGCGCTAAAATGAGCAGCACAAGTAGCTTGTTAGATTTGAACTGAATCCTTAATTTTCTTATGCAACACAGTGTTTTCGAGCAAATACGAAATTAATAGTTTGTTTTGAGGCCATTAAAAATACTTCTAAATTCAATAGAATTTCTCAATATTTTACCAGGTTTTTATTGGATTAGTATAAAATTAAAAAAAACTGTTTTGTTTAGTATACAAATTAAATTTTTAAAAATGAAAGAAAAAAACAGAAAGAAAAATAAATTAATTAATTAAACCTTTTTGTTTAAAGCGTCATATTCAACTTAAAAAAAATGTTTTTAAGCAAACAAAATAACATTTTAGAAGTTGTTTTTTCAAGTTTTTTTTTTTTTATTTTCCACTTGTTTTTTTTCGTTTCCTTTTTTCTTATTTTCAAAGCTCTTCATCATTTTTGCCTCCACGAGGCATTCTTCGTCATTTTGTTCTTAAAATATTAAGTAGTCTCTGAATTTTTAACATTTGATATATTGCACAATTTATTGTCAACATTTTTTTACACATATACAAAACAATTTCGTTTTTATTTTTTCACATCGAAAATCGTTTTTTTGCATATAAAAAACCACTTTTTTATACTTTTATACATCAAAAACCGTTTTTCCATTTATACTTTCACAACAGAAAACAATTGCGTTTTTCTTCTTTCACATCAAAAACATTTTTCCACACTAATGCAAAACAATTCTGTTTTTTTTACTTTCACATAGGAAAACGTTTTTTCCTCTTCAAGATGCAACAAGTATCTCCTAGTTGTCAGATTTTTTTCTTTTTCTTTCCTTTTCCAACTAGTCTACCACCGACTTCAACCGAAAAGAAAACCGACAGAGATTTCCGACATCATCCGACAGACGGCCACAAAGTCACGTACACGTCTTCGGCGCGTCCTTCATAACTGCTTTTTGTAGTCGTCACGTCTGTGTGTCCGTGATGAGAAAGGAGTGCGGGGTGGGGGTGGGTGGGGGAGATGGAAGGGGAAACCATCTCTTCTCTCATCCCCCCCTTCCAGCCCCCGTGTGCTGCTCAGTCGGCATCTTTCTTTTCAAGTTTTCTTTACAAAATCGAATCATGTCGATCAACGTTTTGAAGGTTTTTGTGAGTTGAAATGTTTTTTGGGTATTTAAGTATTTGTTTTCTTATTTATTTATATTTACGGGTAATTTGCTTATTTATTGCGTATTCATGCATCTATCTATATATTAAATTTTTTATTAAACCTACAGAAAAAGTTATTATTAATTATTTTTTTTAACAAATTAGCTAACTCGGGGAAAACTGCTACAATTAAGTACTTGTCATTATATTTTTTATATCGTCTTTATTGGATTATTCCAAACACACTCTCAATTTTTCAGATCTACAAAATAAAATAAAATAAAATAAAATGAATTAAAATGAAATAAAATGAAATGAAATGAAAAATTGAATAAAAAATTAAATAAAATGAAACGAAATGAACTAAAATGAAAATTTGACAATATTTGACGTGGCGTTAGTCAATAATTAGACTCCAAGGTCACCTATTCTACCCATCTTGCATATCTATCCCACCCATCAATTATACTTATACCCCAATATGATTTCCAAACCTCTACCCTCATCTTGTGACCATCTTTTTTAAATGAATCACTCCGCTTTCAAATCTTGTTTTGTTTCAGGACTTCAAGACTACTAAAAGTCTTTGAAGTGTGTTTGTGTGCGTGCGTGCGTGTGTGTCTGTGCGAGTGCGAGTGCGTGTGCTCACTTTAAAATTAGCCATGAAATTTTTTTTTACGGGTGACATGGTGCACACATGTATGCACATATGCACACATGTATGCATATATGCACATATGTATGCATATATATGCACACATGTATGCATGCATGCACATATGTATGCATATATGCACATATGTATGCATGTATGCACACATGTATGCACGTATGTACATATGTATGCATATATATATATATGCACACATGTTTGCATATATGCACTTATGTATGCACACGTGGAATAAAAGTTGCATGAACTCTTCTTAAGACCAGCGTGGCCCATCACTCGGCGCATTTTTCGTACCAGAAAGAATTAGAGATTCCATTAACACTTGAAACTCTGAGAAAGGAGAAAGAGAAACCGCAGAAGTCCCTCTTGCAGTCGGCATTAGAAACACGTTTCAAACACGTTTTTATGTGTCGGCGACTTGCATAAAAGATATGTTTAGTCGGCCTGGTAGCGAATAAGTCTTTGATGCAGTTCGACACTTTGGTGACCTTTTAGGGAAGAAGTCGCTCAAAACAACGTTCGTTCGTTGTTTTGTTGGTTTGTTCGCGTTTTACTCTGTTTGTGTTGTTGTCTGGTGGTCTGCTTAGATGTTTGTGTCGTTGTATGGGTTTGTGGGTCTGTCTGTTCTCTGCGTGTAATTGTTTGTCTTTGTGTATGAGTTTTTGTTTGCTCGTTTCCGCCCCATCCACCCCTCATTTATTACTGCCCCCGTCCAACCACCCCACGTTCTGTTTATTACCGCCCCCGTCCAAGCCCCCCCCCCACCCGTTCATTACCGCTTTCCCCATCCACCGACCATCCGTCTTTCCTCCACATTACAAACAACTGGAGAGCTAATTACGTCCGCCTAATTCGTCACGTTACACAGTGACATCACAAAGAGAGAGAGAATGAAATGTGACAGAATGAAAGAAAAAGAAAAAAAAGAAAAAAAAAGAAAAAAAAAAAAGAAAAATCCGAACGACGTTTTTTGTTATTTAATTGGTTCTCCCGTTGCCTTTCCAATCAATAAACTGTAATTATAAATTATTGAATTAATTATTATTCTTATTAAACTAATTTATTATTTTGATAAACTAAGTTATTGGATAGCGATTAGCCGGAGATGAGCTGGCAAGGTAAGTGGCGTGGGGGGGGGGGGTTGGTGTGGTTGATAGTACAACTGAACCTCATGGGATGCGCTATTTTTTGCTTTTTGCTCTCGTATGTGCGAAATTTTGCCGCGAATAAAATTAAAAATTAAAAAATAAATTGTTTTTAAAATGAAAAAATAATTAAAAAAATAATTTTTTGTTAATGAAAACAAAAGTTTCTCACACGTGGAATTTAGAAAAAAAGAGGAATAAAATTTAAAGAATTGCGGATCGTTCTTGGAGGAGGAACATCTAATCTGGCAGTGAACTCTTCTGGAATGAAATATGAGACTCTCCAGTTCCACAGAGGAGAAACAAATGCTACCGTGGAGTTATTTATTACCGACATTTTCAAGTTACTCGTCGTTCTTGCCCTGCTGTGGGTTTTCGCTTTTAAACTTTTTTTTTGTTGTCAATTTTGTTTGCTTGCGGTGATCATCGTGCTGGTTTCCTTGGTTACAGACAGGAAGCTTCCTGATGAACTTCCGCAGCTGTCGTGATGATGATGATGATGATGATGATGGTGATGATGATGATGATGGTGATGATGATGACGACGACGATGACGATGATGATGATGATGATGATGGTGACGACGACGACGATAATGACGATGAATATGGTGATGATGACGACGATGGCGATGACGATAACAATGATGATGATGACGATGCCGACGATGATGATGATGACGAAGACAACAGCGATGGCTTACTCACGAAAGCTATAATATTGCTATGTTAATGCCGATGGCAAAACCCGTTGCTTCGTCCACAGCACAAAACGACGCCGCTATTAATAGCTATTAACGCCCTACTTGAGCTCTTACATAGTTCAAAGGTTGAAGTTTTAAAGCTGCTTTTTGTGTATAAGATTGTTGAACATTTTATTAACGCATTGATGAAAAATTAATGCTTGTTTATAAGCAAGCACGCTCATTTTTTCACTCTCTCGATTTTTTGTTTTCCTCTCTGTTTGTTTGATAACGTGTTTTAAATTTCTTTCCGCCGTGTGAACGCGGCTCATGCAGAGTTCCTGTACCGCACACGTGTAGTACCAATATCACACTCGGAGAATACCAATACCACACCACACACATATGGAGTACCAATACCACACTCGTGGAGTACCAATACCACACTCGGAGAATACCAATACCACACTCGTGGAGTACCAATACCACACTCGGAGAATACCAATACCATACCACACACATATGGAGTACCAATACCACACTCGTGGAGTACCAATACCACACTCGTGGAATACCAATACCACACTCGTAGAGTACCAATACCACACTCGTGGAGTACCAATACCACACCACACTCGTGGAGTACCAATACCACACCACACTCGTGGGGTACCAATACCTCACACATATGGAGTACCATTACCACACTCGTGGAGTACCAATACCGCACTCGTAGAGTACCAATACCCCACACATGTGGAATGTGTGTCATCGAGACTGTGGTCGTAAATGACGAAGGCACTGATATGCTGAAGTCAACTTGAAAGTTAATAATAAACTCAGCAATATTTTTTTCTTCTTCTAAAAAATAGCAGTAGATTAGAGTACTTGGTGTGTTGGGTTGTGTCACCAGAAAATGAACCGTGCCCCCTCTGGTGCAGCCCGGTGGCTCAGCTTCCTGGACGATCTCACCTTCGTTCGGCCTCTTTCGCTGAACTTCTTACTCGTTCATGGAGAATCAGGACTTTTTGGACCGAAGACATTTGCTGTCGCTTGTGCGGCTGCATGGAATAATTTGAAGGACGAACTTACTGACCATGCGAACGTCCTTAACTTCTCTCAGTTTTCAATGAAAAACAACTCAACACTCATTTATTGTCAGAAATGATGAACAAAGCTCAACTCTTTTTTACCAATGCTTTTATTAACTCGTCGTCTCTGTTTCTCTGTCTGTTTCAAATCTTGCAATGAATTTTTGAGTCACTTCCTGATGATAGATTTTTTTCAAATTTGGCATACATGCTCAAAATAGAAGACAATGCAATATTCAATTATTAGTTTTACAATAAGTCAATTAATTTAGTTAATTTTAATTAATTTCGATATTTCGATATAATTAAGATATTTCGACTTTAATATAAAATAAAAGAGTAATATAAGAAAAAATTGATTGCAAAATTTGTGTTTTAATTACATATAAGAGCATTGGTTTTAAAAATTCGTTTTTAATTTACTTGTTTTATATCTGGTCTTGATTTAGTTTTTATTTTGGCGCTGTTTGTCTCATACTATTAGGAAATTCTTTTTTATTAGAAAACAAATTATTAATTTGTTAAATAAATAATTAGATAAAATATAACATTGAGACGAGCGGTACAAAATTTCCATCAGTTATATAGCATTACCAGCACATTGTTATACATGTAAAATTGCAAAAGCGGGAAAACTTTCATCTGCAATTACATTCCAGACAGTGCGACGGATTAGCGCGCAATTATGTCGCCTTAATTTAAACACCTGCCTAATGAGTTTCTAAGCTGACGACAACCTGGAATATCGACTCCAGTAGCGAATGGTGGTGATTGTGCATTCCAGGTAGTTTCTTAGAGGGATGAGATCCCAGGTGAAAACAGAGTTAGTTTGAAAACGATAGACAATAACTGATCGAAGAGGAAGAACTCAAAAGAACAAAGGTATTAATATAATTTTACTTGGCCATCTCAAAAGACGTGGACGTTTGAGATCTCAGCATTATAACCAGCTGTTGTTAGCACACACGCACGCTTTTCCTGGTGTACGTGTGTTTACTGGGCAAACTTTTTTTCGGCTGTGCTACGTACGTGCACGTGTGAGACCCGAGAATACACAAACCGGCAACCAATCCATTGCAAGTGTGAAACAGCTAAACTATAATCCACTCGACTAACGTAGATGACATTAACTTATTGAACATCTACCTAACGCGAGCATTACCCAGCACGGCGATTGCGGCTTTATCTACACCGCTCTTTCCTATTCAGAGGTGTCTTTGTCACCAGGAGAATGAAATAAAATATTTTCTCAAGATTTAGTTTATTTATGTTTTAAAGAAACGATGAATAAATATTTTGCAAACGTTGCAAATGATGGTGGTCTGCAATGATGGTGGTCTGCAGTCTAAAACATTTTTATCAAGTATATTTGTTAAGTTCGGCAGGGAGGAAGTTTGCTCCGATAAAAATTGATTTTGTTTTTTAACATTTAATTAATAATGAGAATAAAAATAATACTGATATAATTAATGATAGCAAGAGCAGTAACAATAATAGCGGTGATGATGATGATGATGATGATGATGATGATGATGATGAGGATGATGATGATGATGATGATGATGATGATGATGATGGTGATGATGGTGATGATGATGATGATGATGATGATGATGATGATGATGATGATGATGATGATGATGATGATGATGATGATGATGATGATGATGATGATGATAATGATGGTGGTGGTGGTGATGATGTGATGATGGTGGTGGTGGTGGTATTGATGACGATGATCATAAAAATAATAATCATAAAAATGTTAATAAGAATTTAAAAACTTATATCAATAAAGAATCTTGAGATATGTGGTCAACATCTGAGAAAGAAAAACAATTTTATGCCGAAGAAGAGAATATCGCGCTCGATTTGAGAGGACAAAAGAAACAAAAAACAACAAAAAAAAGCAATAAAGAACGAGAGTTTAAGGAAAAGGAGAAAGAGAGAGACAGAAAGCGGAGAAGAAAAAAAGAGAAAAAAAAGAAAAAAAGAGAAAAGTGGGAGAGATTTGAAGGGGGCGGAGATGATTTACAACCAAAACTGTTGTGCCGAAAGAAACAAGTACATAAAATAGAAACGAACACACAAACAACAAACAAACAAACAACAAAAAGACAATAAATAACAAATAAGATGGAAAAACACGGAGAACGAAAATAGTAAAGCAAGGAAACCGACTGGAGTAGTTGTCGGTCGATAATCGATGCTGGAATTGGACAAGAGGGAGAGAGAGTGAGAGAGAGGGAGATTTACAGAGGAAGAGAGTGACAATTACAGAGAAAGAGAGTGAGAATTACAGAGGAAGAGAGTGAGAATTACAGAGAAAGAGAGTGAGAATTACAGAGAAAGAGAGTGAGAATTACAGAGAAAAAGAGTGAGAATTACAGAGGAAGAGAGTGAGAATTACAGAGGAAGAGAAAAAGACACCCGGATGTAATGAAAGAATCGGAGAAAGGGGGAGAGAGAAAAAGAGAAAGAGAGAAAGAGAAAGTAAGAGAGAAAGAGCAAGAAAGAGAAAGCAAGGATGCTGAAACTGATTTATTCTGTGCATGAACTGCATCACTGTGGAATGGACGAAAGAATTGAACGGAGCCAAGTCCAGTTTGTAAAGAGAAGGGCACATACCTCCGTGGCCCAATCAAACCCCGTCCATTGATCAGTATATACTTTGCCGTTTTGGTGTTTCTTCTCTCTCTCTCTCTCTCTCTCTTTCTTTCTTTTTCTCTCTCTCTCTCTTTCTCTCTCTTTCAGTCTCTCTTTTATTATTTCTTCTTTTTTCTCTTTTACTTTTCCTCTCTCTCTTTTTTTTCTTGCCTCATATTTAATGACACGACCTTGGCTATTTGTGTGGTCTATCTAGAATCAATCTTCTTCTTCCCATTCTCTTTTGTCACTGGCCCCGGAAGATATTTCATGTCATCTTTTATGGATCGAGCTTTTCCCACTGCGCATGTTGCTCCTCGGGTTCCGGTATTAATGACCCCGATGTTCGTCTGTTTGTCACACAAGTTCACGATAACAAATAAAATCTACTGCAAGTTTCTTTATCGCGCGGTTTCACAAAACATCAAAAAAATATTTTTTTAAAATTGTTTTTGTCACTGTGAGTTTGAGACAAGTTCAAGTTTGATAACTTCTTAGAGCGTTTGTATCCGTAAATGTTTACTGATGTTATATTTGTAAAGCGTTTGCCTGTCGACCTGAAAACCTAAAGTGGAAGCAAACGGACGAAAAAGGTTCTTCTAAACCACCCTAATAAATTGTAATTTAATTTAATAAACAATTTTTTGTGTCATTTACGCTCTGCCAAAGTCTCTGCCCTCTGCCAAAATCTCTGCCCTCAAAAGAGTATAACAAACCATAATTCCTCAAACCTTTTGAAAGTATTTTTCCAACTTCAGTGTTCCTTTAGGTTACTTCTTAATAATAAAAAAAATAATTTCAATTATGTCTTAAAACAACAATAATAGCATCATTTTATAATATTCATATTATATATGCTAACTACTCATGCAAAAAAACCCAAGAACAAAGTTAATAAATATGAATATATTTGCATATTCTAATTTATGTTTTGCATATGAGAATAAAACTTTTGTAAATGTCAGGTTTTTGTTCTATTTTAAAACATTATTGTAATTTAAGAATTTTCCAAGTTGAATTTCTTTGAAATTAAAAAATAAAAATTAAAAAAAAAACTTTTAATGCGAAATGACTTTTCTTTTTTTAAATCGTTTTTAATGATTTTTTTTCTCAATACAAAACAAAAGAGTATAATTTTCGTTTTGACATTCATTTTTCTTCTAAAGTTCATAAGGTCACAAAGGTTAAGAGGTCACACTAGTTAACGGAAATGTGACTCATTCTGGCACAATTCTTTATTTTCTTTCTTTCTTTCTCTGCAATTTTTGTTTCTTCCTATCGCTATTTTGTAAAACTTCTTTTTTCTTTTTTTCTTTGATTTTTTTTAAATAATTTTTTTCCTTAATTTTTTTGACCCTAATATAAATAACTTGGTGAAAGTTGCAAAAATTGCAAAAATTTGTTTTTCTTTCTTTCAATTCATGGTTAAATTACGGTTTTTATTTGTCCACAAAGTGACGGTGTAAACAAAACGCAATAAAAAAAATGAGCATACCATCCGCAATGAAAGTATTTATTAACGCAACACACGGACGGGTACGCACAGACACATTCACACGCACACACACACATACACACGCGCACACACACATTATGTACACAAATACACATATTCAACATACCCACCGATTCTTTTTACATCACGGACGGACGGAACAAGAGCGATTCGACCGACAGGGACGTATGAGAAGAATTTAATGAATAATTCAAGAAGGCTCCGAGAGCTGACCGAGCGAGTGAGTGAGCGTGATTGCTACAAAGAAGCCGACACTCTCTCTTTCTCTCTCCTTCTCTCTCTTTCTCTCTCTTTCTCTCTCCTTCTCTCCTTTTCTCTTTCTTTCTCTCTCTTTCTATCTCTTTCTTTCTCTTTCTTTCTCTTTTTCTCTCTTTCTTTCTCTTTTTCTCTCTTTTTCTCTCTCTTTCTCTCTCTTTCTCTCTCTTTCTCTCTCTTACTCTCTCTTTCTTTTTCTTTTTTTTCTTTCTCTCTCTTTCTCTTTCTTTCTCTTTCTTTCTCTCTCTTTCTCTCTCTCTATTCCTTTCTTTCTCTCTTTCTTTCTCTCTCTCTTTTATTATGCGCGGGAAAAAAAGAAGAAAAATACGAGTTGCTTCCTGCCTTGTGTGCAATGGCGGCACTACATTATCGCTCTATGTCACGTGAAAAAGATTTGCTTTGCACTGAATTGGATCGAGATGGAGGGAGGTTTTTCTCAATTGAAAACCCTTCTCCGAGGAAAAGGTTTTTTTGAAATAAGGTTTTTTTGAAATAAGGGTATTTGTTCATAATTGAATTTTAAAGCAGCGAGAATTGTTGAAGCGAGTGGATAAGAGTAAACAATCATTTCGGTAAATAATATAAACACACACACGCACACACGCGCACAACCACGCAAAGAAAAACACAGTTTTTCCGAAGCGGAAAATTATTTTAGCAAATGGGAGCTTCCCACGAAGATGGAAAAACTTCGTCCTGGAAAATTTTACTTTCGGTTTGCTCACTCAATAATTCATCATCCGCACACGAGGAGGAAAGAAACTTACGAATACACATAAACACCCGGCCAGACGTACAAGCAGGCGTACAGTAACAGTCGCTGGCAGGTCCGTCCAAGCGGAGGCGAGTGTACTACACTCACTGATGACGCTTGATCTGTTTGGCGCGCGCCGTGGCAGCATCAAACGCCGGCGTTAGCACTAAAACACATGAAGCCGTCACCCATCCATCGTCATGATTCCTGCATTGCCCCGGTCCCGCGGGCCCGCGGCCATTTGCCGTTTTGACATGTGTTGATGGGTTCGATGACACTCATACATTCAGGATATTTCCACCAGTCATCGTTTCTATCATTATCATTATCATCGTCGTCAGCATTATCATCGTCGTCGTTGTCGTCATCATTATCATCGTCATCGTCGTCGTCGTCATCATCGTCATCATTATCATCACCACCATAGAAACCGGCAATATTACAATCATAATCAGCATCGACAGCAGAAACAATTTAATTATCATCACCACCATTAGCAACAATTCATCAAGCAACTATTCAACATACAACAATTCATCAAGCAACTATTCAACATGCAACAATTCATCAAGCAACTATTCAACATGCAACAGATCACCATACAACAATTCAGCTTGCAACACTTTACAACAACTTCATCAACACCTGCAACACCACAAACTACACAAAAGAGTTGCTGCGACAGTAAACTTTAACAAATAATGTTAATCAAAAACATTTTAATACCCATTTGTTTGTTCATATTAAAAAAATAATTGTTCAACTAAAAAAGGCTTTAAAAAAGCCTAATACCCCTTCCTAAAGAGATATAACTTTTTTTTATATAAAAAACATTAACCAGATCATTATATACATAAAGGTATTTTAAAGTTAATCTTCCTTTTATAATATATTTTCTTCTTTCTTAGCTGATCCGGCAAATTAATAATAATAATAATAATAATAATAATAATAATAATAATAATAATAATAATAATAATAATAATAATAATAATAATAATAATAATAATAATAATAATAATAATAATAATAATAATAATAATAATAATAATTAATAATAATAATAATAATAATAATAATAATAATAATAATAATAATAATAATAATAATAATAATAATAATAATAATAATAATAATAATAATAATAATAATAATAATAATAATAATAATAATAATAATAATAATAATAATAATAATAATAATAATAATAATAATAATAATAATAATAATGAGAGAAAATTGGATTTGCTAGCAGCGAGTAATTCACTCACTGCTTACTGAAGCGTTGAAGGCGTCATTGCATTGAAACAATTCGTCAAACATGTCATGTTTGCAAACCTTGCCTCTATTTTCTTTCTTCTTATTTGCTGTTTTTTCTCTTGATTATATATCTCTCTCTCCCTTTCTCTCTCTCTTTCTCTTTTTCTCTTTTTCTCTATTTTTCTTTCTGTCTCTCTCTCTCTCTTTCTCTATGTACGTATTTTTGTCTATTGTTTTACTTTTTCTCTGTGTCTTTCTTTCTTTTTCTAAGACGTCAATAAACACTCAAAAAGATTTTTTTACAAACCATTTTATTTATGTGATTATTTATTTATTACTATATTTTTATTTATTTATTTATTTATTATGTATTCATTTATTTTTTAATCTATCTATTCATTTATTTATATTCATATTTTATTGAGTTATTTATTTTTAAACTTATATCGACTGTATTTTAAGTTTTTTTTTGCAACTCGAACCACCGAAACAATAAAAAAATTAGTTTGTACTGTTTCAAATTTTCAATAAAAAAATTATTTTTCCCGCAATCATAAGCCCCAGTGGACTCCACACGGACTGTTTACCAATAAAATCGTTCCACGCCCTACTCGGGTGCACATTTACTGACCAGGTGCAAGTTTGTCAGTCCTCCCTCTCCCCGTATGTATTCTGCATTATCATATCTTGTTGTTTTTATCGCGTCCAAAACCATTTGTTCCAATTGGTCAATTTTCTTAGAAAGCAGACACGCACAAAAGCAAGCATACAGACAAACAAACAAACAAACAGACAAACAAACGAACATTTACAGAGAAAGAGAGTGAGAATTACAAACAAACAAACAACCAAACAAACAAACACACGAACAAACAAATAAACAAACAAACAAACAAACATACATACATACATACAAACAAAGAAACAAACAAAGAAACAAACAAACAATTTTTCAAAACAAAACCAGAAAGCAAGGAACACCACAGAACATCTCAATGGCGTGTCTCAACAGAAAAACAAAAAACTTGCCAACGAAAAGCTTTCAAGAAATTGTCTTCTTGTTTTTTTTTGTTTTTTTTTTGTTTTTTGTCATTTACTTTTTTTTTTTTTGTTTTTCATAACAATTTTTTAATATTATTTTCTTAACAACTTGAAATGATTAAAATCTGATAAAATCTTTATTTTATTTGTTTCTTTATTCTCCTCACATCCAGGCACATCCACGCACATCCACAAAAGACACGTACATTGAAACATTTCCTCAATTTGTATTTCCAGTGTCGTACTACTTCCAAGCATTTGCAGGTTCGTTTAAAAACCGTTTTTAGCGCATATAACTCGCAATTTGACGTGCCTGGAAAAGTCATAAAAAAAGATGTCACTCGATTTATCCGAAAATGTAAATATGTAAAATGCATTTTAAATAAAATATATATATAAAATACATTTTATCAATAAAAATGATAATAATTACGAAAATTTTAGATAATAAATTCACAGCATGTTTTATAATTTTTTATCTTTCAATAATCAAAACCAATCGAGACGAGAAATAAATAAATAGAAATCTTTCTTCGATTTTTTCATTCCACGCCTCCAGTTACAGAATAGGAAAGAAAACGTTTCAAATACCTCAAAGGAAAAACAAATGTTGAGATACTTATTTAAAAAAAAATATTGAAAAAATTAAACTGAATAAATAAAAATAAAATTCAGTAAAGATAAATTTAAAAAAAATATGGCGGCATATGATAAAAATAGAACTTTCGTAACTTTCTTTATCATCATCAATAACAATCATAGCCATTACTATAATCATTACAAATAATCACGGCCATCACTATCAGTACCACTAGCAATCATAGCCATCAATATCATCACCACTAACACTCATAACCATCCCCATCATCACCACTAACAATGATAACCATCATTATCATCTCCACTTCCGTCATCACCACAATCAATATCATCTTTATTTCCATAATGATCATTTTTTTCTTTTACCTTTCCATCCCATGCAGTGCCGCATTCATCATGTTTATCAGAGTCCTCATTATCATCATCCTGGAGCAGTTCCATATCAATCATCGTTTCTCTTATTACAACAATCATTATCAACAGCTTCATCATCGTCGTCGTGGTCTTCGTCTTCATCGTCATGACCGTAACCATTATAGGCATCGTCATCATAATCGTCACCACCATCAATAAAATCATCATCAGTATCATCAGCATCATCATTATCATCATCATCATTACAATCATCATC
>OZ022240.1:2808853-2813853 GCA_963978895.1 Erpobdella octoculata | reverse complement strand
CACTCACTCACTCACTCACTCACTCACTCACTCACTCACTCACTCACTCACTCACTCACTCACTCACTCACTCACTCACTCACTCACTCACTCACTCACTCACTCACTCACTCACTCACTCACTCACTCACTCACTCACTCACTCACTCACTCACTCACTCACTCACTCACTCACTCACTCACTCACTCACTCACTCACTCACTCACTCACTCACTCACTCACTCACTCACTCACTCACTCACTCACTCACTCACTCACTCACTCACTCACTCACTCACTCACTCACTCACTCACTCACTCACTCACTCACTCACTCACTCACTCACTCACTCACTCACTCACTCACTCACTCACTCACTCACTCACTCACTCACTCACTCACTCACTCACTCACTCACTCACTCACTCACTCACTCGCACACATACTCTTTGCTCGCTCGCTTGCTCACTCACTTAAAAATTCCCCACGGTATAAGGAATAGAAGGAAAAAGACCATACAATTCTATACATCAATCACCTGCTACCAATCTGGACATTAATTCATCACCCTATTTTTATCTTTTTTTCTCACTCCTTTTCTTTCTCTCGTTTTCTCTCTTTCTTTTTTTAGCCCCTCACTTTCTTCTTTTGTTTCTCTCAGATTTTCTTTCCTTTTCTCTTTCTCGTCCTTTTTTCACTTTCTTGTTCTGGTTTTTCTTTCTCTCGGTCTCTCCCTCTCTGTGTCTCCTTCACATACTCACATAAACACACACACACACACGCACACACACACATACACACATACACACGCACACAAACACACATCTCTATTTTTCCATTTTCTTTTTTTCTTCTTGCTTTCACTTAAAATGAGTTCCTTTTGTAAGGCTGTCTTGCAAGATTCGTTCTGACGTGCAATTAAGTTCTGGAAGTCTGCCAAAATGTTTCACTCTAATATGTCCACGTTATAACGACTTTGAATCGCACTAACTATTACATGTTTAGTAAAAAGTTGAATAAACAATTCAAACTTTAATAATTACATAATTAATTAAATAAAAATGTAAATTTAAGAAACAAACAAGTTAGTGTTTAATAAACAACTAAAAGTCCATTAAATCGAGATTGTAAAACTAATTTCGGAAAATTTACTTGTTCAAACACTGCTTATCGATAAATATGGAGCAAATATGTCTTATGCATTATTCTATATAGCAGAAGGAGGTGGAACAATTATTGTCCATTTCCACTGGTCATCAGATGTTCAGTACGCAGTGTAGGAATAAAATCTCTCTATCTCTTTCGTTTTCTAACTTTCTTACTATCTTTCACTATCCATCCATCCATCCATCCATCCATCCATCCATCCATCCATCCATCCATCCATCCATCCATCCATCCATCCATCCATCCATCCATCCATCCATTCCTCCGTCCGTCCGTCCGTCCGTCCGTCCATCCGTCCATCCGTCCATCCGTCCATCCGTCCGTCCATCCATCCATCCGTCCATTCGTCCATCCGTCCGTCCATCCATCCATTCATTTCTTGTTTTTTGCTCTTTTTCTACAATTTTATTTCTTTTTCTCTTCCTCTCTCTTTTTTCTTTCTTCATTTTTCTAATTTTATTTTTTTCCAGTTTTCCTTTTTTTTCTTACTTTCCACAAATTCCCGTCTTCTGATTTATCACCATCCGAGATTTTTCCATCCATGCCAACGGATTTTGAAAAATAGAAATTTGTTTTTTCGTTTTGTCATTTCCGGTCGTGTCTAATTTAAATCTTGAGCGTTCTCATATATCTATCTCAATTTATTTTCTATCAACATAAAAACAGTTTCCAATATGAGTGAGAGAGAAAGAGAGGGAGAGAGGGCGAAACTAATTCCTTGGATGAGTTTTGAAAAAATTGAAATAGCCGGAATCGTGGAAATCCGGTTAATTCGCTTGAATTTCAAAAGAAATGTGGAAGTAATTGAACCGAATCAAGTCAGATGGGAATTAAGAAGAAAATTGCGTAGATTAGAGTTTAGGACTCGGGGAGTGAATGAAAATGATACCTAACACGAGTTCATAAAAATCATTAATATATATTTCTTAAATTGGACTTTAAATTATTTTAATGAACTTATTGTTTTATACTTTTAATTTCTATGATTTTACGCTGGTTGTTTTTCTGTAACTTAAGTAAAAAACATCAACGCTTGTAAATAAATAAATAAATAAATAAATAAATAAATAAATAAATAAATGAATGAATGAATGAATAAATAAATAAATAAATAAATAAATAAATAAATAAATAAATAAATAAATAAATAAATAAATAAATAAATAAATAAATAAATAAATAAATAAATAAATAAATAAATAAATAAATAAATAAATAAATAAATAAATAAATAAATAAATAAATAAATAAATAAATAAACAAATAAATAAATAAACAAATAAAAAATTTAAAAAAAATAATAAATAAATAAATAAATAAATAAATAAATAAATAAATAAATAAATAAATAAATAAATAAATAAATAAATAAATAAATAAATAAATAAATAAATAAATAAATAAATAAATAAATAAATAAATAAATAAATAAATAAATAAATAAATAAATAAATAAATAAATAAATAAATAAATAAATAAATAAATAAATAAATAAATAAATAAATAAATAAATAAATAAATAAATAAATAAATAAATAAATAAATAAATAAATAAATAAATAAATATAAATAAAAATAAATAAATAAAAATAAAAATTAATGAATAATAATTAAACAAATAAATAATTTATGGAATGCTCGAATTGGTGCTGCTGGTTGAAAAGACACGAAAGGAAAGAAGAGAATGAGAGAAAGTAAACGGGCACGCCTGCAGGTAGAGAAGCAATCAACCTGGAATGAATACCTTTGGCCGATGCAGATCACTGCTAATCCAATTTCGTTGCAGGCGCCCTCCACAATAATTTTCATCGTCTCTCCTGGACCCCAATCAAGTCATTTCGTTTTCGGATGAGGTTTAAAGGTGTGAAAGAAGATGCTTGAAAAAGATGGCTAACGGGCTTTTTACAAACTTTTATTTAGGTTACAATCTCTGTTTGTGTGTGTGTGTTTCTCTGTACGCAAATCTTTCAAGTAAAATTTAACCAGCTTTTTGACGAACTAAGAAGCTGAAACTTTCAGCATAGCTTTATAATGGATGACAATACATTATTCGTTAAAAAAATTAATAAAAAAATTAAAAAAAAGTAATTTGAACATCTTTCGTATTTCTAAATCAAGTGTATTTGAAATCAAAGTTTCTTAACCACATCCCCACACCCATGCACCCTACAAAAAACTTGGGTACAAAAGCACTTGAATTAAATTAAACATACTCTATTTTTCGGTTATTTGAAATGTATTTATAGATACACTTTAAAATTTTCTTTTATATTTATACAATATTGTTTGACCATTTTTTTAACCGGACGCTCCTGATGATGATCCAGAAAGCTTACAATGTTTGACTCTGTTTTGATCAATATCGATCGATGGTCGAGGAAGTAGAAATTTTGTTTCCTTAGAAAAAAAAAGAGAAAACCATCAACTGGAGAAATGAGAATAAAAAATGCTTCCCTGTAGTGATATTTGGTCAGCCTGCTTCTATTTTTAGACATTGTTTATAGATAATGGAAAAGTTAGTGATATTTAGGTTACTAGAAATAATGCATGACTCAATTGTAAAATTGAAGTCCCGACATATAAGACAAGAAGGAGACGAAACATATAAAAAAATAGCAGACATACATACATACATACATACATACATACATACAGACATACAGACGCAGCAATAAGCAAACAAGCATATTGACTGAGAGACAGACAAACGCATTAAGAGAAAAAAATATACTGACAGATAAACGGGCATGCTAACAAACAAACGGACATACTGACACACATTGATAGACATACAGACAAACACACATACAGACAAATACACTACTGACAGACATATAGACAAATTTACTGACCATTAAACAGACTTACTGACAGATGAACACACAGACAAACTGTCAGACAGACAGAAATACTTACAGACAAACAGACTTACTGAAGAATAGACGGACAGTCTAACTGACAAATAGACCGACAAACAGACAAACAGACAGACAGACAGAAATACAACCGGATATCTGGAGCGATAGGTCAGTTTGTCACGCGGCATGGCAGCGAGAAGTTCATTCAAGCTCGTCTGACCTTGCATAAAATGACCAGGTTGCTATGCTGGAATATCTCACCCATGGATAAATTTTTTTCCCACATCCCCCAGGCCTGATTTGATTGATGAGAATTTTTAGCAAGAGTTGCTTTTTTTCTTCTATTTCATGTAAGCGTTCGGTTTTTATGTCAGTCAGGATTTTATTTTATAATAATTCTTAAATAATAATAATCTAAAAAATAATAATTGAGATTTAATTTCTAAATAATTATAATAATCTGAAAAATAATAATTGAGATTATTTTTATTTCTCTTATTCGTGCTGCTCCCGGTGTTGTCTTGTGTGATTGCATTTGATTTGTGTTTTTGCCAAGTTTTTCCGACTGCTGTCGCGATTAATTCTATCAAATCTTTCTATATATTCGACGCTGAATACCAAGTCTGGATACCAGTTTCACCAGTCTTTTCCCTTACCCCACTCCTTCCCTTCACCCCAGCCCTTTCGTCAGCTCCAAAAACAAACACACACACACACACATATATACACACACACACGCACGCACACACGTATACGCACGCATATACATAGGCATACAGACAGGCGCAACTATGCGGACAGAGCATAAAGCGCGTGCAGAAAACCCTGCAGCATAATTCTGAGGTCACTAAACAGACGAAAGATATAAAATATTCCGATGGATTTCAACAATTTCAATTTCAATATTCCGAGTTGCAAAAGCACAACCAGGCTAGGTTGTGTCTGTGTTCATTCCAGCAATACTTACATCATCAAAACTGTATCTTCATCGTC
>OZ022240.1:2798853-2803853 GCA_963978895.1 Erpobdella octoculata | reverse complement strand
AATCAAAAGCTGAAGAAATTGTAATCAGAATGGTCGCTCCGGAAGCGGTGGTGATGATGATGATAGTGATGATGATGATGATGATGATGATGATGATGATGATGATGATGATGATGATGATGATGATGATGATGATGATGATGATGATGATGATGATGATGATGATGATGATGATGATGATGATGATAGTGATGATGGTGATGATGGTGATGATGGTGATGATGGTGATGATGATTATGATGATGATAATGATGATGAAGAAGGTGACGACGACGACAACGATGATGATGATGGTGATTGATAATTGTGGTGATGATTGTGGTGATGATTGTGGTTGATGGTGATGTTTATAATGACCGCTCCATACATGGCAATGATGACTAACTCTCAAGATGTAGAAGTGATGAGTGCTCCGGATGAAGTAGGTAGACATGAGCTCTTTCAATATCTTTGGTCTCAGCAAAAGAAAATTAATTTCATGTTTGTTGACGTTCGGCTTTTAGAAAATGAATTTCACACGACGGAAAATCATCTGACCACGTAGTGCTGAATATCGTTCAAATTCTCTTCGCTCCCATTTTGTTTTTACGCGCATGTCAGTAAATAAAAAAAATCGTACGTTAAAAAAAACATGGAAGGAAAAAAATAGTACCTAGAAGAGTATTATTTTTTTTTCATTTTCATTTTTATCTTATTATTTTAAATTTGTGCTCATCAAAGTTTGATGTAAGTAAGTAAGAAAAACAATAGTGTTTATCAATTTTTTCCGACCAGTCTCAGCTAAAATAAAAATAATAGCATTTACGGCGGGCTATTTTTGACCGTGACTGCAAGAGAAATGATTCAGGGCGAGTAAATGATGACCTGGGGCGTGTACCAGATGACCTGGGGCGTGTACAAGTTGACCTGGGGCGTGTACTACTGGCCCGGGGCGTGTAAGATCTAACCTGGAGTAGAGTGAGTAAGTAACAAATTGGAACGTGAAGAAATACATGCTTGTTCTGAGGTACGTCGTGCGAGAGGAGCGCTTGTACGCATGTTGCGTGCTGAAAATACGCATGCGGCCTTCGTACAACAGCAGCGGGGATGGTCCGCGTGGAAAACGATTCCTCAATCACGTGACCGCGGAGTAAGCGATATTACTCACGCTTCCATCTCCGGCAGTAAAACGTTCATTTGGCGGGATGAGAGACACTGTCGATGACGCGCTTTTATGCCGACCGCTGGCAGTTAAGTTATCCGTGGCCGGTCGAATAATCTGTTGCAATCACTGACCCCCAGGTGCACGCACCGGACGACCTTTTGCTTATCCAGCGGATGACCCACGTTTTATCGTGATTTTCATCTTCACTTTTCATATTTCTCTCTTCGGCCCGTTTGTTCAATTTCGAAGGTTTTTTTATCAAGTTTGCTTTGCAGCTTTTGTGGCTTTTTTAGTTGAAAAAATTTTGATATGGTAATAATAATAATAATAATAATAATAATAATAATAATAATAATAATAATAATAATAATAATAATAATAATAATAATAATAATAATAATAATAATAATAATAATAATAATAATAATAATAATAATAATAATAATAATAATAATAATAATAATAATAATAATAATAATAATAATAATAATAATAATAATAATAATAATAATAATAATAATAATAATAATAATAATAATAATAATAGTAATAATAATAATAATAATAATAATAATAATAACAATTGGGTAGGAACTATGGTTACTGTCTGGGTTCGTATTTTGCGTATTATTTGCAACCTTATTTTGGTATATCATTTTAACGTTTGAAATTTCTTTTTCTTGCCACCCAGAAAAATATTTGCTTATTTTTTTTCTTAAAAATATTTTGTTTTACTTCCTCACCACCCAAAAAAAAATGTTTTTTCCATTTTCCAGTTTGTCACTTACTTTTTCCAGGGTCAAATCTTACACTTCCTAGGTTATCTTTTACACGCCCTAAGCCACTTTTGATACACAGAGAACTCACACAACTGAAAACGTTTTAGATTCCGTTTTTCCAGTCCAAGAATTTCTCTACGCTTTTCTCTACAAAAAAAGACGATTGCGCCTGCTGCCCCACTTCCAACAAACAGTTCTTCCAACATTTTCCGCACGACTCCACACAGATGAACACAGGAAATGGTCTCCTTATCGGAACTAATTTGGCGCTCGTAAATACCTGGAGCAAGAAAAAAAAAAGAGATTACCCGACTGTGATCTGTCCTGTAATAGATATTTAACGTCGACACAGATACTTTATACCATCTCCCTCTATCTCCCCCCCACCTCTCTCTCTCTCTCTTTTTTTTTTTTAGCCGCAAGCCCTTCCGGGCTGTGCCCACTCCCCTCCCTGCCCCTCCTACTCGTTCTCATTCCCATCGCTATCCATCACAACCCTGACGTTTTCACTTTCATTTCGAGTCGCCGTGCACGCGGGAGAGCGACATGTAAATAGCTCACAAATAACGCAATGATGGCGACTTCTGAAAGAATAATTGCCTCTGACGAGTGTCGCAATTTCAAGACATTTCCCGACGTGTGGTCGTCCGCTGGTGGTTATTAGTGGTGGTGGTGATGATGATGATGGTGATGATGATGATGATGATGATGATGATGATGATGATGATGGTGGTGGTGGTGGTGGTGTTAGTGGTAATGCAGCAGTAGTTGTAGTGGTGACCATCCTTTAATTTAAAGGTGTCACAGATAACATTCATGAGTAAGCAAGTGGACCATCTTTTCATGTGAAGCTTTTCATATCATATCAGCCATCCCTATAGTCACAATATTCACGTTTTTTTCAGAGTTTCTACAATCGATTTAATATCAACTACTAACTAATTCATTGAATCATTCATGCAGTCTCAAACGCATCCATCTGTATCTTCTGTACGTATTTCCGTCAATGCACGTTATAATTGTGCATTTTTCCATTCACCCATGCATTACTTCATATATCTATCCATCAATCCATCTATCCATATATATATATATATATATATATATATATATATCCATCCATCCATCAATCAATCCATCATCTATCCACCAATTCTGGCACTCAGTATCCCATTAAAGTCTCTTTTACGCACGACCATCTGTTTCTCTATTCATCGTACACATCAATCAATCAATCAATCAGACAACCGCATCTTCAATCCATCCTTCATTTGGAATGAGTTCAGTTTAGAATTGAGACGTCGATTCGGACTTATTCCTAAAATATGCTTGACGATCTGAAACTGGAAATTCAATTTTTTTACAACTCAATATTTTTTTCTATTATTATTTATTATTTTTTGTTATTTTTTGTTATTTTTTATTCTTTTTATTATTTTTTTTATTATTTTTTTTTCTTAATTTCGTTCAGTTTTATTTCATTTTCTCCATTTTTTATGTTTGTGTGAAAATATTTTCTCTACGAAAACAACAACCATCTGAATATAAATTAATAATTAAACTTGATTTATGGCCTTCTAATGAACTTCCTTTGGTGCTGGAAAGCGCGCGGGGCATTTTAAACATTTTGAAAAGTTCTATTAAGCCCAGGCCAGAGATTCCTCCTGTTTAATGAACTCAAGCCTGATTTATAACCTGGAGAAGGTGAAGCGGAAAGGAAATAGGTTTTCTTATGATTGTTTATATGCTTTTATAAAAATTTTATGGTAATTAATTGAAAATAATACTATTATTATTATAATTATAATTAGTATTTATCTAACTTTTTGTTTTTATGCCGAAAACTCAAAAACTTTCCAATTCGATAAAAAGGTTATTAAATTATCATTAAAATATTTCTTTCTGTTAGGTGAAATTATTTTAAATAAATACAGCAAATCAGATGATAGATCAACAGCCAGGCATTTCTTATTAATCGAAACACTTCATTTATTAAAATTTTGCGGAAAATATGTTTTTATTTTTTTATTTTCGATGCTGCAGTTGTAACATAGTTTTGAATTTAAAGTCAATTATTTGCAGAGTCTTAAAATTGGAAAACGTGAAACATAATTTCTATATTTTTTATTTCTCTTATATATTTTTTAATGTAAAAGAACCTACAATTTGTAATTTATAAGCTAATGAATTTCGAATATAATTCAGGCTTTCTTCATGCAAATTAAATTTATTCTGAGCTGTTAGTAGATTTTATGTCTCCCATAGCCGTTAAAATGCGCCTACTCTATCTACCTAAATACTGAACTCAAGAAACTAAGAGAGACTCGCTGTTACTACTTATAAGACCCCAGATCTCTGAGGTCCCAGTTGCCAAGGATGTACAAATTGGGTTCAGGTCCATCAGATGGTCTCGAAGACTTTGTTCAACGAAGAGACAGACATACAAACCGATCATAAAATGAATATAAGATGTATTGTTTAACAGTGAAGCAATCGCGTACGAAGCCCGGAAATTATTGCGGATAAAAATCTTAAAACTACAATAAAACAGCGATGTTGCTAGTTGCAAAAAACCGATGAAAGTTCCATGAAAATGTGCAAAAAAACTAATCAAAAACGACAAAAAACAAAAGGAACCATAAAAAAAATTTAACAACCTCTGCAAGGCACGTTCCGCATTTCTTCCCTCTTTTCCTTTTTTCCAATTTACACACTCCATCCACCCACAACTTTTCCATCTCCTCCCGCTCCCGATCTCTCCAGGCTACTCGAGCGGTCAAAGCGAGCGCGAGCGAGTTTCGCAAAGCGACTGTAAAAATCCGCAGGAGAGAAAGAATTAGCCGTGTCAAGCTAAAGTGGAGTGGAGCTTATTAGAGCGAGCGATTTACGGTATCGGTTGTTTATGGCGACGGAGATGGCTTCAAATGAAAGAACTATTCGGCTCAGAACCAATTCGACACCCTACTCCCTCGACGCACTTAAAGCACACCGCCCTAGCCCCGGCGTGGCAGCTCTATTACGAACCGACGCCCCTCGTAAACCACGGCTCCTGGGCCGGGCCGGGACGTCATACCACT
>OZ022240.1:2781353-2793853 GCA_963978895.1 Erpobdella octoculata | reverse complement strand
AGTTGCCGAGCTGGACAAGTCGCTGCTTGTGTCGTCGCGTCGGCTCCAACGTTTCCTGCTGTCGCTGGGAATTTTGTGAGCGACTGGAGCGCCGAGTATCATCTTCTACAATTCAAGACGCCACCGCCTGCATCTATATGATCACCATTGCACTGCAACGCAGATATAAGACATCTCTCTCTCTCTCTTTCTCTTTTTCTCTTTCTATCTCTTTCTCTCTCTCTCTCTCTCTTTCTCTCTCTCTCTCTTTCTCTCTCCCTCTCGTTTGTTCTCTTTTTCTCTTTTTTTCTCTCTCTCTCTGTTCATATCTCTGAACATAAACAACATAGATGAAATTCATATTTTATTAGTATTTATAAATTTTTTGTTATATATATATTCATAATTAATTAAAAGTATTTATTATAATTTGAATAATTACGTTTATTACGACTTCTTAATAGTACTAGTTTATTGACCTTAGATGGACTCATTTGCATTTTATATGCACTCCAGCACAAATTCAACTAATCACATCACCTATTCGCTACTTATCCGGATTATTCCTTAAATGGGAGTGATCCGGTCACAGATGGCTCCCGACTAAAACAAAATATCTAAAAAGTTGGTTATTGTAGTTAGAAAATAACTACTGCTGCATAGCATTGTACAAGATAGTTCTAGTTATTTAATGGTAAAAAATCGTGAGATCTTTTAAGCACAACATTTTAAAAGTAATTCACTTTTGAGTAAGAACCAGACAGTAATTGCTATATATGGGAAACCATTCTCAAACACCACCAACGAACTGCTACCCACATTTAACCCCCTTCCTGAACTCCTACCTCAGCCCACGGCCCACGGGGGCCTCGTGTTGTAATACACAAATTCGTATTTGCTTTCTGGAGTGCACGGGTTCTTAGCGAAAACACGATTGCATTACTTTTTGTTTGCTTTTCCAGCGTCGCTGATTATCCAGCCTCGACATTCCGGACTTATACGTACGCTCAAGTGAATACATTTTTTGACCCAGTTTCTTTTTTAACCAGATTTCTTTTTGACCCAATTTCTTTTTTATCCCAATTTTTTTTGACCCAATTTCTTTTTGAACCAGTTTTTTACTCTATTTCATTTTAACCCAATTTCGTCGTGACCCAATTTCTTCTTGACCTATTTTTACCCAATTTCTTCTTGACCTATTTTTTGACCCAATTTCTTCTTGACCTATTTTTTGACCCAATTTCTCCTTGACCTATTTTTTGACCCAATCTCTTTTTGACCCCTTCTCTTTTTGACCCATTTTCTTTCCTTGCCGATAGAAAATCATCCGAGTGAATGGGGAAATCTGTCTGGGTTGTCCAGTTTGTTGAAAACCACAGTTGGAAATATGGAAGACTTCGTAATTCCCATGGTTTATGAAAAACGATCATTTTAAAAAGAGGATTATAGATGACTTGTTAGCTTAGTGAGTTCTTAATTGGGAAATAAAGTTGGGGACGGAAAAGGACCATGGGAAACTTGAATGGGCCGAAATGTCAGTAAGCATCTGCGTCCCGTAATCGTTATCTCGAAATCAATCGAGATTTCAAAACGATGCGGGAGATTTAATGACAAATTTCAGAAATCGTATCGTGTCGTATCGTTCCAAAAAAATAACAGGACGCAGAAGCTTTTGTTCGAATATTCCAAACGATTTCACCGCTGCGACTCTCCGAGGCGAACACAGCGATGAGACCTGGTCACGTGGTCTGTTCTATTAAATATCATTCTGCTCTATAGACATGCGGTCATTTCTAAGTCACCATCATCATCATCATCAGCACCGTCGTCGTCATTAGGATTGTCATCATCGCCATCATAGTCGTCATCATCATCTTCATCGTCGTCACCATCTTCATCGTCGTCACCATCTTCATCGTCGTCACCATCTTCATCGTCGTCACCATCTTCATCGTCGTCACCATCTTCATCATCTTGTCCATCGTCATCATCATTATTATCATTATAATTATCGTATCATTATTATAATCATTATTATACTCATCACCATTACTAATCCCACCATCATCAACACCAACATCATCATCGTCGTCATCGTCATTATCAACACCATCATAAACGCCATCATCATTATCAGCACCACCATGGTCACCAAAGACGGTCATTTCGACATCATCTCTCGCTTTCATGACTTTGAATAGAAGAAGCACTTTCAGCGATATTTTAAATTGCACCACAACCACCACAACCACCACTAATACCACCACTACTACCACCACCACAACCACCCCTACCACCAGTACCACCACCTCAGCCCGACCAAGCGCTTTTGGGGAACAGAAGCAGACGACGAATAACATTAAGAAATCATTATAAACAACTTTGAGATAATTTAGACAGATTCCTATTAAACATTAAATACACTGAGATTGCTTGGCTAGCCGGATTGCCATAAAGTACTGTTAACGTCGAGTGGGGGGGGGGGTAAAAGTGATTTTCGAGATTTTCATTTATTTCAAACAATTCTTTTTCTCCATTTTTTTATGTAGAAAGTCATTCGCATTTTACCAGGGATTTTTTACAATTTCTTCATTCAAGATTTTTTACTTTTTTTTTTACAACAAACTTTCATTGCAATCACTTGGGGGTCGTAAGTTTGCGGGAAGTTGGAGGGTGGGAGGTTGGGGGGCGGGAGGGCAACCACCGAGAAATTCATTGCGGAATTTTTGTTTATTAAATTAATAACTAGGTGAAACTTGATTCAACGAAACCATTCTTCAACATTGTTGTTAAGTATAAATATTACTAAAAATTAAATATTACTAAAAAATAAATATTACTAAAAAATAAATATTACTAAAAAATAAATATTACTAAAAAATAAATATTACTAAAAATTAATTTTACTAAAAAATAAATATTACTAAAAAATAAATATTACTAAAAAATAAATATTACTAAAAAATAAATATTACTAAAAAATAAATATTACTAAAAAATAAATATTACTAAAAAATAAATATTACTAAAAAATAAATATTACTAAAAAATAAATATTACTAAAAAATAAATATTACTAAAAAATAAATATTACTAAAAAATAAATATTACTAAAAAATAAATATTACTAAAAAATAAATATTACTAAGAAATAAATATTACTAAAAAATAAATATTACTAAAAAATAAATATTACTAAAAAATAAATATTACTAAAAAATGCAAAAATAAATAAAATCACCCTGAGCCACTCCCCATAAAGGGGAGAAAATATAACCCCTCGCCCACGTATTCATTGGGGTATTCCTTCAGTGTCACTAGCTCCAGAGATAATTTGGAAATAAAAATTGTGCAGACATTGCCTGTCGGTGCATAAACCTAGAATCATTGATCGAAGAAGTAGGTATTTGTTGTATGTGGCGTATACCGTCTTGCGAGGAGTAGTTGACCGTGCCATGTTGAGGTTTTCCCATTGAACGTTGTATGCAACATGTTGAACGATGTCGGCAACGTGTTGAACGCCGTCTGCAACATGTTGAAAGCTGCACGGAGCATGTCGAGCGTTGCCTGCAACACGCCGGATGTTGCACGCTGGAGCGTGTGTTGAACACCGTGTGCGCGCCGTGCAGCCTTAGGGACGTGACGAGCAGCGTTTTTGAATTTCAAGTGTTGGAAGCGAAAACAATGTCCGGTTGTGAGATATCGATTGTAGCAACACGAAAGGAAAGTGGCATCAATCCAACTACTGCTCCTTGGTCCGTTCCCATCGAACTCCCTCGGGAAATGTCCACTCGTATGATGAGGTATAGATACACATAAACACGTACATACTCGAGGACACAAACACAGACACACACACACACGCACACACACACATTCATCACACGTGAAAGATAATTAGGTAAAAATATTAAACGTTGCATACACAAACACAACCACAAGATGAGACACACAGATATACACACGCACAAGTTTAAACACACGCACACATTTGAACACAGACAAACAAACACACACACACGCACGTGTAGAAACTTACATGCCCACACAAACAAATAAACAAGCAATCACTTTAAAACGTGAAAAAATCTAGTGGTAATTTCGTTCGATGCAAAGTGAGATTTAAATGGGGAGAAAGAGAAAGAAAGAGAGAAAAGAGAAAAAAGAGAGAGGGAAAGAAAAAAGAAAGAGAAAAAAGAGAGAAAGAGAGAGAAAGAGAGAGAGAGAAAGAGAGAGAAGAAAGAGATGCAAAGATGAAAAGATAAAAGGCAGCCATAGATATCAAAAGATATTGCGTGTAGGGAAGAGAACTAACTAAAGGGTCTCAGATGGTCATAAATAATCTAAAAAAATGAGCCCCCTCATGAAGAATCATAGGACAGCTCTAATTTGCATACCCCCCTCCCTTGCTTCCTTCAACTCTCCTCTTCATCAACCACTCATTCTCTACTTCTTCAAAGTGACTCCTTCTGAATATTTCAAGACATGGATTGATACCTGGCCGATGGATTCATCGGCGCTGAACCTCGCTCGACGTTTCGTTCAGTGCCGAGATATTTCGTCGAAAGTAGAAAATATCGTTGCGTTAATTATCACAATCGGCCGAGAAAGCGAGTGGTCGATGAGAGCGATCGGGCGAACGGCATTTGGGTAGCCGAAACGTCGTAGGCGAAGAGAGGTGGAGAGAGAAGCTTACCTCACCCCCCGTTCATCGATTAGGTTTTATTTGTTCCCCCCTCAACCTCGGTCATAAACTTGTTGTGGATGAAAAGTTGACTAGCTTGTACCCCCTTCCCAGACTATTTCATCGACTATTTTCGGGGAAAAAAAGTTTATATATCGGAGGGGCGTCATTTATTACTTTGTCCCCGGGTCCCTGTCTGCTATGCAACGCCTCTGCTGGGTGGTTATGAGGGGCCAGATAGGTTTGGGGAGCCCTGAGTTGAAAGATAAGGTGGGGGTTAACAAAGATGGGACATATTTTGTAAGTATATATACAACTTGTTGGTGACATGAAATTGGGAAAGATTTGGAGAATAAAATTTTCGTAAAATTAATTTTCTCAAATCTTTTACTATCTGAAACTTTTTAAGTTTGAACACGCCTTTTACTTACTTTAACGCTGGAAAGCTCTAAAGTTAAACAAAAAAATGTAAATAAATGAAAACGAAAATTTAATTAGAAAAAAGTTCTACAAGTGACTATTTACACCTGTGGGTATCGAAGCAGGGGAAATCGGGGTTGATGACAAAATGTGTTAATTGGAGAAAGAAAAAAAAGAAATTAGAGGAATTACAAGAAAATGGAGGTGAAATAGAAATAAAAAAACTGAAAAAAGAAAGAAAAAAAGAAGAAAAAATATCATCGATGCTGGAAAAGAATTGAGTTCTAAATAAAATCAAGATTGATTTTATCTCATAAGGAGTCTCATCTGTCTTGTTTTTTGCAGCGTCAAAAAACTTTCTCACAGACGGAGACGAAAAGCTGGATTTTTATGTTTTCCAGCACTTCCAGTTTCTGTCCAGATTAGGGCTTATTATTGACGAGAGACAGATCTGCTGTTCGTATCGGGTGATAGAAATAAGAAGAAAAAAATCCAAAAATAAAAAGGAGTTCAAAAATATAGAAATTATGCAGTTAATAGGAATAAAAAATTAACAACAACATGTTAAACTAGAAAACAACAAGATCAACACAACAAGAGCGACTACAGTAACAAGTCTGGACAGGTTAGAAGAACAGGATGGTTCAGAGATGATCTTGTAGAGTAGAGTACTGAACCGTCGAGGGTGTCCTTGGCGAGAGGCAGGCACGTAGGGCGGGAAAGAAAGACAGAAAGAGAGAGAAAGAAAGAAATAGAGAGAGAGAGAGAAAAAAAAGAGAGAGAAAGTGGTGCGAAAGCAACAAGTATGAACAGAGATGAAGAACAGGATAGGTCAGAGATGATCTTGCAGGATAGAGTACTCAACCGTCAAGAGTGTCCTTGGAACAAAGGCAGGGTTACATAGGAGTAGGAGAGGGAAGGGATAGAAGAAAGAGAGAGAGAGGGTTGCAGGCGCGGAAAGCAGACGACACGACATCTGGCGGGGTTTGTGTGCATTTGATGGCGACCTTCCCTGGACTAGATGGCGGCATTAAACGTTTTAACGCCTCCTGGATTGCTTGTCATCTTGTCAGACACCGCGATCCTGCAGCCGTTGTCCTGGCAACCTGATCCTTGTTTGTTGTTTATTATTGCTGTTTTACGAGCTTCATAATTGAAAGTACTTTTTATGATGATTTTTTCCGGTTTTTTTTATTTTTATTTTTTATTTTTAATAATTCCTTTTTCTTTCATTTATTGATTCAACTTGAAGAATGTTTCCAAGCTAAGTAGGAATTACAATCCTCTGACTGGTGACTCATGAAAGTTTTAAACAAAAAAAAAGAAACGAAAATAGCGATAGCCCGCCCACCAGTTTTGACAATTTTTCTTTGTTTTGCAGACAGAAAGTAGGAAAACAAGTATATTTTTTATTTTTATGTTGATTTTATACAAACGAGAAAATATGCGCTGGTCTGAATATGCTAGTTTTTTTTTTTCATTCAACGACACAGATCCGTCTAGTTTTTTTTTTATTTTAGAGACGGGGATTACCTTTTTTTCATCGAGTGTTTTCAAGTCCCTGGAGTTTCGCATATCTTGCAACTGTCCATGTTCATCAATGCCGGGCGGATCGTTGTCGACCCGAGGGGACCGCAGGGATGCCACATATCAGCCATTAGTGCCCGAGTTTCGATGGCAGAATTTTGAGGAACAGCTGCCATTAGCTATGCGGAATCGTATGGAGTTTCGGAGTTTATGTTTGAAGACGTTTTCGAGGGGATTTGATCGTGGATTTGAAAACTACTTTTGTTTTAAAATATCTATTTCAGGGGACCGATGGCAAAGAATTATTTAATCTATTACTTCGATAGGTTTTTAACGTATTTATTTTTTAAATTCATTATTTAATATTAACAATACTATTATTATTACTAATATTATTTTAATTGATATTGCTTTGTTTATTATTATTATTATTAAAACTGCTATACTTACTGCCATAATAATATTAATAATAATAATAATAATAATAATAATAATAATAATAATAATAATAATAATAATAATAATAATAATAATAATAATAATAATAATAATAATAATAATAATAATAATAATAATAATAATAATAATAATAATAATAATAATAATAATAATAATAATAATAATAATAATAATAATTACCATTATTATTATTATTCTTGTTTTTGATGTTATAACCATCGTCCTGCCTTCCCCACCACACCCAACCCTACCCACCTAGCTAACTTCCCCCCCCCCCTGTATCAATAATAACAGGTGAGCGAGCAGCTCAAACTAAAAACGGATGTTCTCCAATTTGCAGATCACTACGGCGTCCTCTGTCGTATTCAAACGTAGAAAATTTGCCTCTGAAATTTTTAAAGCATTCGCCAGAAGAATAAAAAACATACAAATACTGTAATTACTCCAGGTTCTCCAAGCTGGAATAGTGTTGTTGCACTTTTGGATTCTGAACGTTGTTGGCGTAAGTCTAAATAGTGTGATGACATAAGACTATGAATATGCCCCGATATGTTTCAACATGTTTCAATATGCCCCAATATGTTTCAATATGCCCCAATATGTTTCTATATGCCCCAGTATGTTTCCATATGCCCCAATATGTTTCCATATGCCCCAATATGTTTCTATATGACCCAATATGTTTCGATATGCCATAATAAGTTTCAATAGGCCCCAATATTACCCGTATCACATGGAAATTCGACCGTTTTTGGTTATGAGATCGTTCATATTTGTTCTTAAATTTAATAATATAATTAATTTTATTCACACCTTAATTAATTAGTAGTTTTGCACGTGTTTCATAAGAAGAAAAATTTTCTGCGGTATGAAAACAAAAAAACAGTTGCAAGTTTGTTTCAAATAGAAACATCAATCAGGATAATATTTCACAGGTGTGCAGTTTGCACACCTGATCACGTTTATTTATTTATACTTACTTAATTATCCACTTATATAATTGAATGTTTTATTTGTTTATTTATACCTTTCTTAAATTTTTACAGACTTTTATTTAGGTTAAAATCTCTGTTTGTGTGTATGTGTGTGGCTTTCTCTGTACACAAATCTTGAAAGTAAAATTTAACCAGCTTTTTGACTAGCTACGAAGCTGAAACTTTCAGCATAGCTTTATATTGGATGACAATATATGATTCAATTGAAAGAAATTAATTTGAACATCTTTCGTATTTCTAAATCTAGTGTATTTGGAATCGAAGTTTGTGTTGAAAAACTCGTTTTTTTCTATACTTGTTAATTAATTAACTTATTAATTCAATCAATCATTTTTTCAATTATTTATTTATTTAATTTATTGACTATTATTACGTATTATTCTTTTAAATACACAAACATTGAAAAAAATCTTTTTAATCTTATTAGAAAAAAATCTTTTTCCACGCTTCCACAATAAGACTGACATCACGTGATCTCTCAAAAGAGGGAATTCCAGCTTTTTCCTCCACTCTCGTTTTCACTCAGACAGAGAAATGGTTTCATTTTTTTATTTGCTCTTTCTTTTACAAGAACATTCGGCTGTCAATCCATCCGTATGGAACGCTCGCGTACCTACAGAATCGCGTGGAAGTAAACACAAACGAGTACAGATCCAGACAGGTTTTGATCTGCGTCGGTGGAACGGATACTTTCTTCTGAAGTCCCAAGTAGTCCCATCCTTCAAGGAGCCGAACACAACTTGAACTTGCCATTGAAAAAGATATAAGTAATTACTATGGTGACAACAATAATAATAAAATAAATAATAAAAACGTAATACCAATGATATCAGAGTACTGTATGGACCGTGATTTTAGGGTCTTTTCAGAATGGTCGGGCTGGGTCGAGATTTGTTGCCAAGTATGTAGGGATTTTAGGCCTGTAAAAATGAGTCGGGTGGGCCTGGAATTTTGGTTTTTGAAATGGGCCGGACCGGGAAAAATCAGCCCATTCAGTACTCTAAATAATATCAATAATAATATAATAAACAATCATAAAACTACTATAAATAAACACTAATAAAATCAAAGATAATATTATGAACATGAGTAGCAGCAACAAAACTACTAAGCAATAACATAAGTTCCAGCAACAACTTCAACGAAAAGTAACTAAATATTTACCAGCAATAAAAAGTTATTTATTCATTCATTCATTCATTCATTCATTTATTTATTGATAAAACGTTAAATTCGATAGTTTATTATCAGCGGGTTTCGGAATTTTAGTGCGTATCGGATTTCAATGGGAACGTGTTCCGATGTGATTTCTGGTTTTTGATCTACTATGAATGATGATTGGAAATCAAGGAAGTTCATTTCATTGGTCAGCATCACCTTAATTTCCAGGCCGGATATTGATAGCTGGATTTCCCGATCGAGTATTAATAGCTGGATCACTCATTTATGGTAACGGTGGTGATGGTGGTTGTGGTGGTGATGGTGATGGTGATGGTGGTGGTGGGGAGTGGTGGGGGTGGTGGGGATTATGGTGGTGGTGGTGGGGATTTATGGTGATGGTGATGATGATGACGACGACGACGATGATGATGATGATGATGATGATGATGGTGATGGTGATGGTGATGGTGATGGTGATGGTGATGGTGATGGTGATGGTGATGGTGATGGTGATGGTGATGGTGATGGTAATGATGATGACGACGACGACGACGACGATGATGATGATGATGATGATGATGATGATAAATTGTTTCCAGTCGGCCTTGACATTGTAGTGTTGTTTTTTTTGCAAAATTTTCAGAAACGATCAACGATATAATTGAAGGGATAAAGCAGAGCAACTAATTTGATTATTTACAACCAGTGATAAATGGGAGCAAATAGTTTTGTGTACTTGCAGTAGTAGTAGCAGCAACAGCACCACCAGCAGCTGCTGATGATGATGTTGTTGTTGCTGTTGATGATGATGATGATGATGATGATGATGATGATGATGATGATGATGATGATGATGATGATGATGATGATGATGATGATGATGATGATGATGATGATGATGATGATGATGATGATGATGATGATGATGATGATGGTGGTGGTGGTGATGATGATGATGATGATGATGATGATGATGATGATGATGATGTTGTTGATAATGATGTTGTTTTAGTTGTTGTATATTAGCACCATCTAGCACATCTTGATGCACACACACAGAGAGAGCACGTGTTCTTTCAAAAGGTCATGTGACGACCGACATGCAATTAAGCACGCAACAACTTCTTGACTTCTTTTCGAACAAAAACAAAACAACTTCCAATGAAGAAAACAAGCACAATGCTCCGACTATGAAAGAAGAATGAAATTTTACATGACATACACGACATGAATGAAACGGCTTTCAGCTTCACAAGATTCTGGCAGAGTAAAACCTGGAATGGCGACACAGTGGAGTTAGGAAAATCTGTTTTTTTTGTCTGTTGAAAGCACTTTTGAAAAGCTCTGAAGAGAAGAATATATCAGCATTCGTTTGTCTCAACAATTATGACAAACAAAACTGCCCGCTCAAAAATATTGTCATTCTTTTCCAGGTAAACAAGCAGATTCATGTTTTAATAAGTGAAATTATTGGTTTTATTAGGTGTCTATGTTCTATTTCTGGTTTATGTGTCTATGTTCTATTTTTGGTTATTTTGTCTATGTTCTATTTCTGGTTCCGGTCTGATTTCTTTAGAATTAAATTTATAACACCAAAAAAGAGAATAAAAGAATATGTTCTGTGGTTCATTATAATATGTTCATACGAGGTTCATTCAGAGTTGTCATCGAGTTTGATCAAAGAAGAGAGAAAATAGAGATAAAAAAAGAAAATAATAACTATCAAGAAAGAGAGAGAGTCAAGTAGACAGACAGCAGGAGAAACAGACGCACACACAGAGAGAGGGAGAGGAAGAGAGAGAGAGGAAGAGAAAGAAAAATAAAAAAAGAGAGGAAGAACGGAAGGGAGTGAAAGGAAAACGATATTTGTCAGTCCTTCTTGTGTTCCCGGCATCAACAAATACTAAATGATGGCCTACCGTCTGTGAGATCTAAGCATCACGAATAGGATGTGACTCGCGGTGAAAAGAACTTCAAAACTTATGCGGTCGACCTATGAACCTCTTGCACACGCACACACCTACGCACACGCACACATACACACAAACTCACTTACACGCACACACCTACGCACACACATACGCACACATACACACAAACTCACTTACACAAGAGAGGTAAGAATTCTATTAAACTATGTCAAGTCGTCAAAATGACGTTTATTTAAGAGAAAAAACTGAAGAAGATGTAGCAGCAGATAAAAGGAGAAAATGATTCTTAATTTGATGCAATACGTGGTGGGAGGGCTACGACATTCCGTTTTCTTCAACATTTATACAACTTTGTCACGCAACATTATAAACTTGAATGTAGAGTAAAAATGTTATTTTGTTTTTTTATATTAAAAAACCGAGACATTTTCCAGAAGTGAAGCAAAGTGTTTTACATCATGGACTACAACTGAGATTTAAAACAAAACTAGAACAAAGACGATGACATTGAAGGTGACGTTAATGATGATGATGATGATGATGACGATGATTGTGATGGTGATGGTGATGATGATGATGATGATGATGATGATGATGGTGGTGGTGGTGGTGGTGGTGGTGGTGGTGGTGGTGGTGGTGGTGGTGGTGGTGGTGGTGGTGGTGGTGGTGGTGGTGGTGGTGATGAGGATGATGATGATGATGATGATGATGATGATGATGATGATGATGATGATGATGATGATGATGATGATGATGATGATGATGATGATGATGATGATGATGATGATGATGATGATGATGATGATGATGATGATGATGATGATGATGATGATGATGATGATGATGATGATGATGATGATGATGATGATGATGATGATGATGATGATGATGATGATGATGATGATGATGATGATGATGATGATGATGATGATGATGATGATGCTGATGATGATGATAACGATGATGATGATGATGATGATGACGACCACGTGATAGCTTAATAGGCTCTCGTAGACAACATCGATAGGTGTGATCCAGAGGTGGATATGAGTACATTTTTGCGACCCAACGCACTACCTTCTCAACACTACCCAACTCAACCCATCTGAAAATTTAAATTTTTTGACCCAACCCAACTTACGGTTAAAAAACATTTTCTATATTAAAATTTTTTCAAGTTTTTTTTTTAACTCAACCCAACCCAACCCACGCATATGTAAAAAAATTGAACCAAACCAAGCCTTTCCCTACCCAATCCAACCTATGGGTCAGCCCAACTTATGTCCACCTCTGGTGTGATCATGTTGTTGCCCTGTTGGTAATTTAGCTACAGGATGGTTTTTG
>OZ022240.1:2766353-2771353 GCA_963978895.1 Erpobdella octoculata | reverse complement strand
ATTAATTTTTGTTTATTCATCAACTATATCACGAAATCGATAAATAAAATATCATTTTTGTAATGCGTTCGGGCTGAGTGCTTCTCTAGGCCTAGGACTAATATATAGTCATCACCATATATATATATAGAATAGATATATCGGAAATAAACGAATTATCGCTCGGTATACGAAGAAACGATTTAGAGTCTTTTGTAAAAGTAAATGGATTGAAGAAATCAGCGGAGGAGTCAATCTCACGTATCTGCAATCCATTTCTATCTCCATTGGTTTTTCCACTTTCCACTTTCACTATTGAACTGCCTAAAAAAGTCGTTCTATTGGTGCGCTAGAAGGTTTTCAATAACTTGGAAAAATAATTTTAATTGTTCTTTTCATCGGTAAGTAAATTCATTTAATTACTTCAAAATATATCGCATAATGCGAACTAAATACTATCTGTAGTTTTTTATTTATAGTCTAATTTTAGACAAAAAAATGTACCGAAACTAAACAAATGAAACTTATTTCAAGTTTTTAAGAAAAAAATTAAATTTTGTAAATTTTTATAAATTTTGAAATTTGTTACTATTTAATAATTTTTTTTTCAATCAATTCCTTTAATGTAGTTATTAATATTGCCTGTCGCGTATAGTTCATCATTCTATGTTTCTTGGTAAAAGTGCCTTACGTAAACAGAGCCATCTTAAAAGATAGGCGCCTCCGATATACCTATTCTATATATATGGTCATCACTCACGTGAACGATCAGGTGGCGAAAAGGCGCCAAGAGATCTGACGCCGAATATCAAGTATGACGACGATGAATTATATATGACAACTTTGGCGAGCCATGGTTTTTCTGATGTCAGAGACGCGAACGGAAATAAAGTTACTTTCATTCATTGATATTCATGAGGTTATTTTTAGAACACCGGGTGCAGCCACCAATGAAAATAAAGTTAATTTCATTCATTCATTCATTCATATTCATGAAATTATTTTTAGAACACCGGGTGCAACCACCAATGAAAATAAAGTTACTTTCATTCATTCATATTCATGAGGTTATTTTTACTAGACCGGGTACAACCACGGACCACTGACTATAAGCCACGAATGCTGGTCCCATAAAGCCGTAGAGCTAAATGTGTCAGAACACGATCAAGACTCGCAGAGGTATGCGTCTGTGCTAAAAGCCCGGGCATTAGCACAAATAAAGTTTCATTCAAAATTTAAGAGTTCAAATTCCACTCTCCTGTTTCCGTTGAACTGTCCTTTAATTGTCGCTCATCATCATCACCATCATCCTTTAATTGTCGCTCGCACGTCCTGTTAGCCGAATTTATTACTACTTAGCTGGAATGAGTTGGCGGGCCTGCTTGTTAGCTTGCAGCATTGTTGACGTGTTTATCGTTATCTTTATCTTTATCATCAGCGTCACCATCACCGTCATTAACCTCATCATCATCATCATCATCATCATCATCATCATCGTCGTCATCATCATCGTCTACGTCATTATTGTCATCATCATCATAATCATCATCATCATCATCATCCTTGACAACATCATCATCCTTGACAACATCATCCTTCTTATTAGCATCATCTTCATCAACATGCTTCATCATCATCATCATTATCATTATCATCACCATAACCATCATCATCATCGTCAACCTCATCATCATCAGAGGCAGCAGCAGCATCATTATCACCATCATCACGATCATCATCACCATCAAGAAATAATGTGCGATGGATCGTTTAAAGAAAGAACAAACAACCACATCGTACAAGCTCGACAAAAACAACAGCACGTGACCTCTCAATGACTCATAAACGATTTTTATCAGAATTATTAAATTATCTTTTCATCGCATTATATTGATTTGTTTATATATTTTATTACATTTCGTAGAACCAGCCTTCGTTCTGCTATGGAAATTAATTAATGTTACAATTACGACACCTATAAAATTTCTATTTTTTATAGTTAATAACTAGTAGCCTAGTCTAGTGGCTAGGCGTTCACTTCTGGACTGTACTCTCCGAAGTGTGTGTGTGTGTGTGTGTGTGTGTCGCAGCGCGTACATTAATCACCTTTACTAAACCTACAAACTATATACTACCAAACACAAAAACTGTGCAACATTGAGCCTGGTGGATACCAGCGATCAGTTACATCAAAGCAGTCTTCACTTCGTCTTTGAGTAGAAACCTGGAAACTCCAGGTATGGTCTTGTACAGTCGTGCCCTATCGCACTAGTTTCGGCTGTTTAAGAGGGAACGCCGAGTTGAACTTTGAACTTACTGCGCCATAGAACAAAATCTTGACCTCACGGACTCACGTGGTTTTAAATTCACAATTTTTCTGAACTACAATTTTTTTAATCTTTTTATGGATTGCAAATATTATAGTTTTGTATTAATATTATATTTTTGTATTTATAACCGTCGTATAATATAATTGTTCTACATGTGTCCGAAAATAGACAGTGTATTAGTTAAATAAGTTACAAAGCATTGGTTCTTTGTTTATTCTATAGAGTTGTACACTCTGATTATATATTTGTTCTGTAGAACAGAAGACATTGGTTTTATATTAGTTCTATAGAACAGAAGGTATTGATTTTATATTAGCTCTATAGAACAGAAGACATTAATTATATATTAGTTTTAGAGAACAGAAGACATTGATTTTACATTAGTTCTGTAGAACGGAAGGCATAGATCATATTAGTTCTATAGAAAAGAAGACATTGATTTTACATTAGTTCTATGGAACAGCAAAACAAGGAAAAAATTTATTTTTAACTTTTTTGTGTCTGACAAAAACCATTCTTTGCTGTCTGAGAATTGTTATGCAAATGATGCAAATAAAAAATCTATGCACTATTATTTGTCCATTGTTTATGTCGGATTCGCATAAGAAATTTTTTGTTTTGTTATCATATGCATACGGGCACCAGTTTTCATTGCTACCATGCTTCTTTGATAGATCGTTGTGATTTATTTTTTCGAGTTTTTTTATAATTTTTAAAATCGGTTCATTATGTCGTAACCATTAGAAACTGATATTAATATCCCATTCGGGGTGTCTGACATCTCCATCTTGAAATCTGATGAAACCATCACATAAACGACCATAAATTCTAATTATGGTTGTGGTAATGATCGATACCATCATGACATCACTAGCATTATCATCATCATCTTCATCATTCAGATTTGTGATGTTGATAGCAACGAGCTAATAAATTAGACTAAGTTCTAAGTAGGCCAATTATTAAACGTGGTTAGATGGAGATATTTGTGTCAGGTAAAATACAGATTTAATGTTGCCGTCAAGCTAATATAAATGCCAATCCTCATAAACAGGAAGCGCTTAAACAACTTCGGTTGAAGTTAATCATGTCAAGCCATGACCCAGATCTAAATATAGCCTGCGAATGAAAAACGGCTAAACCGGGCCAAGTCATAATCCAGGTCTGAATATAGCCAGGGCCTAGAAATGACTAATTCCCCATCTTTTTCTTCACTTCTCCAAAGTTTGTATGGAACGCGATACTTTCTTATCTGGTAAACAATTATTTTAATCAGGAATTACGTTGAACTTTTTAGCTTCAGCTTTTCGTGAGTTAATTTATTTTTCTATTTATTTTCATTAAAAAATTCATTTACTGTAGAAGGAAATTTATAAACAGCAACTGGTGTTTTTATACGATAGAGAAAAAGCATTAATTAAATAACATCAATCAATCTATCCGGTCCTAATCAATTAACCTGTTAACTAGTTATTCTCTGAACAAAACATCAATCAATCAATTAAGTGGACTTTTTTTAATTTTCTTCGGCTTCTTAAAATCTATTTTTATAATGTCGGCACCAATTTGGTATCTTATCTTCCCAACTAAATGTGCTGTTAATATATTTTTCCAGCTATGTGTGTTATATTGTATCTTCCCAACTAAATGTGCTGTTAATATATCTTTCCAGCTATGTGTGTGGTTATTGTATCTTTCCAGCTATGTGTGTTGTATTGTATCTTTTCAGCTATATGTGCTGGTAACGTATCTTTCCAGCTATATGTGCTATTAATGTATCTTTCCAACTATATGTGCTATTAATGTATCTTTCCAGCTATATGTGCTATTAATGTATCTTTCCAGCTATATGTGCTATTAATGTATCTTTCCAGCTATATGTGCTGTTATTGTATCTTTCCAACTATATGTGCTGGTAACGTATCTTTCCAGCTATATGTGCTGTTATTGTATCTTTCCAGCTATGTGTGTTGTCACGAAAAACGCGGTGGTGGAGTTAAAAAGCGTCGGAATAAAAAATGGACAAAATAGAAACAAAAAAGATAAAATAAAAAGTATTTGTTGACAGTTTAAAAATATTAAAAGAAGACATGTTGCATGGGGAAACACAATCTCTTTCTGTTAGTGAGAAAAAAGAAGAAAAAGTGAAGAAAGTAACACAAATTGTAAATATATTAAATAGTTGTTTATCTTCGTGATCTTCAATGGGATATCCCTCTTGTAGGTTGATACAACATTACAGCTCCATTTGTTTCCTGTTACTCACTGATCCTTCAGAGGGAGTCTAGATGAGCGTGGCATTCACTCTTGAAAATTCTTGCACACACACACACACCCACACACACACACAACACACACACCGAACACGCCTATACATATATGCATTCACACACGCCCACATACACATAAACACACACTGAATTATTAATAAACACATACAAAAGAGGTTAACAATTTGATTTCGTCACTCGCTAAAATTGGGTATATGATATTAGTATATAACGTTGTATACGGGGTTCGATGCACTGGTGGGAGGGGTATCTAATTAGTCATCTCATTAACCTGGCATTCAGGGGGTGAGTTGCGGTGGAGAGAGGGGATCTAATTAATCACGTCATTAACCTGGCATTGGCCATGTGATTAAAAAAAAAGAATTAATTGAAGGAAATAATTTTGAATGACGAGAAAGAG
>OZ022240.1:2748853-2761353 GCA_963978895.1 Erpobdella octoculata | reverse complement strand
AAAGTTAAAAATAGCTTTCTTATAAAACTACAACTCCTCATGCATATTCATCATCTCACGCTGAACTTCAATGTTTTTAAATCTTTCATAAATGGTTGAAGTAAGTTTTTTTTCTACTTTTTAGTGCGTCGCTATTTATGAGAATCATTTTTGGATAAAAATATTTTTTGATCTTTCATTTATTCGTTCGTTCATTATCTATTTATTTACTTATTTATTTATTTACTTATTTATTTATTTATTTACTTTTTAATTTATAACTGATGGCAAGTTGGAGTGCTTGCATTCAAAGCTATCGAGCGCTTATCGTTCAGATTTTTTAATTTCTGACTGAAAGACTTATATAATCTGTAAAGTTTTTGCTTTTGACTGCAATTTTTTTATTTGTTTTATTTTTATTTTAGTTTTGGTTTCTTGTCTTTTTTATGTGTTTCGTTTTCTTTTCTCTTTCATTTTATTTCTTCTCCGACCATGGTAACGACGAAATCGCCTCCGATCATTAAAAGCGGAGTTGTTGGCATACTGCATTTCCACAGATACACTTAGCGACAGAAACACATCAGCACACGGACACGCCAATACAACACACGTCAAAGACACCTACGATGGTCAGAGGAAATCCCCATCTTTACGACCACTCGCACAACGACGAGTCGGCGGCAAACTAACGAGAAAGAGAAAAGCCATTGAATGAGGAAGACATTTAACCAAAATGGCTGCCGGAAATGCAAGCGTAGTAAATAATTCTACTAAAAACTTCTTTGATTTTTTTTCCCGATCAAAATTCAGTTTTAGTTTATTCTCTGGTGCAAAAGAACTTCCGGTGGTTTGATGTTTAAAAAAATGCACACGGTGACAGTGCACTCGGTAACGATTGCAGCGTTTTTTTTTGTCAGACAGACAGACTGACGGACAGACTAAGAAAAAGATAAACAAAGATGCAAGCGGCTAAATTGTTCGTTTGGTGGGATATTTTGAAGCCTACTCATCTTCTAAGGGTGTTTAGTTGATATATATATATAAGTTGTCTGATTACTTGCCAATTGTAATAGAGATGTTTTTGGCCCTGGTTGAGGAAGCAGATTTGGCCATAATGATTTAAATATTTGTTTGACCGACATATTGTCAACTCTAACTCTTCGATCTAAATCAAGCCCTCGTCTCTCTTGGCTTATTATTATTGTTATTATTAAATAGATATTACAATAATTAGTTTTTACATGAAAATAGGATGTAGTTATTTAGCTAGTGTTGTATTACAGCCGAGCCGGTTATTATATTAGCTTACTTGTAATTGTCTGGTGACACAGGTCTTGTTGTGACAGGGTGCTAGCTTTGTTAGTGTTATCGTTCCCTTTTACTCTCTCTCTCTCTGTCTTTCTCTCTTTTCTCTCACACCCTCTTTTTCCTATCCAATTATTACACTTTCTCTCTTCTTTGTTCTATTTCTTCGTTCATTCTATCTCGCCGTCCAGCAGTTAATTAAGCAATTATATATAGCAGCTGTTCTGCTGCTGTGAAAGCAAAGTTTAATTGCAGCTCTGCTTCTGCATCCCATCAGATTAAAAATTATCTCGCGACTCCTGCAGTATACTAACAAATAATTTTATAGCTAAACTTTGCGCTCACATCAAAAACCTTTTTCAAAACAATGTTATTCAGTGGGTTTTTTCCATTTATTCCTGGCAAATCGAGTCGTGTCTCATCAAGCTAGACGCACTGATTGACAAATGACTCTCTGTCCAAATAACTTCCAATGTTCGAACTGGTAATGGAGAAAAACCGGTAACTTTTGGAGATTCGGTAGTGATAAGTGTGATTGGCATCAATAATTATAATAAAAAAAGGTGAAACTAGACTACAAAGGGGTTAAACAGATGACAAATAATAATTATTGCAAACGAAACGATCAAAAGAAGTTCTCTTCAAAAATACTTAGGCGCGCAGCACAAATTATTCCAGCGATTTTTCCGTTATTTTCAACCTCACATACATTTTTCCGTGATTGTGTGCGGTATGAGTGTATGTGTTTGTGAATATTTGTGTCGGTTTGTTTCGTCTGTGTGAATGTGTGTTTAAAAATGTGCGTCTGTTTTTCACACGAGTGACACCCGGCCAGAGATACACGCCCTCCGCAAGCCCGAATGGGGCCCAGGTTGAAATAAATGATGGTGCGGTCCCCTGCCACTCCACAGCATTCAATCAAGCAGCCATTGTTATCCTACCCGTGTCTACCTATCACGCAGATAGCTTCAGTAAAACTTTCTAGACCGTAGCACGGGGGGCCGGGCTTGAACTAAGGCCGGGTTGAAATTTTTGTTCCGAGTTTATAGGAATTTTGGGCCCAAATCAGCACGAACCGGGCCTGGAATTTTAGCATATGAAATCGGCTCATGCAGCTCAAGTCTTATTCCGTTCAGACTCCATCGAGATCCCAGACGAAACACAAATGGAACGGGACAAATTACTACTTATATTCCATCTAGCAGTAGTTTCCAAGAGATCCATCCAGTCCATGATTTGTGTGTCTCGTCTCTCAACCTCTGTCAAGAGACCTGTTTATAGAGGTGCTTTATCAAAACTATTGTTCAGTCTACATGTTGAACGCAGCAAAAAGAAAAAAAGAAAGAAAGACATGTGTATATGTATGCAGAGCCTTGAAAGAAATCGCATTATAATACAACGCTTGTATACCAAGCTTCTTAGACAAACCCGTCCAATTGAAGATCAGGACTTAAATAGGCGCCCTGGTACGTTAATAATATAACACACAGTGCAACTAATATCCTTGTATCGTCACGACTCCCTTGTAAGAGTTAGTTCATTGTTTATCGTCGAGAGAGAGAGATAGAAGAAGAGGATTATCGTTGCTTTAAAACCAGTTAACCGACTAAGCTGTTTCGTCCGGATATTTAAGACTATTTCATTCTTTGTTTGAACTTTTGGCCTATTTGTTGACGCTCGCGACGCGAAATAGTGTCATCGACGACATGGCTACTTAGCTGGACACGCACGTGGTCGTCTGCTTGCATATCCGACCTAGAGTCTTCCAGGGGATTGAGCGGCTCAACATTTATTGGCTAAACCAAACGAGACTCTCCCGAAGCGCCGATAGATGGCTCGTGGACAGAAATTGAAAGCTTTGCCGAGGATTAGACGTTAGACCAGGTGAGAGCGGTATGGAAATGAATAGAAATTTTGTAAAACAAATTTTTTTTATATTTTTACTTAAACTTTTTATGTTTCTTTTTCTTTCATTTTTCTCCTTTTTTACTTCATTTTTACTCTCCTACACACACACACACACACACACACACCCACACGCACGCTCTTAGCTGTCTTCTGTCTTTTGGATTTATTTTGTATCGTCGTGAGTTAGCATAAACAGGACTTCGAGTGCCGTATAACAGTCGTCCGTCATCGGCATTCCCAATTCAGCCACCCTCCGACATTGTCAAACCTCCATCACTGCCTGCACATTAACAACTGGTCACCACTTTCTTCTGCTAAACATTTCCACGCCACCATTCAGGAGGCGAAGGACTAACAGTTAAATAGTTAAATCTCCATCGTCGTAGACTGTAAACCAGTGTGAGAATAATACATATCCAGGTCAGATATCAGATTTGATGTGTGTTCTTTCTAATCATTGCGGTACCTCCTATTTCCTACACTTGTTCTGGGTCGATATGAATAATATTTCCAAAAACACGTTTCATCAGTCAAATTTCTCCCTGGCCACCCACCACATTTTACTGTAAAATCACTGGATCGCATTACCGTTACATTCCTCAACCGCAACCCCTTTCCGACCTTTCTCCTCGCCACCACCCACACTCTCTTCTCGCCATCTCCCTAACTCTCTTCTCGCCACCTTCATAACTCTCTTCTCGCCACAAATGGCAGTAAATTTGAAGCGTCGTAAGATCGCATGATTGAGAACATTTATGCTCAGCTTGCATTGTGAGAAATAAGTTCCAAAATAGACTGCAGTGTCATCTTTATAAGCTTCCTGCAGTTTTACTGTAGCTGTAAATTTTATATTTACATCTTTCAACTTTATTGTAATTGTAGTTTGCATTGTTTTTTCCACTTCATCTATCTTTACTGAAATTGTAGACTCAAGAAATTACTAATTCATTCATTAGGATTGAATAATCTTAATTTTTTTTCAATATCTTAAGACTGTTGATCAAAGTTCATGTCTGATCAGAATAAATCAGAGATGTTTATAAAATTTAAATGAACACTTTTTTATCATTTGAAATTATTTTGCTTAATTTTTTGTTTCTTTTTAAAAAAACAACTGTTTCATTCGTTATTTTCTTCAGAAATATATATCTTTGAAATTTCTATTTTTTCTTCTTTTTTCCTTCTTCTTCACACACGCAGACATATATATATATATATATATATATATATATATATATATATATATATATATATATATATATATATATATATATATATATATATATATATATATATATATATATATATATATATATATATATATATATATATATATATATATATATATATATATATATGTATATATGTGCGTGTGTGTGTGTGTGTGTGTGTGTGTGTGTTACATAAAAAACGAGCATATTAGCATAGACAATAAATAGTTCGACGAAAATATCACAAATAATTATTTAATTACATTTTGTCCAATCGATCCGAAACTTTTATAGAATGCATTATTAATTAGTTCAAAGTTATGTTTAAATTTTTAAGTATCTAGCTCAACGGGAAGTTAGTTTAAAATCGATTGCAAAATTTGACGACAGACAGACAGAGAAGTCAAGTTAAGTAAAAGTGTGTAAAAAAGAAAGAAAGAGAGAGAAAGAAAGAGAGAGAGAGAGAGAGAGAGAGAGAGAGAGAGAGAGAGAGAGAGAGAAAGAGTAAAAGCCCTCTTTATGTCTCTCGTTCAATCTGATGAAAACGAAACTGTAAATTGGAAGTTTTAAGTCTTTTTCGCTTGCCTGACTGCCTGCCTAGGTCGTCGCGAGCTGCTGGGCATGAAAGTTGCGAAGCGAGGAGAAGCTACTCTACTAACTCTACATCACCTTGACATTCTTTCGCACCTGCTTTATTAACACCTTCGTTTCAATTCACGTCCAGACAATTCTACACTGGAACGCCTCATTCCTTATAACTTATAAATCTCCACACAATCTCAGATTTTTTTTCACAACTTCTTCTCTCTTTCTCTCTCTCTCTCTTTCTCTCTCTCTCGCTCTCTCTCTCTCTCTCTCTCTCTCTCTCTCTCTCTCTCTCTCTCTCTCTCTTTCTCACACACACACACACACACACAAGTGTACAGTTACGGAATAGAAATCCACATTTTTCTGCACAACTCCACATTTGCAGACGCCCATCCAAACACGTGACCTTCTTTAATCAAAAAGATTATCAACTTCTTTTTTTTTTTTTTTTTTTTTTTTTTTTTTTTTTTTTTTTTTTTGAACATTTATTGAGCACGAAAGAAAACAACAGTGAAGTTATAAATAAGGAAAAAAAATCAAGTGCTCAAAAGGTTCATCCAAAGGGAATTACTTCCCGCTAACTGGACGACCTATAAACGAAAATTTAGATACGAACCGAGACAGAGAAATAAAAGTTAACATAAGTGTATAGGAGTAAACATAAGTATATATAAGTTAACATATCTGTATCGAAGTTAACATAAGTATATAGATATTGAAATTATGAATCTAGCTGTAATATGTAAGATTTCAACGATTTTTTAAATAGCGAAATGCTTTTCAATGAGGATATTGTTATTGGAATACTTGAATACAACCGCGGACCATAACACTTTATGGAGAATGTTTTGAGAGTTGTTCGAGCAAAATCGGACCGAAAGCAATGCAAAGAACGCACATCATGAGAATGTACATGAGACGATTTTGTGAAAAGGTTATCAAATGACGACGGTAACATATGGTTGTCATATTTGTACATGAAAATACTAACAAGAAAAAAATTAATTTGATATACATTCAGTAGGTTGTTCTCGATCATTTTCATTTTACAAGATGATGTAAAGGGCAAGTTAAATAATATTCGGATGATTCTTTTCTGTAAGATGTGGAGAGACTTTAGACGTGTAGGATAATTTGAAGCCCAAACAATATTACAATAGGACAAGTAAGGGTAAACGAGAGCGTAATACAACATCATAGAAATATTTTTATCCACAAATCGACTCACGCGAGATAGAATTCCACAATTTTTTGCAACTTTAGAGGTGACGTAACTAATATGGTCAATCAGTGAGAGGTGCTCATCAAGCAACATTCCAAGAAATTTACACGAGGAAACTCGCGCAATAGGTTTATCGTCAATAAGAAGTTGATAATCAGAACAAATTAATTTATTTCTATGGTGGAATAGAATATAGTTGGTTTTACTTATATTTAAAGAAAGTTTATTCGCACAAAACCATTTATAAACGGAAAGTAGTTCATGATTAGTAACATCATATAAATCTTTTAGGTTTTCACCAGAAGCAAAAAGGTTGGTATCATCGGCGAACAAGACAAATTCGAGACGATGCGAAACAGTGCACAAATCATTAATGTAGACAAGAAATAAGAGAGGGCCTAGCACCGACCCCTGAGGCACGCCACAAGTTACCCGCCGCGTTGATGAAGTAACTTCGTTGTAGTGTACCTGTTGAGTTCTACCGCTCAAATAATCTTCAAACCACATTAATGGAATCCCTCGGACCCCATAGTGTTCAAGTTTTTTTAGCAAGACTTTGTGATTCACTGTATCAAAAGCCTTGGCCAGATCCAGAAACACGCCGATGATGTAGTCTCCTCGATCCATAGCCTCCGCAACCCTCGAGTGCAACAGAACGAGCGGCATGTAGGTAGAGTGATTTTTTCTAAAGCCGAACTGACTCCTGGTAATGATGGAAAATCTGGCAAGAAATCCATAGAGCCTGGAGTGCATAGCTTTTTCAAAAAACTTTGAGAAGAAACATAAAATAGATATTGGCCGATAATTGGAAATGGTATCTTTTTTGCCAGATTTGTGAAGGGGAATTACTTTTGCCGACTTTAACTGATCAGGAAACACCCCTGAAGAAAAAGAGCAGTTTATTATGCAGGAAAGAATATGGGCTATCCGTGGAACAGAGCATCTTGCGATACACGGGTCAATTCCGTCGATTCCACTGCTGTGTGAGATTTTTAAACTTCCGGGAGGTTATTTCTGTTTCTTCCGCCTTTCTCCGATATCACGTGATTTCATAAACACACGAATTTTATGGATGCTGTTGTTGTTACTACTGTCATTGTTATTATCATAATCATCGTCGTCGTCATCATCATCATGGTCGTCATCGTCGTTGTCATCATCATCATCATCATCATCATCATCATCATCATCATCGTTGTCGTCGTCATCATTGTCATCATCATCATCATCATCGTCATCGTCGTCGTCGTCATCGTCGTCATCTTCATCATCATTATCGTCATCAATATTACTTTTATTCTTTTGTGTAAAAATAGGAGACGACGACAGCTGGCTGTTTTCTTAACTGTTCGCCATCTTTTAATTTCTCAATTACTCGTCGTCGTCGGCTGGCCGAAGTTGCTGTTATGAAGAACTGAGCGAGTGGATTAAAGATAAAACGAAAGATAGGCAGATAGAGAAGGAGGAAGTATGAGGAGGTTCAATTTACAATTTGGATCCCAACTACTTTACAAAACCAACAACTATTCCATAAAAAAACTACTATTCCACAAAGACAACAACTTCTTTACATTGAACAGCAATTACTCCACAAACTCGACAGTGACTCCACAAAACAGCTCCTCCACAAAAACCAACAAATAACTCCACAAAACCAACAACTACTCCATAAAACCAACAACTACCCCACAAAACCAGCAACTACTCCACAAAAACAACAACTACTCCACAAAAACAACAACTGCTTCACAAAAACAACAACTACACAAAAACAACAACTACACAAAAACAACAACTACTCCACAATAACCAACAGCCACTCCACAAAAACAACAACTACTCAACAAAAACAACAACTACTCTACAAAAACAACTACACCACAAAAACAACAAGATAGATATAACTTTTATTTGTATTGGAGCCAAAAAGCTGGATTGGAATAAATAACAACAACTACTCCACAAAAACAACAACAACTTCTCCACAAAACCAACAACTAATCCACAAAAACAACAACTATTCCATAAAAAAACAGCAACAACTACTCCACAAAAACCAACAACCATTCCACAAAACCAACAACCACTCCACAAAAACAACATCAACAACTCCACCCCTCCATCAAACCACTACAGGCATAAATCTCCGCCTTGAACGTTCGCCAACACTTCATCATAAGCTTATCGTCGAATTATTCTTAAAACTACGTCTAGCTGAGATGTATTTGAATTAATTTTAAATTAAGGAATAAAACCATGCAAGTGTTTATGATGATTTTTTTCGTGAATTAATGAAGTAAAATAACAGTAAATTAATTATTATTCATTTGATTCAAGTTTATCAGTTAGTTAAAGAATAAATATAAAATAAATAAAGTAGAAAAAACCACGAAAAAGAACGACAGTGAAAGATAAAAATGACTTAATAAAAATAACAACAGTAAATCAAAAACACAGAAAGATATAGTAAAACACAGACAGATATAGTAAAAGACAGACAGATATAGAAGAACAAAGAAAAAGATATAGGAAAACAAACGGAGAGAGAGAGAGAGAGAGAGAGAGAGAGAGAGAGAGAGAGAGAGAGAGAGAGAGAAGATAGTAAAAAGCAAAAATGATCAAATGGCCAGTGATGGTTTTTAACTACTTTAAAAGTAGTTAACTACTTTATTTAACTACTCACAAAAAAAGTAGTTAGTAACTATTTCCTAACTACTTTTAAAAGCAGTAGTTATTAACTACCTACTTAACTACTGCCTAGTAGTTAACTACTTTTTAACATTAAAATTTTAAACAAATGTAATTTCCAATAACAAAATATAATTATTTACATTTTTATTTACACAATCATTTACAAAATGATACTATCAAAAGCATTTACAGAATATCTAAGATGATCTCTTAAAAAAATCATCATATCAATATGGTTATCAGACAATTTACTTCGTCTGTCAGATAAAATTTGTCCTGCTACACTAAAAAGTCTTTCAACTGCTGCTGAACTTGGCAATGTTGAATTGAGCTTTATAAATGCTGCACAAACATCTGGATAATGGAAGAGACTTTGGATGTTCTTGGACGGGTTTGATAAATAATCATTAAGCTGTTCAGCCATTACATTGTCAAAGGAGTTTGGTATGGTATCCATATAGTCGTACCAATCGTCATTTTCACTGCACTGATCATTGTCAACAGAGGTGATTGTTTTTGAGGTAGAGCTTCTAGATTTACAACCTGCAAAGATATTTATAAAAACAATAATTAATAAACAATAATTAAACAATAATGCTGTGTATTGTTAATTGTTAACCAAAAAAAAACCTTTTAACATTTGCAATTAAATACAAGTTAAATAAACCTGATTTTTCAAGCTCTTGATTCATCTCTTTTATGTAAGCCAATAATTTTTCTTTAATCAAATATTTTTTTTGCTCATCGGACAAAAAATTCAATTTGAATTGGGGAATTATCGCTGTTGCTAGCATATACTCTTCATTTCCTAAAACAGGACCAAATCGTTTCTCTATACCCCGAGATAGTGCTTGTATAAGAGGTTTGATGGTTTTTTCTGAACAGGAATGTAATTTTTTTTGTATTCCAATGATGGTCGGAATTATGTGGCCAATATATGACTTCTCGCTTTGGAAGATATCCATTGCAGTGACTATTGGTTTCATAATCTGAAGAAATGATTTCGTTCGTTATACTCATACTTGAAAATTTAAATATAAATAGCAAAAATTAACCATAAGTCTTATTCTAAGCTTAGTATAGTTAGGTTTAACAAATGCTAAAATTAAAATATGATGGTGGGCGCACACAGTTGGCAAAAATAAGCTAACAAACCTTACCAAAAGTAAAACACCAAGTAAATTAAACATGTGTAGCATAAAAATAAAAGTTTAAATGATACACGATAAAATTATCTAAAAATACTTAAATGCATTAAACTTTCATAATAAAACGATAACTAATATAAACTCACTTTTACATGTTTAAGAAAGTTGAATGAATTGGTAACATTTCCAGAAATTCATTTTATGACATGTATCGCATAATGCCGTAAAATTTTTTTCATCTTTAATTATTTTGCTATTCATTGTAATAGATCGCAACACACTCGTCACCTAATCGAAAATCGAACCTAACCAAAAATAATAACAAACTTAAACAAACAACGAAGCGGAGAATGAAAAGGAAGAAACAAAGCCAATAAGATAGTGATGTACCAGTACATAAATTGAAAAACACAGATGTCGTAATTGTTTTAAAAAAATTAATAAAAAAAATTAAAGTAGTTAAAAAAATAGTTAACTACTGTAGTTAATAACTATCTCAAAAATAGTTAACTACTAGTTGATAACTAGTCTCACAAAAAGTAGTTATTAACTATTCCTTAACTACTTTAGAGTAGTTAATAACTAGTAGTTAACTATTTATAGTTAGTAACTACCCATCACTGCAAATGGCAGATAGAAACAGCAAGACAGAGAAGGAGACAGTGACCGAAAAGCAGGCTGATAGAATGAAAAACAGAAGAAGAGAAGGAGAGAAGGAGATAAAATAAATGAAATTAAATGAATGGCATTTAGAAATGGCAGTTATGCACCGTGGAGTGAAATTAAATTTTTGGCGCCAAACGATTAAATGTTCTTTGTCGACCTCGTTGTGTGTTCTAATGTCTTTGTTATTCTGACTGGTAGCTCTTCATCTTACTAATAAAAGTACAAAAGTTGATAAATTCGAAAGTCTTAAAATAAAATCTACATAATATATTCATGTATTTTTTATTCGTAGATTGTAAATACTGCAGTATTCGTACATCGTAATTCGTGTATTTTTTATTCGTACATCATAAATACTGCAGTATTCGTACATCGTATATTCATGTACTTTTTATTCGTACATTATAAATACTGCAGTATTCGTTCATCGTATATTCATGTATTTTTTATTCGTACACCATAAATATTGCAGTATTCGTACATCGTATAATAATTCAGAGGGTTTATAATTAATTAAAAAAACATGCAATTTTATTTTATTTTTTAAAGCCACTCAGTGCAAACATGTTTGTCATTTTCATGAGGTTTATTTTCTTTAAAAAAAAATAGAAAAAATAAAAATTAGCTTTTAAAAATGGCCTAGTTTTGTTTTTTTCTTTTTATCACAGTTTCTTTCCTTTTTATTGTTTTTATTTCTCTTTTTTTTCTATTTATCTAAGTTATTTATCTGACCGGACCAGATAGATGACACAATCCATCAAATTCTGATCAAGACATCTCAGACGTGTCTCCAATCGAGGGATAAAAAAAATTATTTGAACAAAAACGATTTTGAAATAAAAATATTTGATTAGTTCTTTTTTTTTTTGGTCAGGTTTGACAACGTTTAGGGACGTGTTGGTCTAGTGGTATAGATACCGGCTTTGAGAGTCGTAGGACCCGGGTTCGATTCCCGGTCCAGGCACGTAATTTCCTTGAGCAAGAAACTAACTCACATGTGCTCACGTCAACTCAGCGTTATCTAGGGTTAACTTCTCATGTCTATGAAAAAATGAAAATAGCGTGTTCTTCGAAGTTTCCTATTCCAAAGGAACTTTCGTAAGCGCCTCTGACTTATCTGGCGCTATATAAATAAACTCATTTCATTTCATTTTACGTCCTGTTCCGCTCAGTTCTCTGCTAGGTCCTGTTCCGCTTCAATCTCGTTAAGTGTGGCCAGTCATGTCCAGTAGTGTACTGCAATCGAGCCGTGCAGGGCCGAGATATTTTTCCAAATATAAGTATTTTAGACCTAATAACTGGCGGACCGGGCCTGAGGATTTAGCTTATGAAACGGGCCAGGCCGCAAAAAATCGGCCCGTTCAGTACTCTAATGTCTAGTCTTGATCAGTCTTGTCTAGTCCTGTCTAGTTCTGTCCCGTTCTGTCCCGTCCTATCCCGTCCTGTCTCCTGTCCCGTCTCGTTTTGTTCTTCATCTTTCTGTTATTATCTTTTTTTTTGTCTGTACCAGTACCTACCAAAATAGGTCAGTCTACTTTCTGTTCATAAAAAAATTAAATTAAATAATTTTCAAAGCTCATAAAAACATCATTTCAAAGCGCATAAAATATCACATCAAAGCGCATAAAATATCACTTGAAAGCTCATGAAAATTCTATTTATAGAATTTCGTTTAGTTGTTTGTACGATGACTTTAAATGTTTCAAAATCGATTCGTTCACACTCGATGACCCGATTCCGACCACACGAGACAACAACACAAAAAGAAGATGTTGGAAGTCG